>JAKFHU010000726.1:16317500-16682500 GCA_023783475.1 Daubentonia madagascariensis | reverse complement strand
TAGACATTAATGAAGTTAACCTTCAGACATTATGATACATAACATTTACATATAGAAACAAAACTGATTTCATAGAAATAATTCCTTAAAGCACTTTCACATGTGACACTTTCAAATTTAATTTAAAAATTCCATGAGAACATCAGATATATGGCACTATAGACCTCCTAAAAATCACCTTCATACTCTTACCAACCATATGTTCTCAGACAGGCACCTAACCACTAGAGCCTTCTTTCTTATCCAATATTCAACACATATTTCACAGTTCTGCAAACTAAATGAGATAATGTATCTGACTGCATCTAGCACAGTGCCCTGGCTCACAGCTGTTTTTCTGAATATTGGCAAAGGGCAGGAGGAGAGAAGGAGTTGCTTTTATAACTTTAGATGAATTTTAAAGATATGTCTCTATTTAACAGCAGAATTGTCTCTGTTGTAAATCAACACATTAGGGAGCTTAATTTAAAGACTCTATTTAAATACAAAATATGAATAAATTATTCAAGAAGCCTCCAATTTTGAATTTTTTGGGGGGAGGGCATGAGATTTAATGATGTAAATTGGAAATTGTTGTAGACCATGTATTTCCCACCTCTTTCTGGGAGAAGACTGTAACTTCCCTGCCTCATTGACAGGCAGTCCAGGGTACTTGTTTTGATCAATGAAAGGAGTGCATCACTGATGTGTGTCACTTCTTGTTGGAAGCTTTAAAAATCAGTTTGGACTTTAACATGGTCTCTTTTCCCTCTGCCACAAGATGAAAATTGTTCCAGATAGCAGTTTCACCAGCTTGGGTCATAAAATAAAGATATTGGGGGACAGTGTTAGCACTAACTTTCAAGAACATGTAGCATCAATTATTTTAAGCCACTGAGATTTTGGAGCCATTTGTTAGTGCAGCTTAATCCAGTCTATTCTGACTGATACAGACGTTAACATCTAGGATCTTAAAACCACTGAAACTTTTAAGTCTCTGGGTTCTACACATTCCATCATACAGTCCTATATTTTTAGTCAATTCACAACTTATAACTTACATTGTCTGTAAAATTACAATCCCTTCTCTAATATGAGTCCTATTTCAGTTTACTATACAAACCATTTTAATACGTATTTACATCCTTGTTCAAGGAGTGGTTTCAAACTTTTTACAATCTGGCCTCAAACTGTTTTTTTGATCTCATCTCCTATAACATCTCCCCATGAATCTGACACTTCAGCCACACAGAGCTATTCGATTTTTTTTAAAACATACTATGCTCTTTTCTTGCTTTTTATCTTGATGTTTCTTAAATCTCGAATAGCTTCCTTCCTTTGTCGGCTGTCTACTCAGCCTTCATTATCCAGCAATGTCAATTGCTCTATGATAGTTTTCTGCAATTTTCTATATAACTTCAGCCACTCCTTTCTTTTCCATAGCACATGGTAGATATATTTACATTTATTAAAGTAGTGATATTGAATGGTAATTTTTTGCTTCTGGCTCAGTATCCTCTTTTTACCTAAAAGCCACAGTGCAAAGAGGTAAGCACTATAATTAGTTTGTAACCTGAGCAAAGTACCAAGTAATGATGGTTACCCATCTATTTATTAAACAGTTGGAGGTTAATTTATTAACAGTTGGTCTAATTTTTCAAAACCTTTAGATGACAGAATAGGTCCTACTGATTGCATAAATAGGAATAAAACATTATTTTATATTTGTAATTTTAAAAAAAGCTTCTGTTTCAAGAGTGTCATGAATCAATAATTAAGTAACATCCTAGGACAGCCCATATTATATTGTTTCATTTTATGCTTTTCTTATTTATTTATTATTTTAGAGACAAGGTCTTGCTATGTTGCCCAGGCTGGAGTGCAGTGGCCTTTCACAGGCATAATCCCACTCCCAGTGGTGGGAGATTTCATCTGCCCCATTTTCAATCTGGGCCAGTTCACTCTTCCTTAGGCAACCTGGTGGGCCCCTGCTCCCGGGAGGTGACCATATTGATGCTGAACTTAATGCGAACACCCAAACAGCACAGCAGCACTACAGCCCAGAACTCCTGGGCTCAAGCTCTCCCCCTGCCTCAGCCTCTCCAGTAGCTGGGACTATAGGCATGTGCCCCTGTGCCTGGCTCATATGTTTTTCTTAGGACAAAAAAAAAAAAAGGGTCAACCAAAATTCCAGGCAACAAAGAAACCTTTACAATGAAAAATTTTAAATGATGCTCTAATTAAGGTTCATTTTAGTGATGATTCAACATTTTTGGAAATTATTATCTGCTCATTAGCCTGGCAGGTGCAGCCTCTACAATCTGCCTCAACTAATCTATCACCATTCGCCAAGTGACCAAACTTGTCACATTCCCTTATATAACCCACTCTACTTCCCAAACTCTTCTGTGTACTGTCCTCTGAATGTTCTATATATGTTCCCACCCCTAAAGTGTATTCACAGTTCCCCTGTAATGCATGTCCTTAGCTTATCTAAGGACTTCTTTACTTCCAAAACTTAACTCACATATTCCTTCCATCATGATGTTTTAGCAATAGCTCACAGCATGCAGCCTTTCCCTTCCATCCTGATGCACTTATCACCTAAACCATCTATTGGAAACTTAAGATGTGATATTACTGTTAATCTTCAGTACATCCTTTCTCTCCAGGGAGATTGATTATAAACTCATTTATGACTAGGGATTACATCTTAGTGTTTTTAATCCTCATCACCTTGACCAGTACTTGCACAAAGTTGACCCTCACACAAACAAACAAAGCATCTGCTAGTTATTTACTGACCAGTCTTAACTGTGAGGGTACCAAGAGAGTGCTCCTTTGCAGGTCTGAGTAGCCCAGAAAATTCCTGGGATTAGTTATTCTTTGCTGAATAACTTCTTTACGTGGTACAAAGACTAATTTCCCTCTCTGTCATTATGAATCTAGATTATTAACGTTAGGCTTCCCACTACTTTCTCCTCTCCACACAGAGAGAAAGAAGAAGATTTCAATTTTATAGAATGCTGAGTACTACAGTTATACAACTTAGAAGCCAACGGTAAAAAATTAAAATAACATCTGGCTGTTAATGACATTTAGCCTCTCCAAATAATCCTTATTAGAATATCCACAAAACAACAGAAAAATAATAAAAATAAAATCACAGCAACGAAGCTAGAACCAGCCTACTGCCAGAATCTCATGGAATTTCTTCAGCTGAAAGACCACTGAAATTATACTGAATAAAGCAATTGATAGCCAGAGAAGCAGGAAATTGAGGAAATGTGCATACTTAAAAATAGATATTTTATTCCTATCTTTCCTGTAGACTACTTCCACAATATCTATATCTTGAGATACTATACATTCACTTTTTGACATGACCAGAATACTGTTTCCCATCGCTATTCACAAGAACCTTTGTCTCTACGTAGAATCATAGACCCAATGACCCTGTTCCCCCAAATTAAGTTAAAACTAAATGGAAAGTCACTTGGACAGATGATGTGTGGAGAGAATTAATACAAAAGACTTGCTTAGTGCACTGTCTCTTCGGAGGTGATAGCTTAGAGGGGGAGAATCCATCTGTGGGACAAGGAAAAGACCTCTTAGTGCAGCATATACAATATATAAAATGTTAGTAAAACATAGGAATTGGGTCCTGGAGCTGTGTCTCCTACTTTCCTGCTGTAGATCTAAAAAGAAAATTAGACCATTGCTCAAGTGACCGACTAGGAATTTAAGGTGGGGTGACCATGCATCCCAATTTATGCTTGCAATACTGGTATAATTATTTACTCTCAAAAGTATCCCAGTGTTGTAAGGCAATGGTCTTGGTCTCTTGGAAAATGCCAGTTTTGGATAGTTCTCTCTCATTCAAAAATGGGTAAATTTAAACAGCCTGGGAAAATTTATGACAGAAATAGAGAAAGGATTCATCATTCTGACTTAGAGGAAGAGCATACTTTTGAAAATGATTGGCAATATGCATCAGAGAAATTTTCTTCAGAAAATATCACCAATAAAATATAAGAAGACATGGAAATGTGGAACAGAGGGAAAAAGCCATAAGGAAATACCAGGTTGATGTACAAAGATGACTGGATAAGAGTGAAAGGAACAATTTTAAAGAAACTAACTCTAAAAACAAAATATTTCTTTGGAGCTAGACAGTAGAATTGACACTGCAGAAAGTCAAATAAATTATGTAGATGCAAACCTGTAAAGTTCTCTTTGAGGAAAACAAGGTAAAAAGATTTGTTTAAAAAACAGCAAGAATAATGTATTGTAAAGGCAGAGAAAAAAATGTGATTTAAGAATATACAGCTGACCCTTGAATAACATGGGTTTGAACTACAGGGATCCACTTATATGTGGATTTTTTCCAATAAACATATTTTTGGAGATTTGTGACAATTTGAAAAAACTCGCAGATGAACTACATAGCCTGGAAATATGGAAAATACTAAGAAAAAGGTATGTCATGAATACATAACATTTATGTAGATACTAGTCAATTTTATCATTTACTACCATAAAATATACACAAATCTATTATAAAAAGTTAAAATTTATCAAGATTTACACAAACACAGACTGTACATGGTTTCATTCACAGTCAAGAGAAATGTAAGCAAACATAACGATGCAGTATTAAATCATAAATGCATAAAATTAGCCATAGTACATATTGTATTACTGTAATAATTTCATAACCACCTACTGTTGCTATTGCAGTGAGCTCAAGTGTTGCAAGCAGCTGCTTTAAAATGCCACATGACACTAATCTTCCCTTGAGCTGTTCACCTCTCCAGTAAATTGCATATCCCAGGAAAAAGGGATCTCTGGTAGTTCTTACGTATATTTCATTGTGTTTACAGCAATGTGTAAACCTTGAATAACACCATGGGATCCATATGAAGTGCCACTAGCGATGCTGTAAGTGCTCTCAAGAAGCAGAGAAAAGTCATGACATTACAAGAAAAATTTGAATTGCATGATATGTACCATAAATTGAGGTCTGCCGCTGCGGTTGCTCACCATTTCAAGATAAATAAACCAGCACATGGACCATTGTGAAAAAAAAAAAAAGAAAGAAAAGGAAGTTTCTGAAGCTCTAATTGCATCTACACCAGCAGGCACAAAACCCTTGAACTTTTTGAAAAATATTGCAAACTGAAGCTTTTTATCTCATATTGAAAATGCAGCTTTTATGTGTGTATAAGATTGCCATAAGTAAGGCATACATATAGACTCTAATATGGTTCAAGAAAAAACAAAGTTGTTATATGACAACTTAAAGCAAAAGGAAGGTGAAGGATCTAAAGCTGGAAAATTTAATGCCAGCAAAGGATGGTTTGATAATTTTAGTAAGAGGTTTGGCTTAAAAAAACGTCAAGATGACAGGAGAAGCAGCTTCTGCCGACCAACAGGCAGCAGAGTTCTCTGACACCATTAAGAAAATCATTGAGGAAAAAAAAAATATTTGTCTGAATAGGTTTTTAATGCAGACTGAAGTCCCCTATTCTGGAAAAAAAATGCCAAAAAGGGCATTTATTTGTAAGGAAGAGTAGAGAGCAACAGGATTTAAGGCAGGAAGGAATAGGCTAACTCTACTCTTTTGTGCAAATGCTGTAAGGTTTGTGATTAGAACTGCCCTTATTTATAGAGCTGCTAACCCCTAAGCCTTTGAAGGGAATGATAAACACCAGCTTCTAGTCTTTTTGTTGTACAGCAAGAAGGCCTGGACAATGAGAACCCTTTTTCTGCGTTGGTTCCATTTATACTAAGTCCCTGAAGTCAGGAAGTCCCTTGCCAGTAAGGGAGTGCTTTTTAAGGTTCTCTGATATTCAACAATGCCCCAGGCCACCCAGAACTCCATGAGTTCAACATCAAAGGTGTTCAAGTGTTCTACTTGCCTCCAAATACAATGTCTCTAATTCAGCCTCCAGATCAAGGGGTCATAAGGAACTTTCAGGTTCATTACACATGGTACTCTATGGGGAGGATTGTCAATCCAATGGATAAGAACCTCAATAGAGAGAGCATCATGAAAGTCTGGAAGGATTATATCATTGAAGATGTCATCTTTGTTATGAAAAGAAAAAAAGCCATGAAAGCCATAAAGCCCCAAAACAATAAATTTCTGCTGGAGAAAACTGTGTGCAGATGTTGCGTATGACTTCACAGGATTTATGACAGAACCAATTAAGGTAATCATGAAAAAAATTGTGAATAAAGCAAAAATGGTGGTGGGGGGAAGGGTTTTAAGATACGTATCATGGAGAAATTCAAGAGTTAATAGAAACCATAACAAAGGAATTAACACAAGACAACTTGATGGAGATGAGGGCTTCTGAACCACTGCCAGACAATGAGGAAGACGACACAGAAGAAGCAGTGCCAGATAAACAAACCAGCACTAGTCAATCTGGCAGAAGGGTTCCGATTATTCAAGACAGCTTTTGGTTTCTTTTATGATATGGACCTTTCTATGATCCAGGCACCGAAACTAAAGCAAATGCTGGAAGAAGGATTGGTACCATACAGAAACACTTTCAGAGAACTAAAAAAGCAAAAAGTCAGACTGAGATTATGATATATTTCCATAAAGTTACACCAAGTATACCTGCCTCTCCTGCCTCCCCTTCCACCTCCTCCACCTTTTCTGCCTCTGCCACCCCTGAGACAGTATGACCAACCCCTCCTCTTCCTCCCCCTCCTCACCCTACTCAATATGAAGAACTTTATGATGATCCACTTCCACTTCATGAATAATAAATATATTTTCTCCTCCTTACAATATTCCCAATTACATTTTCTTTTTGCTAGCTTACTTTATTGTAAGAATACAGTATGTAACACATATACAAAATATGTGTTGAATCAACTGTTTATGTTATTGGTAAGATTTCCAGTACAGTAGATAATTAGTATTAATGGTTAAGTTTTGGGAGAGTCAAAAGTTACACATGGAGTTTTGATTGCTCAGGGGTCAACTGTAGTTGTATGCAAGGTAGAAACTGGATTAATAGAAAAATAAATTAATAATAGAAATAAAGACTCAATGAATTTACCCATGTTTCAACAAAAGGGGGAGCTAGGCCTAGTCTAGAAAGTATTTAGGTATATGATAAGTAGAATATTCTTCACAAGCCTCAAGCAGGGGGAAAAAGAAGTAAAAAAAGGAACTTCAGAATAGCACAGGGCTTTGTATTGCCAAAGTCTGGTAACAAAGTCTAGACCTGTGCTGTCCAGTAGCAATATAATGCTAGCCATATATGTACTTTTTAATTTTTTAACAGCCACATTAAAAAATAAAAATAAATAAGAAAAATTATTTTAATATATTTTATTTAAACTACTATGTCTAAAACATTATCAAATCAACACATAATTTACACTAAAAATTTAATTATATATATGTAGTATTAAATGTTTGAAATCTGGTGTGTGTTTTATACTTACAGCATATCTCAATTCAGACCAGCCACATTTAAAGTGCTCAATAGCCACAAGCAGCAAATGGCTATCATACTGGAGAGTGCCATCAAGAGAATTCTGATGGAAAAGAATAATCATACATCCAGCCATGTCACATGTCATGTGAGATGACAACAAGAGATGTAAAAGCTAAAAATCATGTTCCCATATATTCTTTTTGAGAAAATTGTTTAAGAGTATGCTTCTAGCTGATAATTCAATATTCATGAATAAAAGGCTTGGTGAAGGTATAGACAAAAAAACCCCACTCATATTGTGCCTATTTTACATTTTATTTTTTAAAAAGGATATATGAGATGAAAAACAACAGGGACCTAAATAAAAAGCGTGAATGCAAAGAAACCTATAACTGACAACGATGGGAATTCAAAGCAACATTTTACACTTTGCCCCCTACTTTTCAAGTTTGCTCCAATGAGCACATATTATTTTTAAAGAGCAATTTGATACTAAAATATAATGGATAGTCATTACAGACATAAGCTGCGAGAACAAGATGATAAGCTTTTTGTTTTTGTGGAATTACACAATATAGAAAGCCAAATGAATCATGAAATTCATCCAATACCTACGTACGACTGCCAAATTTGAATCAGGTGCCGTGCCTTGGGGCCGCGGTCTCCAAACTGGGTTGCGTGAACCGCTGAAAGTATAATTGACCCTTGAACAACACAGGTTTGCGGGTCCACTTATGAGCAGATGTTTTCCAGCCGAACGCGGAGAGAAAGCACAGTGTTCGCTGAATGCGAAACCGCTTCCACTGAGGGCCGACTTTTCTGATAGGGTTCCGCTGGGATGAGCGTGGGGCCGAGTACGCGCGGATTTCGGTATAAGCGGGGTCTTGGAGCCAATGCCCCGTGTGTGTGCGGGACGACTATAAATGAGGACGTTGCAGAGTTTTGCCTGCAAGAGCAGTTTTAAAAGAATCATTTTCTAGGTTCTCAACTGTGCAGTCCCTCTTACTAGTTCTCTTTTTTGACCTTCCCTTTTACAGAAGCCCTTCTCCTTCTTACAAAAGAAAGGTGTGAAAACCCCCGGGGGCACCAAAACAAGGGGACTGCTCTAGGATGTATCCCCTCTCCTAAGCGGAAGTCCCTTCAAAGCCCATCTGGAAACGTTGATGTGAACTGAGGCTTAATTCATCCAGGTGACACAACTCTTGGTAAGCGTCTATGTCTTATCCAGGTATCTATTTTAGACTCCAAATTCAGAAGTGAGATACTGTCTTGGGGGCATGAATTTACATGTTTATTTGAATTAGAAAATGACGTCAGACTTTTTCCGGAAGGAAGTAAAAGTGATCTGGCTCATTGGAATATCTTTTCCAATTAGATATTGGGGCAGATATTTTTCATGAAATAATTGAGCTAAAAGTGCAGCTTGAAGGTTTTGATACAAATATACTGGAGGCACATGCACAATATAACGTACCCTAGAGAGTATTAGTAATTAATAGTAGTAAATTAGTAGTCAATTAATCATAAAATAGTAGTGAATACTACAAATTAATAATTACTGAAAACTCTTTAAACTTTTAGATAGTATGGGGATTCATCATATCTCAACATTTACTTAAGGGAAACTTGAATCTAAGTTTTGAGAAATATGTAAAGCTTGGGAAAGTGAATGTTGGAAAGGACATTGATGGAACAGGGTCAGGTGGGTGGGACGAGTGTAGGACAAGGACATCAGCAGAGTCATGTGAATAATGAATTGACCTGCCTGTTATTCCTTTTCATCCCTAGGAGAATTCTGATTAGTAAAATTTACAATCAGTGACTAAGGCCAGATTACTAGAGGACCTTAGCACATCTTTAAAATAAATGTATGCTTTGCATAAGGTAAATGTGACATGTAAATTGGGAGTTTTCTCTGCCAGTAAAGCATGGCTGTGGTTCCCAGTGAAGTCAAATGAAATCATTTAAACTTGACACCATTAGTTCTAAGTGAAAGTTATCCAATGAGATAACTTTATTCTGGTATTGGTATCTGCATAGCTATCAAGGCTGTTAAATTTAATTTGAAAATGAAATCCATCATAAAATATTAATCTCAAAGGACTACTGGTATGGAGACACCTATCAGTCTACTAATTACATTATTCATTCCCGTTGGCTTTGCTCTTACCTAGGCAATCAAGCACAGGGAAGAGAGTAAAGACTAATAGTAGTAGTAACATTGCTAAAGACAATAATAATAATAATCATAATTGTTAACATGCAATGGGTTTTACTCCTTACTAGACACTGCGGTAAGCACACTTTCTCTATATTATCTAAAATTACTTTTCCCCAAATCTTTATGAATAAGGTTCTACTATTATCATCCCCATTTTACATAAGAGAAAACTGAGGTTTAGGGAAATTAGGCAATATGTTCCAGGTGACAAGTTAATACATGGAAGGGTAAGGAATCAAACCCAAGTCTTTCTGAATAATTCTGAGTCCAGGATATTAAACACCATATGATACAGACTCCCTATCAAAGCTTGATTTATTTATAATTATGCTTTTGCTTTATTCGGCACCAAGTGGGGTGTGTGCATGTATGTGTGTATTTTTTGCATCACTTACAAGAGGAGTAAAAAGGCATGGGTGATTCCAACCACCACATAATTAACAGCACATTTATACTGTGAGGCATCTCAATTACTATTAGCACAATTTAATTGGTGATTAGGACGATGGTGATGCTGATTCAGACATTACCATATCATGGGTTTTTGTAAGTGTGTAAGCTTTGCAGATGACAGCTGGTAGAATATCTCAAATTGGAAAAGGCATACCTATACAGAAGAATAAACTAGAAGGCAATGAAAAATCAACTTGGAAAAGTAGTCTGTGGTGAGAATGTACAAAGGCATGAATGTTAGACAAAGGAAGCAGAAGTAGAAAAGAGTAATATATTTAGAGCCAGTAGACTTTGAGTTAGAGGCTCAAATATGATATTTAATAAATGGATGATCTTTAAGAAGTCATCTCTCTACAACTGGGTCTCATTTGTAAAATGAAGTTTCTGTGAAATCTAAATAAGAAAAATATATGCAAAAAGGGGGCTATAGGAATATAGCAAAATAAGGCATGGGGATTGCATGTAATAAGCAATGGGGGTTGGCAGGAACAAATGGTTGAATGTTTTTGAACCAGGGATCACTCTACTTTGTTTTGCAGGATTCTTTTGAAGACAGAATCAGAGCAGGGACAAAGCAGAACAGTGGAATGTATGGGTTTAAAATGAAAAAAAAATGCATATTTTGTCATATTTATTATTAGCACTGGATAATTTTCTCTAAAGGAATTACCAATTTATGATAATCCCTTGCATTCTATTAGTGCCTTAAACTTGAAAAAAGCCCTTTCAAAGACATTATCTTACTTCATTTTTAGTACAAGTCTTCAAAGTACAGTTATATCTTGCAAGAATGTGCAGATGGTTACTGAAATTCAGATATAATCTCATGAATGACTTCCACTCTTCACCCAGCCACAGTTTGAAAATGAACGTACACTAAAATTCTCATTTTCTGGGGGTGGGGCAGAGAGCTGTGAGGGTTATTCTCCAGGACTAATCTTTTTGCATCAGGTAAAAGAAACTGGCATCAACAAACCAAGAGATTCCTGGAATTGTTGCCACTTTTCTGGATATTCTAGTCAGCCACCACTCCCCAAATCATCCCCATTTGTTATGTGAGCCAGTGAGCAAGTGCCACTGGGTGGCACTAAACTGCAGTCAGGGACCAAGATATTTATTTAGTTCCAATTAGTTGTCAGGATGGCTGTGACCAATGATTGCATAATAACATGACCCCACATTTTACATATCTAAATATTGGGGTCCCACTTACTTTATTTTACAGATGACGAATGACCTGCTCAGTGAGTTGGATGACTTACTCAAGGTCACACAGTATCTTACTGTTAAAAACCAGAACTCAGTCTCTAAGTAGTAGGTATTGTGGTGGAAATTATATAGAGCCACGAGTCTAAAGACTTGGGATGAGTCCATGAGTAGCTCCATGAGATGATGGACAAGCTACTTACCATTTCTGAGCCTGCTTCCTCAACTATAATTTGGGGATACTCCACATAGGTATGGAAGGATAATGAATGTTAAGATGCAATGAAAACATGGTGTGTTATAGCATACTATGTGATTCTTAATGCATTTAGTTTCTCTCTGATTGCATGTATTAATAATTTAAATTCTGTTCCTATGCTAAATTATAAAGATAGTAAATACCTGATAATTGAAGCAATAACTTTCAAGGGTATACTAGTTTTTAAAATTCAAGAATGCATTAGCAAAGCCTAATAACAGTGAACAATATCTTTCTGTTTAATTTAACAATCAATTGACTAGAATTTATTAAGTATCTACTATATGCTCAATATTATAGAGGCCATAGAAAAAGCTACATCATTGTTTCTATGCTTAAAGGGCTAGATAACCAGAGAAATTAAAACAAATGCAAATAGAGGAAAAGTAGATGATGCAAGATGAATATTAGTAAATACTAGGTCCTACAGAAATGATAACAGTAGTGCTGTTATCAGAGAACAAGGAGATGAATGAGCTCAGTGGTGGTGAGGAAAATCTTACAAAGAGTTAAGAATTTGATTTTGCCCTGAAGGTTGGGTATGATATAAACAGGTAAAAAGAAAGAGGCATTAGCTATTCTGATTCATCTCATTGCTTTTCTCTGACTCAGTGGTTCCATTTTGGTTAATATGATCCCAGAAGCTCCAAGCAGATTCTTATCAGGACAGTTTTGTAATAACTGCTGACCTATCAGTAGGGAGTATTGAAAGACATGCATGGAGTATAATTTTTCAGCAACTTCTAGGCAGGTGCTGCTGGAGAAGCAGCTCTCTTTTAAATGTATCAGCACTTCCACCTCTGCAGTGCATAAAAGTTACTCACAGTTTGTATCTGTGCCAGTAAGATGAAGGGAATGCCTGCTCCACACACCAGTGGTAAGATATGTGATTTCACCCTTGGAGAATTTGACAGAATAATCGACTTTGATGATTAATCCATTGTAACAGGAGGCTCAGCATTGGTGGAGATGAATTTTCTGCCTTAAGTGACTACCCTGTTGTGCTGTATTCTTTAAAATCCTTTGGAAGTTGATATACTACAGGAAGGAGTAAGGTTGCAGACCTTGGGAAATCACTCTGATTTTTTAGACTTGTGAAAAAGCACATGAGGTGACTATGTTTCCTTTTCGTATCTGGATTTGACTAAATCAAGAGGATCGTGTAGAATATACCCCTCCTGGGAAATCCTTGATAATAAGAGCCTATGATCTCTCAACAAGGTTTAGAAGATTCCCAGCAAATCATGGGGAACATTATTAGAGTGGCTCTGTGGAGTTATTATTGCCATTTTAATATAGCTGAATGAGGATTATCACATACAGTGTGGATCATACACAAACACACATATATAACACATAGACATATATGGAAACATGTAGGTATGTTTGTATGTGTGTGTATATATATTTATATAGTGTGTATATAAAAACTGGTTATATATATATAAAACAAGTTTAGTGGACAGTCTTGTCTTATATATAAATTTATATATATAAACTACTTATATAGGTATAACAAGTTCAGTAGACATTCTTCTCATATGTGTGTGTGTGTGTGTTGTATATAAAACAAGAATATCTACTAAACTTTCTTTCCCATAATAACTTTGGAGATCAAATTAAAAAAAGAAAAAATTCATTTTTCCTGCCAGCATCTCTTCTCTCTGCCCTCTGTCATCCAATGTGGCACCTTATTTAAGATTATGGAGTCTTATTGTTTAGAAATACAGTAATTATGCATTTGAGAGAAAATATGATGAAGAACAAGTGGTTCTCATATTAGACATTGCATATGAATCACCTAGAGCAAATATGAAAATTTCAGGTTTCTTGGCCCCAGTACCAGAAATTCTGAATCAGGAGGTCTGGGGCAAAGTCCAAGAATCTACAAAGCTTGTTTCCTGCTGGGGATTCTGAAGTAAATTGTCCAAGAACCACAATTTGAAAACTATAAGAATACTAGGACTAGAGTCAGTGAAATAGGTTGGACTTTTAGCTCTACTGCTCACTGGCTATGTGGTTCCAACATCCTATACCTCTCCGCTGGCTCCTCCCCAGCCCTTTTCCCACCGAAACAAACAAAAATTCTCCTCATGTTATCCCCGAGTTAACAATCCTGCTGTAAGAGCCTTCTGCATTAGCTAAATTAATCTGATTACCAGAAAAGAATTCAGCAAATACTTATTGATGCTACATTAACTCAGGAATAAAATAAAGTATAAGACATGCTACTTGTCTTCTAGGAATTTAAATTTACTTTCTGTACATTGTTGTACATAATAGGCACCCTGTAAATATTTTTGGAATAAATAAATTAATGAGCACATACATAAATTAGTAGCAAGTTCCTATATAGGAATAACACAGACTATGTCTGGAAATGAAGATTTGGGCCACAGTATGGATCCTAGCAAGGAAGTAATGATTCCCTTGTCAGAGAGATCACTGTAGATTTACTCTCTTAAGTGTAGATCTGATATCCAACAGTATTTGAGGCAGAAATTTGAGGGGCTATAGTAGGGTGAAGTATGTATTGAGGAGTTAACTGGGGTGAGAAAATTAGCTTAGGAGTAACAGAAGTGTAGACAACAATGATTGTTAGTCATGAAAGGAGGCAACACCTATCAGGGATACTTAGAGCAGGGATGCCAAACTCTTTAGGTAAGGGGGCATATACTGACTATTTTAGGCTTTGTGTCCAAAATAGTCTTGTTGTTGTTGTTTTGTTTTTTAAAATACTTTAAAAATATAAAAAACTATTCTCAGCTCACAGAGCCATAGTTTGCTCATACCTACTTTAAAGGAATAACTTAAAAGCCTTGATGACCAAGTAGGTATAGGGATGGAGAACAAGAGGGGAGAGCCAAAAATTTCATTAAGATTTTAACTAGGCTGATTGAGAGGATTAACAAAAATAGGGAATAAAAACAACACCACAATAATAATTAAAATGTATTGAGTGTTCACTCTGTGCCATGATCTGGGATCAGCCCCTTGCAGGAATTCTCATATGACCTAAGAACCAGTCACTATTTATTAGAGCCATTTTAAAGCTGAGGAAACTGAGGCACAGAGAAATTAAGAAAATGCCTAAGGTCATTACCTAGAATGTAGATGATCTAAGCTTTCGCTTGGAAGTCTGCTCTAATAACTACTACTAGTACAACTACTACTACTACCACCACACACACACGCACACACATCGTTGTGCACTTTTAGACATGTTGAATTTGAGGATGTGGCACGGTTCCAATATTTAAAATAAAATATATTTTCTAGGGAGTTTTAAAACAATAAAATTGATTACTAAGATAATAATTTCTTTCTCTTTGCCTCTCTCTCAATTTGAAGATAGAATATGCCCACAAATATTGCAGTTCTCCTGTCCTTCCATGCATATAAAAGGATTGCCCTTCCCCACCCTCTTTCAAATTAGGCATGTTCATTGCTTTGGCCAGTGAAATCTGGGTAGCAGTGATGCCCTCATTAAGAGCCAATGGGCAGTTTAACATATCCCCTTTCCCCTAGCGCAGTGATCAAAGAAGCCCATTTTGAGGTTTACCACCCTGGATTCCTGAGTGAATGCAGTGGACAGAACCTCCCTGATGACCACATTAGACATGTTGCATAAATGAAAATAAAAACTTGGTTTTTCAGACCACTGAAATTTTGGAGTTCTTTGTAACTGAAGTATAACTTTGTCTATGCCAATTACTACACAAGTGTCAAGATTCTTTTTTCCCCATCTTGCTTGAATGAGGAATGCTTTTTCATGAAAAAAAAAAAAAAGGATCAGACCGAATAATAGCTAAAGAACCTTTTGAGTCATTATAAGAACACTATGTAATTCTGTTAAAGCTGACTCAAAAAAGTATGTAACCTACTAAGAATTAAGCAGACTTAAAAAATAATGTTCCAAGTTCCTATAACAGATTGAAAGGTTAGCATAGGTATAAAGCTTGTACAATGCTTAGATGTAGCCATGGTTTGCAAACCCCTCTAAAATGGGTCTGAGTTTTGAGTTGCACGACGAAATCCAAAACCTTAGAAGAGAGTTTCACATTTCACCCTGAAAGTTTCATACAGCTTAAACTTTCATATCTTTTTCAGGTATCATACTACAAAAAGTTCCTAAAAATTTTCTTTAAATAAATAATGATTATTAGTATCATCTATTAAATTCAGTACACTCTGCTGTTCTTCATGTACAAAGATAGTATCACTGACCTACTCTCAGTTTAGTATTCACTCGGTTGATTTTAATTTCTGGTTGGTCCTGCACCATAGTTTATTTTCCTCAAATTTTTAAGTATTGTAAGTAGTGGCATACATTTTTGGAAAAATCTGGTTGGGTTGAGCAATGTAACCGGGAGCCATGGAGCTAAGATCCCTCTGGTGTATCAACCTCTTAATCTTGGCTCCGTTAGCTCCATGCTCTTAATCCAATGAGGTGACTTTTACAAAAAAAAAAGAAAACATCAAGAATACCAGTCTAATCCTTTGACCAACTCCATTAAGATATATCTAAGGCCAGGGATATAGAATATCACAAAATGGGCAAAAATTAGCTATTTTAAAGGTTTCATTAGATCGTATTTGAGATTTCCATAGTGAAAAACAGATGAATGAGTAAAAATGTTCCATTCAATGATTTACTTTAAATCAAGGACAAAAAATTGTGAGTCATGTCTCCTCAGGGATAATGTTCCAGGACTGCCCTTTCCTTATCTCTTTACCTTTTATAATATATCCTATCAAAAGGCACATTCGACAGCCCATCTTTTTTCATGTCCCTCCCCCCGACTTTCTCTACCACAAAGAATGGAGCAACTATTTGATCAGCCACCACACCTATGCTTTCAGCCCCAAATTTTGTTGGAGTAAAGACAATTCTAATTAAAATATACCTCTACTGCAATGTAGAAGTTGTGCTCTATGAAAAAAGTACTAAAATGTAAGAAAGAAACCTTGGATTTTACTTTATCACCTTTGATTCAACCCATGGCACATGCTTGTAACATAAAAAGCATTTAATTATTATTTCCCAAAAGAACTGTTTCAGCCATTTTTTTGATCCTGCCTACACTACGATTTCTATACCTGTAAAATGGAAATAAAAACTCTCATCTCACAGAATCATTATGACATTAAAGGAAATAAAGAATAAGAACAGGGAAGCTGTTTTTAAGTGGTAAAACAATATAAGCAATTAGCTACCTTTATTATACAACATTCTAAAATGACTACACCAGAGCTATCATATAATTTTTTCTATTTCACAATTAATATCGTGATATGCTGATTCTCCAATTATATAGGAACATGGAGGTGAAGGATGCAGGTTTTATTCTTAAAAACCCAAATAAGCCCAGAGCTAGCCAAATTTTTAGTTCTAGTGGATTGTACAATATTTGTGGCTAATTAGGTATGGTTAAGACTGTCTGATTCTTCCTAATCTTGTTTAGACTAAATGACAAACTGAAAGACTGAGATTTCCCAGTCTCTCTTGCAGTTAGGTTGGAGCCATATGACCAGTTCTGGCCAATGAGCTGTGGGCTGATGTGTTAAATATAATTCTTCCCAGGCTAGCACCTAAAACTTTCTTCAAGGGCTTATTCTTTTAGGACAACAGCATTCCAAGATGAAAGGAGACTTAGTGCCTGAATGTCTATGAGTTAAAGTGCCTCTATTCTCCCTACTTCTGGTCAAATATATGGGATTATAATGTGAAAGTGATAGTTTGCAGGGAATAAGGAGTTAGTGCCAGAATATTAATCATAATAGAACTTAATTCATTGTTTCTTTCATTGAGAAAGTCTTGCTACAAAACAATGTGACCCAACTACTGACAGTACATTTACATTTTGACACAAGTTCCTTATCTTGTTATAGACCAGTAACAAACAGTTCACCAGCTAGCAACAGTTCAAGGCTATCAATTGAATAGTGCTTGTTTAACCTATCCTGACCAACAGACAAAAGACCCCACAAAGTAGAGATGGAGCTTATAGGTATAGGTTATGTGTTTCCTAGACAAATGCTATGCCAAATGAAATGCATCAAATTGCTTCTTTATTGTTAGATATTTTTCCTGTATGTGCCAGTTTATGCTTGTTGTCTCACACTAATTACTAATCATACCCTCTTTCACTGTCTAATTGTCCCGTTTTGTATGTTACATTATTTGGTCACCTTCACATAAGAGCCTTCACTGATATGTAGAATAAGAACTTTGGATAAGGAAAAATGATAAATACTTTTTGTATACATTACTGGTTAGTATTTTTCATAATAAACCTTATTAAATGAGTAATTAAAACCAAGAGAAATCATTAGTGATTTACTTCTGCTATGCTCAGCACCATGAGCACAAAAAGTGAAAAAAAGAACCTTTGGAACTAATACAACATCACAGTTCCACAGAAAAAATAAAGTGAGGAATGTTTATATTGTTTTAGAGTAATCTATTGGGCATTTTAATCAAGTTGACTAAAATGAATTTCATTTCCAATGTGATTTTATACAATAGCCTTCATTTTTGCATATTGTCTTAGGCTTTTGTGCATTGATTCTGATTTTTGTGTTTTAGGCAGTATTAAGAATCTTGAAGCTGCCAAAGTCACCCTTGTTTAGGCACTTAAAATGTTCACAAATCTTATGTATGTTTAGATTTGAATTATTTCATAATTTTTAGTGGCAGTATAGCAGTTGATTACTGGACTTAAGCATCTTGGTTTTGTCTCTTTCTCTTATTATCTGGGTGATTATCTAATACCCCTAAGATTTAGCTCCCCTATCAATAAAATGGGGATAAATACACACACACACACACACACACTTGGGATTACCGTGAGACTGAATCAGGTAGTATGTGTTAAGGTAATATGTAAACTGTATGGTGCATACAAAAGTGAAATTGCGTGTAAAATTAACTCATTACTAGATCTGGGGTCATTTATTCCACCTTTATGACGGAAGGGTTATCTATTAGTGAAACAGTCCTGCAATCCCTCTGCTCCATCGTGTACTTCCCCCCAGGAGAAAAGGAGTAACTTTTCTGACTGGGGAGTTTTAGGCAAGAAACTTACTTCTGATCCTTCCTCTCTTCCTTCTCATGGGAGCCAACTGGCCCTCAGACAGCAGACCTTTGGGTCCACTTTCACCCAGGCTGACCAGCAGTTGTCCACTGCAGCCTGTGGCTCTGAGGGTAAAGCCACCTAAGTCTTGGATGCATTATGAGGTAGCTCATTTGGCTAGCACATGTACAACATAAGCTTTAATCCCTTTATTCCATTAAAGCTGCTATTTTAATTTTCATCTGCCATATGCCATATCTGCCTCTCAAATGGGAAGGGAAGAGAGGTGCTATTTATTTGTTCCTGCAAACCCCAACAGAAATAAGGTTCTGTAGTGGAAAATATAAGTGACACATGTTATATTTTGGAACCTTATTGTAGTTTCTAATTTCTTTTGTAGACATAAAATAATCCTAAACTTAATCTTATTTGTGTATTGAACAAACATAATGCTTTCATTCATATTTTCTATAAAATTTTTGATATCCCCCAAATACACCCTACATGAAATTAAATATCTTCATATAATTTATTAATTTTAGAATCAGAATATATCAGTTCAGAAAGCACATAAATAGGCAATTATACTCATTTACTATGGCAACATGCTTTGACTAGCTCTCCAATATTAAAATCATGATTAAAACTTAATCCCTTACTTATATAGTGGCTCAGAGTTTATAAATGCTCTCTCATCCATGTTCATTCAATCCTGTCATCTTGTCCTCCATTTGACCAGGTTGCCTGAGGTAAAAGGCTGCCGCCACAGATCACTGTGATCAGACTAACTCATGGAAGAATCTAATTTGCAACTTGGGCCTCGCTGGTATTATGTGCTAACCACTGAGCTAAATGGTCAAGAAGGAGACCTCATCAGAAAATGAACTGGAATTCATACAAGGGATAGAGTTGCTTTGTGAAGTTGAATTGTAGCCCACTTTCCCTTATGAGACAGCACATCTTATCTACGTGTTGCAGATGTTTCTCAAATGGCCTAATAAATATTAGAATATCATGTAGGTAAATGAGGTAAACATGTCACTGGAATCTTGCAGCCTTCCATAATTAAATGCAACACACCAGCTACCTATTTTCTTTCTAGCTAAACTTGGCTAGCTTGAATCACAACACATTTTGATAAGATTCCTTCCTAAGAAAACTGGGATCTGTTCACCTTGGTAGGGGCGGGGGTTAGAAGGGGGAAGGCAGTTACCTAATTAACATGATATAGCTTAATTAATTCTGCATCCTTAGAGCACAGAGGGAACCATGTATTCCAAATGTACAATATCAAACCAATCAGGCTAGAACTGTAACCATGAAAGAGGGCATGACATTTCAGACAGCCTTTAGTCTTTAAGCTGCATCCAATTTCGTGACATATTCAGGATTTAGAAAAGACCATTGTTATAATTTTTGTTGATTTAAGGTAGTCCAATATATGTATAATGGGAGAGGAAGTAGGCACAGTTTTATTTCTGCCAAATTTTCAGTGGTGCAAAATCAAAATAAAACCAATTTAACAATGTTAAGTCTTCCGCAGGTTCAGACTGGGCTATCCAATTCCAATTATACACACACACCCCGCGTAGAAAGAGAGAGGTGTTTAGGGTTTCTTTTGTGGTCAGGGGTCAGGGGTGGGGTAAAAGGCTTTTGTGATTGGAATTCCTTACTGGTGGCAAAGGAGAAAGAATTCAGGCTTTAGTATCTGCTTGCCCAGATATGGGGCGGAAGTGGAAGAGGAGGGGTGAGACTTAAATAGTGTCAGCAGTCAAATACAAAGAAAAGGTAATGTGACTCCTCATGACACCTAACAATTATAAGAATGGGGGGGAAAAGGTGGTACCAGATCCTCATGGGAAGACATATATCTATATAGATAGATGGATAGATACTGTTTGCAAAACTCTTAAAATATGACCTGAGTACCATTTTCCTTAAACAATTATGATAGTGTTTCCTATGCAAAGGAATTATTTTGATAATAAAATACTTAAAATATAAGGACTTATTGATTTATGCATTAAATAAAACTATGTTAGGACTACCAAAGAAAATGTCTACAGATCTACAGATCTCTGGGCTGTGAAATGTAATGAAGACCCATCTTCATCGTGTACTTCTCTAGCATCCATATCACACAATCTGTTCTCATGCTGCACGCTACACTGAGCTTCTGCCATTTCCTAGACAAGCCAGGACTTATAAAACTCTGTGCTTTTGTGTATGCTGTTACTTACCTTCTTTCTCCACCTAGCAAATGCCCTTTGTTTAATCACAGCCAAATCCTTCCTAGTATGTCGTCCCACTATCCTCCTTGTTTCCATAGTACAGATTTTCTCCCCAAAATATTTCACTTTAATTTTTATTTTCCTACTTATCTGTCCAGTTTTTTTCTCAATATCTGAAGAACAGGGTCTAAAGCATAAATTTTTGTGTGGACAGCACTAAGCATAGTGCCAACTAGACAGTAGGTTCTCAATATATGTTATGGTATTATCTAATATTAACAAATAATAGTGTTATTAATAGAACTGTTCTTTATAATCTGAATAAATTTTCCCTCATTTGGTTCATTCTCATTGGTTCTTAGTATCATGCTAATATTTGATCTAGTACCTTCTTTACAGAATATGAGCTGTTTGGGAAAACAATGAAGTCCAAGTAATACCCATTCCTTCAGCATTCACTTGGTTGCTGTTTCTTTTCAACTTTCCCTTGGGAGAAGTATTAAAAAGCTGGCATAATTATTTTTTAGATGATATTAGATCATACTGGGCTAAGTTTCCTATGAGTCCTGCATGTCCTAACCTTCTGTCCTAACATTTGTGCCTTTTGGCTCAACAGTGTCAGAAAGAAACAAAAAGCAAGGAAGTGCCTTCAATTTCTCCTGCTGCTGACCTGGTTGTCAAAAGTGAGAACAAGGCACAAGTCCAAAATACACAACTGTTCTTAAATCCATGATCTGGTTTCTTCTAGTGTCAGGGCAAATAGGTGGAGGACTGGTGTGGAGTCCCCACAGCCTTATATACAGGTGTGCCCTTCTGGGAATGAGGAGTATGCAATCCACTTCTTTATGTGCCACTCTGAAACACTTGACTTGACAAGGAGATAATTTTGGCACTAACATACCTCATTTGCCTTTAAAAAATTTTTCCTTGAAAAAATCTGGTTCTTAAAATCTGAGAGAAAAAAAACTGCAACCAAAAATTTTGAGCTGAAGTATGCTTTAAAAAAGATAGTAGTAGAAAAGCTACTAAGGAACACTACCATTAACACTGGCACTATCACCCCATTTCATAGTGCAGCATAGCAATTTCTGATTTTCAAAGTGCTTTTCACTTGCATTTGATGCCTGAGATAAACCTCCCTATAATAAAGGTGATGACTATTCTTGTGGGAAGACCTAGCACATGCTGCAGTTACATATTGTGGCTAATGAATGCCTTAGCTATTATTTGTTGAAACCCATCTCTTAAAATTAATGTGTAGAGGATGCTGATAGTTGGAAACTCACTTGTTCTTCAAAAACAAAACAAAACAAAGCAAACACAAAACAAACACATAGAAGCAGCCCTTTAAGAAGCTGAGCAGACACTTCCTGTCAAATAATGAACAACATTGTAAGACAGATTTATTCATACTACAGCTGTGATTTGATAACCAATTCTGTTTGGAATTTATTTGTGAAATGTCACACAATCCAAGATGTTTTAATTATGTTACATTTTATCCAAGACTGCTGATTATAAAAGAATGATCAAGAGTTAAATCAACTAAAGTCTAGAAAAGATGTATAAAGAAAGACTGCTATAGTGCAAGCAAATCAAACCTGGAATGTCTGACTGTTGATTTCTGTGTATATTTAAATGAAAATACCTCTGGCTCAAAAAAATATACTTTGTTTTTGAAAAATGACTGCAGTTTCTAGTTAACACACAGTTCTTCAGAGTAGTAACTTTACAATCATCACCATGAATATTTTCAAATAATCTTCACATATCCCTGAGGAATGAACTTGCAGACATATATTTCGTAGCATTAAATTATGCACCATTTTACTGTTGTTTAGATGTTGTGTTGATGATACATTCGAAGATGGCATGGCACACATTACCTTTTGTTTAGTGGATTTATCTGAAAGTGTTTTACCCTCTGTGATTCAGGCAATTTCATTTTTGCTTGATTGTACAAGATTGCTTTATACAGAGTAGTAAGTTTGCTTTTCATCTAGGTTATTCAAAGACAGGTTGTATATTATATATACTTTTAGAATGACTCTAGTTTAATTCACCACTAATAGCTGATAGAAACAGAATATTAACTAAATTGTAGGAAACTTCACATAAGATCAAATGTTTTGAAAAGCTGCACATAATTATTGATTCAAAGAAATATCCACAGAACTGACTTCATAATAGCATTTCAGAATTTTCTATCTTTTGCCAAATAGAAAACCCTAACATAATATAGCTTTTGCTTGTCAGATGTCTGAAAATATACTTCAAAATTAATTATAGCCAACTCTCCTGTTGTTTCTCTATTTCCATTCAAAGATAAAACAAGGAAAAACAAAATGTGAAAATGAGAAATGCTGTCTACTTCTCTATGTAATCCAAAATCCTATTGATATAATAAACTTCATTCTTATTTAACTGTTCTTAACAAAAACAGCAACAAAAACACTGTCATAAAATCGAGGAGGTAACTCAACAATACAAGGTAATGGCAGGTGATAGCAAAAATATTAATAAAATATAATTAAAAACATCTTGTCATATAAGAACTGACAGTGATAGGGTCAGCAGGGAATCACTTAAAGTTAAGCAGCATTGAAATTCTGGACAATAACCAGCATTAACACAAGTCGCAGGATATAACAAATCTATCAGCAGGTATCTAATATGTATCGTTAATCAAATAACCAGGCAACCAGTAACCAGTGCTGTTTGGGAAACCAGACTTGTACACATGTATTTCTAAATTGTAGAAACCTAGAAAATGTCTGCTAAAATAATTTTTGAATACCTGATTAATTCTGAAAATTACTAAAATCAATTCAGGCTAAGTCGTTTCTCATTGAATACAGATAAAGTAACTTCAAAATCCATTGCCACTGGTTGCCACGCAACCTGCTATAGTATTATGGCAGAATAAGCTGGGCTTGAATTTTCTAGGCCCTCTTGCTTTACCGACTTGATGTTTTGATACTCTAATGCGTCTCAGCTAACTTCCATTAAGTAGTGTTTTGTGGGGTAGTATTCCAAGGTTAAAATGATTAAATAACTTTTATGGTTGATCAAATATAAGCCCTTATTATACACAGTAGGCAAAATCATACATTTTAATTACTTTGTTATCAAAGATCTAAGTATTTACATTTCATTTTTCAATAATAATTCTGAATTTAGGGGACCTTTAAAAAATATCTAAAAATATTGCTCTTTCAAAATATTTATCATAAACAATAATGAAATTAGTATAGGACAACAATAAATAACATTCTTAGAGTATTGGATATTTGGTATTTTTACTTATGCCTTTGTGTAGCTAGTTTAATTTTTTCAATGTAATTAAATTATTTGAGAGTTTGCATTGTATTTCTCACTTTGCAACCATGCACAAAATAAAGAAAACTGATCAATATTTGATCACAGTTACAGTGCATTAATTCAAAGTTAATTTTCAGTGGAATCATTGCTATTATTCACTTTTGAGAGGTGTTATATGAATATGAGGGAAAACAGCCAATATTTATAGAAAGAAAAATATTTTAAAATAGAAGCTTAAAAAAAGAAGTATATCATTAAGAAAAAGAAAGTCCTTTCAAAATAATGCTCCTGTGTGTTTAAAGAAAATACCAGTGAAGCTTCATCTTTTACATTTGAGTTTGAACAAATATGAATTATTCTCTTATAAAAAGAGAATCAGAGTGACCAAAATCTCTTTAATAAAATCATCTCTCCTGAAAATCCACTTATTATCAAAATGGAAAGCAATTTAAAATCTAGCCATTAACCTCTAGCACTTATGTAAAAACAGATTTATTAGAATAGGAGAGAAATATCATTTTAGTAATTTACACTATAAATATTTCACAATAAAAATATTACCCTTCATTTATTACAAAGGAAAGTGAATATGTCAAAATTCATTCACATTTAATTTTAATGGCAAGATGTTCAGATAATTACACCTTATAGAAAGACCCAAATTTGCAATTAAGTTCAAATAGATTTAATATTGCTTATGTCTGACATTAGGTAAATTAAACTGCAGATCTCTTTTAAATAACTTATGTGCTCATTTTTACTTGAATAGTCCTCAAATCCACTGGCTTAGGTTAATGTATTAAAGTAGCATCTTGCCAACCTCTTCCAGGCCCTCAAAAGAATTGAGCAAGGAGAGAAGAAAATGGCACTGATTTTGACTGTATGGGAATTGGAAATAGATATATCCTAGATGGAAATGTGTTCTAAATAAAAATATTAGTGTACTGATAATCTAAACAACATTGCAATTGAAGCTTTGTAACCTCCTTTCAATAATAGAGCCATATAATTTTTTTATTCTTTTAAGTATATAAATAATGTTTATAGTCAGAAATGGTCTATTTTTTATTTTTATAACTCAATTCCTCAAAAGTCTTCTTTTGTTTTAGTTTTTGAATAATATATGAAATTTATCCATCTAAAAGCTATCAAACACTAAAACAAATATTTCCAACTTGGGAATATTTCTACTAACATAAAAATGTCCTGAAGTAGTAATTAAACTAAGCACTAAAAAGTTCAAATTAATATATTCCATTTTATGTTGATTAAAGCATTGACTTGTTTGTTGTCTTAAGAAATAATGAGAAAATTTCTATTATTATTTCTAATAGCAAATGATCCATGAACTTAATAAAGTGCAAAGAGGTTTCTTCAATTTCAGGTATCTTGGAGCTTTAAAAATGTTGATATGCATTTTGCAGTCCCCAATGGCATCCCCTAAATGTGTTTACCATAGATGATACCCGCTTCCACCTCCACCTTTTACCACCTTTCCTAGTGTCTCTTCCACTTTGGGAGCCCTGGCCTGGAACACAAGAAATGTAGGAATCAAGAACAGATTACCTAGTGAAAAGTTGGAAAGGATATCTTTGCTCATGATTAAGGGAAAGGTAGAACTAGTATTCAAAGGCAATTAGGACTGATTTCAATTCAAGCCATGTCAACAATTTCTACAGAATACACATCATTTGCATAGAGCTAAATTAGGCATTGTGAAAAGTCATTAGAGAAAACGTGAGAGAAAATACATACATATATTTCAGGAACATATCATGGTGTAGCAAAGCATGTGATTCCTAGATTTAAAAATGAATTTAAGGACCAGCTAAACCTTCTCCCTTGGTTTGAACATAGAATACAAACTCACCATTATCAGAGACTAGGATAAGACATTCTTCAAATCACTTCCTATATATGGCTCTCAGAATATGAGGAACATGGCAGAAGAACAACAGTTAAACACAATCATGTAGTCTGAAACTACTTTAGTCATTCATATTTAGCAATGTTAAAAAATACAAAGTCTGGCTTCCCCCTTGGAAGTAATGTTACTATCAAGGAAAAAGACAATTTTTAAAATTATAAACTCAGGATGTAAATTTTAAGAAAAATATATCTAATTCTTAATGTGCATACTTTAGGATTCTGGGAAAATTACATTATATAGCAGAAAATACAGAGTGGTACTAGAGTAAATACGAAGCTAAAGAGAGCTTGAAGTAAAAGTTTAAAGGATACATCATCAAACTTTAAACAGGCCTTTCTCTGGCCTGGCTAAATTACTACACTTCTTGATGCTGTTTGCTCTTCATAGCAATTGAAAGCATATGTAATTTAACAGCGGGCCTCAATCCTTTAATAAGCTGTCTTTAAAATACCTCACATGGATTACCTATCTGTAAATCTGCTTCCCATGCAGAATGTGACAGCATTATGGAAATTGTTAGTTCAGTAAAGATGGCATGTACCAAAGGGAACTACATCTGTACCCTGTAAGATTGTACCAAACATTGGAAGTAATCTTTCAGCATTTATAATTCTGCAAAATGCATAATGAAGATTAAGGGCTCATTCTAACCTTTATTATGGACTGTGTATTTCAAATTTGGGAGGTAGGTGAGATGTAAGTGGAACTATAAAGTATCATACTAAGATTGCATCTTTTAAATTATATGAAATTGGTTCTATCTCATAGACTCAGATTTGCCACATTTATTTGATTAGCAGATAACCATGTGTTCAATGAAAATGAAGTAGAGAATTTCAGATTCAAAAGTTGAAAATCTGAATATATATTTGGTTTAATTCTTTTATTCTAATTTTGAATTATAAGACTTTTGGTAACACAATATATATCCAATTTATCAGAGGTCATCTATATTCCAATGTATTTGTATGGTTTGTTTCAAACAGATTCAGGTGAGCTATATCATTAAACAGAACTACAAACCTGTAAAAAATTAACAGTATGTGTGAATTTACAAATATGAATTCCAGTAAACCAATATTACAAATTCGAGTAGATTCTTTATGAAGCTAAGCTCTAAAAAAGGCCTTGGTGATGTATAAAACCTGAATCACGTTGGAAACTTGACCAGAAATTGAAAGTATCAGTCTAATTAGCACTCACAAAGCACATATTAGTCCAGTTGATTTTTGTCATGTTTCAGACTAAGACTGGTTCAAAATTACACACAAAAACTGCTTGCAACAATGTTATTGTTTATGGTTTATCAATATAACCAAATAAAATTTAAAGGAATATAATTTTAAATTGTCTTTCCAAGAAATTTTACCAAGTTAGAGTAGAATAAAAATATTTCGTATGTGTGTTTTCTGACAAAAAAATAGCTCCAAAAAAGGGAGGCAGCTAAGTTAATGCTATTGTTTCTTTATGCATATACTTGGTGAAAGAACACTATTTTGTAAATAATTAGTTCTCTAATTTTTAATAACTTTTCGTGGCAAAAAAAAAAATGGAAGGAAGTCAGCTTATAGGTGACTGCTCAAAATTTAAGCTCTTTTCTCATAATTCTCAGTTGCAAACTAATAGAAATGAAAATTCTTAAATTTTCTACTGAATATCCATGTTGAGCGAGAGTCACACTTTATTATGCAAGTGTCAGAGAAAAGGGATTAAGGAAGGATGTCCATGATCATGTAAGGATAGATTAAGGATTCTTTTTTTTTTTTTTTTAACTCAAAAACCAGCACCATAGTATAGATTAAGAATTCTTAAAAGATTTACTGGATTAGGTGGACAGTCTCTCCTCCTCACTGCCTAGGCCATGATCTAAGACAGACCTATGCCTACAGGGACCCCACTGAGAACACCAGGATGGTGCATGGCAGAGCCCAAAAAACAAGAATCTGGTGGATCCCTAATCAACTCATTGTATTCAGCAGAGGTTCTTGAAAAGAAGGTATATCCATGTTTGGCTATTGCTATGTTCACAGCAGGGATGTCATTAATACTGAACCATTAGTGATGAGCCCTAATTGATCTAACAAAAGTCATAGTTACAGAAATAAAGTGGGGAGAATATAATCTAGGCCTCTGAATTAAAGATAAAAAAAAGCCAAAGTTTCCTCAGAGAACAAGAAAATCACATTTTTGGGTTATTTCTTTGTTTCAATTTCCATCTACTCTGAAAAAACACTTCTTTTTAAATCTCATTTCTTTAATGGAATCATCTACACTTAGAAAAGGAAAGGAAAAATAGGAAATTAGCTAACTTCAATGTAGAGATGACTTTAAGGTGTACACGCATGCTGTATATTTCTAGTACATTTACTTATTTTCCGCTCATAACATTTTAACTCTTTAATATGCAACAAGCAGAAATAACATCTTAAGCACCTATCTATTCTTTGGTTCTGAGTGATGGGCTATTCTTACCATATGAGAGTCATTCAGATTTCATCAAATGTGGCGGTTGGTCTCTACGTTAAGGAAACATTGAAATGTGAGAAACAGAAATCCAACCCTCATAATCATTCTGATGTAACCTAAATCTAAACACCAACTTCAGAGCCAGGCTACTATTGCTTTCCTGAAGCTGACTATTTAATTAGTTGATTTCCATCAGTTAAACAAAAAGAAGGATGAGTTTAAAAACCAATTTCAGGAACAGCAAAACAAAATACAAACCATTGTTGCCTGACTCAAATATTTTGGTGTAGTATAGAACCTTAATCTGTGGGGAGACTCTTAGAAATACGCTTTAATTTCCATATCCAAGATCATCATCCGTGACTATATATTTTCTAAGAAGAAATATTAATTTGATCTAACACATCACAGGGAAACATGTAGAAGGATTAACAGGAATCTTCATTTCTGAAAAATATTATCATGTCATCTCTTTTAATGAGCTAGTTATATTACATTTACAAAATTTGGCAGTATAGCTAATGATTCAGTGCTGATCTTCAAAGCCAGATAGATCTGGATTCAAATTCAGATTCTACTCGGGATGTTTCCTCATGGTTAAATGGGGATGAAAAACAGTACCTACCTTAGAGGGTTATTTTAAAAACTACATGAAATATAATACATGTGAGTCGTTTGGATTGCTCTGGCTTGAAGTCAGTCTTCAATAAAAGTTAGTCACTATTATTAATATGCTAGAACACCACTGATAAAGATATATCTTTGAAATTTGTTCTTAATTTAAAGAAATAGGGAAACATTTTAATGATAACTGTGATTTTATAAAATTATAAGTTTATGTTAGGTGACTTATTTGGAGGTGGAAATTGAATCATATCACTTAGTAAAATTAATATATTTAATGCATTTAATTATAATGAAAGGGAGACGTAAAGGCATTGAGTAATTTATATCGCATGCTCAGAAATATTATGAGTGATACTAAACATGGATTGATTGCTCATCAACTGCCAGGCACTGTGATAAACACTTTATATGAAATACATCATTTAATTTTCACAAAACACTCATAAAGACTTACTATTATAGTTTTTGTATTACAGAAGGGAGACCTGAGTCTCTGAGAAGTAAAATAGCTTGCCAAATATTTTTGTGGTGGGCTGATTCCAGAAAAATTAGCTACATTTATTACTAAGTGGATCTGTTTTTAAAAATATCATACTTGTGATTCTTTTCTTTATGTATTTCTTAAACGCCAAGAAAAGAGAAATCTCAATTTGAATCACTGAAGCAAATATTGAAACATAAAAATTTAGATAATATATTGTATATTTCAAAGTAGGTAAAAGAGAAAATCTGAAATGTTCCCAGTGCAAAGAAATGATACGTTTTTGAAGTTATGGATATACTAAGTCCCCTGATTTGATCGTTACACACTGTATGCATGAATCAAAATATCACATGTAACCCATAAATATGTATAAATATTATGTATTAATAAAAATAATTAAAATTAAAAATGGATAATATACCATGAAGATATCAATTGTGGTTAGATTTAGTGGCAACAAGTAAATGTTATCGCTATCTATATAGAGAACATATGACCAAACAATTTGAATTCAAATAAAAGTAAAAATGGATAATAAAATTAGATTTATGATTATCATATATAGTACATTCTTGATTTTTAAATTTTTTATATGTATATGTGTATCTTCTGGGTCTCAGTGTACCTCGCTACACATTCCTAATGATATTTTTGTAAATATTGAGCCTGTAGGGTAGTGGAGCAAAGAAACAACAATAAAAAAATGGCTGAGACCTTGGACCGGGAGTGTCATGAACAACTTCATCTGCTCTTCCTCCTCTGTCCTCTTTTAAATGTAGCTTAGGATGGAGCCGTTGGCAGAAGTCCGAACACTCTTGGATGCAGTCATCGAAAATAAAAAGTCACAGCATCACTTGCAGAACACAGCACAGGAAAATGAACTTTATTACAGGCATTTAGTCATAAATGCCCCTTAGTACATGCTGAGCACCACAGAGTTGGCAACAAGCTGGCAAATAACCTGCACCAATGCACATAACACTTGACCTTATATGCAAGGTCCTTTTTGTGAGAGCAAAGCCATTATTCATGGGGCTTTGCTGTTTCTCCATTGACTTAATTGTTCATCCAAGAACCACTGGTTCTCTCAGAGGAAGACTGGATCAGTATTCTCTTTCCACTACCCATTTCTTTTGCTCTAAATTCGGTATTTATGTAACACTTTCATGATGGAAAAATAGAGTCCATAAAATAAGCCTTCTCTCTCTAATATCTTCACTATTGTGTTTCTATTCTAACTCAACCAACAGAAGGGCACCACGCCCGCCACAGCACAGGCTCTTCTCCCGTCACGCTTGACCCATTTGCAGTAGTTGGTCACCTGACACCTCTGTCTACATTCTATTTTGCAGCCAGTCCTGCACACTGCTAACACTTTTTTTCTGAAACATCAATTTGAAAATATCATTGCTCTGTGTAGAAAGAATTTCTAGCTTTCTACCATTTACTATTAAACTAAATAACCTTTAGCCTAGTATTCAAAGCATATCACACTTGTCTTAGGACTATTTTCCTACTGTTCTTCTTTACTTTCCTACTTACAAACCTTCTCCTCTATACTAGACAATTTGCCGTTTTGTGAACACAAGAGGCTTAGTCCTGTTATTCTTTTTTCTTACAACAGATTCCAGAATAAGCATCCTCCCTTCCTGGAGTTTAGTAAATCACATCCATATTTCAAAGGCAAATGCCAATTCCAATGTTTGGCTTTGCAAAGGTAGAAGTTATCTTTTCTTCTTCCATATTCCAATAGAAGATGTTTTGCATCTTTCATAAAGAATTTAATATATATGGCATTGAATTACATACTTATGTGCATCCTATTTGCAGGAATATGATCATGTAATTCAAAAATAAAATAATAATAATAAATTGGGGAGCCTGTTATGTGACAATCTTCCATGCCAGTGTTCCTAAAAATTTTTAATGTACTTGCACACCCCATACAAAAAATCTTGAGCATGCACTCTAACTTATAGATATTTATTTTGAATTATATGCATATTCTACTACATGAACACATTGTAGTCATTGTAACATACATAAATACAGAAATTTAAAAAAGAGATAGAGATAAAAATAAATAGAAATAGAAGTTCTAATAATTTCTTTTTACTGAGATACATGTACCTGACTTTTGAGACCACTGTTGTAGACACTAGTAGTGTAAAAATTAATCAAACATTTTTCAAGGCCTTAATAATCTTATAAGCCAGGGCCAGAGAGTCTGTAAAACATTAAATGAAACACAATTTCATAAGTTCATAATAGATTCATAATTTTATGTCTTTGGAGTCCACTATAAACCCTAAAACAGCATGACTTGTACATAATCGATGTCTAATGAAAATGTTCTCAAATGAACGAAGGTTATTAGGCTTTTGCCTAGATGTTTTGCCTAAAGGCAGTTTAGTTTATTACCTTAGCAAAATTACAATTTGTATTTTTATAGTCCTTTACAAATAAAAACATGATTGCCAATCCTTCTCTGAACTTCACAAGAGTTTTATGAGATAAACTCGGTAGTGGAGCATAGTTTTTCAATCAATCACTCTATGCCCATCATGTGCCAGGAACTATTCTAGGTACTAATGAAACACCAGTGAATTCTGTGTTCTGTTTCTAGTTCTGTTTCTAGTGTTAGAAAACTAGTTCTAATTCTAATTCTAACACTAGTTAGATTCTAGTTCTAATTCTGTGTTCTGTTTCTTTTCTAACACTCACATTGTCTGAAAATATCATGTTAATTTATTTTCTACTTGTTTATTGTCCACCTCTTCCCATAGGTTTACATCTCTGTGGGAAGAGGTGGACAATAAACAAGTAGAAAATAAATTAACATGATATTTTCAGACAATGTGAGTGTTAGAAAAGAAACAAAACATTGTGATGCAAGAGAAAATTATTAGGTAATTGTGGAGAAGAAGAGTATGATAAAAAAAACCTGGGGGTGGTCAAAAAGTCTCTTTGGGGACAGGGCACTTGAGCCAACCTTGAGTGAAGAGACAGAAGAAACTACGTTAACACAGCAGAGGAAGGAGCCTTCATGGGAGATTATAAAGGAATTAAGGAAGTAGGAATAAGCTTCAAGTGTTTGAGAAATAAAAAGAAGGCTAATAATATAGCTGGGGGGGTAGTGAGCAGGAAAGAGTAACAAGAATTTCAATCAGCAGCTCTAGAGTGAGACAGACTGGGGTCTATTAGCTGTCTATCAGTTCTGTGACTTTGAAAAAGTTAACTCATAGGCAAAAGGTTAGTGAAACACTTTTTTACTTCTGCCCTGCATGTGAAATTAACTTGAACTTAACTCTCTAGATAGTTTTCCTGGTAATCTGGTAAGTTGCAATGTGAACAATATCACTATACAATATTGCTTATGGTAAAAACAGACATGCCCCAGAAAATTCTGTATGTGAGTTATTACAAGAGAAATGAGTTCCTGTGGGTCATGAGGCTTCTAACTCGGGGCTACTTCCACAGGTGTGCAAGGTGAGTCTTATCTCCTTGCACCTGAGTTGTCACATAAGGAGAAGATGTCTCCTGGGCAGCTAAATGGACTGGGAAGTGGACTGCTGTCTAGACTCCTGCAAGGATGCCCACTGAGCAGGAATCCCTGGTGCTGAAGATCATGGTTCCTGTCCCATATCCTTCTCAGTACACTGGCACAGGAGTAGCCTATGGTAGCTTTCCGAGTCTGCAGGTTTGGTCCCTGGTGGCCACTACATGCTAAATCTCCATTTTCTCAACTGTAAGTGGGAATAATAATAAAACTGGCCTATTCTGAGGATTAAATAAAGTGCTCTAGTGGAGCATAAACATCAATCAAATAACTCTGTAACTGTTATTTTTATTATTTGTCTTATTGTATGCTTTTATATGTGAGAAAACTTTAGTCTGGAGAGATAACTGTCTTATGAGGGTGAAATAGCTGGGCAATGTCAGAGGACGACTACAACCTCTCTCTGCCATCCTACTTGAGAGATATGTCATGTGCCATTCTTGCACCATTAGTTTAAGGCTATCCAAGCTCCTTTGGATATTATGTGGTATGCAGAATACAGAGATGGTTAAAAGCTTAGAAGTGTTCCTGCCTGCTAATCTCAAAGTGAACTAACAATGGCATTGGGAGAGTAAATCTAGGAAGATCAAGAAGCTAGTGGGATACATCTTGTACATCATGGATGGCCTATTGATCTTTCTAAGGCTGCACCCAAGCCTCCAGGTTGAAGGGGAAAATAAGTCTCTCAACATCATGATTTATTTGGCTGCACCCATGTCTGGAACTGTTGGAACTTAAAAAAGATGCCAGAACAGTGTATTAAATTTTCATCTAATCACTACTTTTAAAAAATGCTATGCAGAAGATTCCATGGTAGAGTACATAACACAATTATCATCATCATCACCATTGCCACAGCCACTGCACTACGCTACCACCACAACCACCCCATCATGAACACCACCAACTTAATCATGCCCCGATTCAGTAGCTTGCAACTTGTTTAGCCAGACAACAATGACTGAGCTATGATTAATTGTTTACCAAAGAACTGTATTTCATGAGCATCTTAATAACCAAATCATAATAACCCAGTTATTTCCATCAATAAAAAAACTGGATTGCATTTGGTTTATCTGGGTGTCAGCAGAAATGCTTCTGTGAATTTAATGTTTATAATAACTGATGAAGCCCTTTTAACTGGTGATTGTATTGTAATAATATGTCTCCAAGGAAAATGTGAATGATAACAAAATATTCTAACATTTGTAGTAAAAATGTATTGAAGTTTTAGGTCCTTTTCAGCTCCAACAATCACATCAACATCTATGTCTTATTCGTTCAAAAAAGCATGACGTGTGTTTTTTGTAATACATGTTAGGAGGCACAGGGTTAATTGACCGGGTTGGAGTTGCTCGAGAAGGCTTCCATGAGGAAGTTAAACTTTGTCTGAGTGAGATATGATGGAAGAGTAGAAAATATTTAGGTCAGGAAGAGAAAGGAGATAGATGGTGAGAAGGGAGGACAGTACATAACAGAAGAACAACATATGGAAAGGCCATGGGCATGAAAAAGTCTCACCTATATGAAGAATGGAAAAAAGGTCAGTATAGGGGGAGAAAAATAGGTGGAGTAGAGCTAATATGTAGGCAACCCATTTGAACACTGATGAATAAATTATTGGTTATGGGTATGCTTCTTCTTTTATCTTCACATTTTAAAGTTCTTGTAATAAACTATTTCTAAGAGTAATTTATATTTGCTATGTGCATAATAGATAATGTCATGTATTCATGAAGATATACGCTTATTGTCTGAGCCTAGAAAATAATGTCAATCCAAAAATATATACCTTGAAGTATATTAATATATATTTATATATATAAATACACACACGTGTGTATAAGAGACTATATAATATTTTCCTTCTGATGGGTTCCAAAGGGTTTTCTATGTTATCAAATTTATTTTCAGCAAAAGAAACAATGAATAGTACATAGATCAAATAAACAGTTATAGAAAATTTAAATGTCTTGCTCAACATTTTATAGCATTTTCTCCCATTAAATATTTTTTATTTCCTTTAAAACTTTGCTTAAATTTCTCATATATATATATATTTATATATTCCATAAATGAAGCAACTAGTGCCAAATAAGTTATATTATTTTTGTTTGAATAAAACCAGCCATGATAATTTTCCTGATTTACAAAGCTACTCAACATTTTAAGGATTACATCAAGTTTATGCTAGCATTTTATTTTTTGCTATTTTCTTTCATTATGATTTTTTAAAAACACGTCACAAGTGGCTGGTAAATTTATTAGTAAAATCCCTGTGATCCTCACTATACATATCATCAGAACTCCTGACCAACTTATACTTAATTGGGCCAATGTTATTTTATTGAATTTTTTCATTAGCCATATTTATAGCCTCTTTATAACTTAATTTTCTATAATTTTCATTATTTTAGTTAAACATTTTAAAGTTGAGTAGTTCAACCATTTAAATATTATTGATTATATCTGCTTTTCAAGTTATTTATGGACCCACTTTCTTTCTAGTGTTTCTTTTTCACCTGATATAATATTAAGTGCCCCTTTGATACCACTTACCCCTTTTAGCCAACATTAATTCACTCAGCTTTATTTTCTTTTTGGCCCTTTCTAGACCTTAGAGCTTAAAAATTTATATTCAATATACTATGTATTCTTCTTTTATTTCCTTCCCTTCTCCATTTCCATAATGTGCTCTTTTTACGTTCTTAATTCTTGATTGATCCTCCCATGTCACATCCTTTATGCAGCTAAATTTTCTAATTCAACATGATACTTATATACATATTCTAACTTCCTTCCAGTTCAGCATCTAATTTTCTTCTGATGCTCCTGTTTTACTGCTTTAGAATTTGATATCCATTGTCATATTTCATCTCTCTTTTTCACTTATGTATTCAAAATAAGTGTCTGCAAAAGTCCAAATATTTTGTAAGATATTTGGGTAGGGTTTTATATCACTGGACACATAATTATACTGTGAAAGACTAGGGCTGGGAAAAAAATATATATATATGTTATTTTGAGTTTCTTATTGATAAAGTTTACATCTTTTTCATGAGTTCCTAGGTACTTTTAATCCAATAAGTAATCCCTTAGCTTCTTGGTTTTTTGGTCCTCTTCTAGTAGTTTTTGTCCAATGTGATTTCTTTGGATAAATATTTGGCAGTAGTTGTATACTTACTTGAGTTGTCAAGATTCTCTTACAAATTTATATTCTTTTGTGGTGAAACTCATTTTAAGCAGTGTTATAGTTATCATAAGCTAACTGCTGTAACACAGAGACCCCAAGATATATAATGGCTCAAGCACAATGGATGCATACCTCTTATGCACTGGGGAGAGGAGCAGGGTGGCAGGGTGACCTTCCTCCATAAAGCCATTCAAGGACCTAGGCTGATGGAGACTCTGATGCTTTCAACGTGTGGCTTCCAAAGTCATGCTGAGCATCATCTCCATTTTAGCCAGACAGAGGGAAAAACAGCATGAAGAAGCACATGGCAGGAACTTAGTAACCATAATCGCCATGTACATTTCACCGGTGAAGACAGTCACACATTTACCTACAAAGGACACTGAGAGATTTGGTGCAGCTGTGTAAATAGGAGAAGGGAGCCTGGATTTTGGTGAACAACTAGTAGTCTCTGCCACACAAATTGAAGGAAGTATTTTTCCTAGTTATTGGTAGAGATTGTAAATAATAAATATGAAATTGAAAAGAAATAATGAAAACTAAAAGATGTGCGGTGTGATGAATTTTCTATAAACACTTTAAAGCTAAATCTTTTACTGAATGACCATTTATATGATTTTTTAAATTTTTCATGTCAATATTTTGTACTAAATATGAATGTTAAAATTTTATAAAATAACAGGGAGGGAATAGTTATTTGTCTGAAAAGTATACTATATAGTACTATATACTTGTACTATATATATAGTTGTACTATATGATACAATTTGGGAAACCTAAGCATGCAAAAAGAAAAAAAATGAGGTAAACCAAGAAATGTTTGGAATTAGTTATATTATCTATATATGTCTCAAACTTGTGTTGTTAACTTGGAATAAATAAGCACTTATTTTTTATACCCTAATGCCCTGTACATGAACTTGAACTGCTGGTCATAGGAGAGTTATTAAGGAAATTTCACAAAATGAAGCCTCCCAAAACATGGTACTTAAGAAATGCTACTAGAGCTCAACATTAAAATATTGGAAGATGCAGCATTAGTCTCAGGGAAAATGGAAAAGAAATTATAATGTAACAAAAAAATCAAGTAATTGGTACTTTGATAAGTGAACTGATTGCTTAATTTTCTTGGTTGGCAGGCTGAACCAAGAACTGAAATAGATTTTAGTTTAATGTGTTTTCATAACCATGGAAAACTGACACATCTAATCTCCAATTACAGTTGCCCCCTACCTACCTTACAGGGATGTTGTGAAGACAAATGAGATAAAATACGTGAAGTGCTTTGAGCTCCTTAGTACAGAACTATAGAAATTCAATAAAATTTAAGGTGTTTATTAATATTATGATCATTCTGATAGTCTCACAGCTGGCCCAGTCTGAGTTTCAGTATAGCTTCCAGTCAAAACTAGACTTTATTTTCATATTAAGACTTAGAAAATATATAGTCACATAAAGCTTCCTGGAAGGACTACTTTCTCTAAAAATTATCAGAATTCTGTATATATTTCAAGTATAATGAGTTCATGGAGTCTGATTTTGAGTTTGTCTATTTTTATACAGTATTGAGTCTTACTGTCCCCAAAATGAAATATTCCTTTACTTTTTAACAGGCACAGTTCCAGAAATATATCAAGTGCTTGGCAATCTTGTGATGATAAAGGTATGCTTTATGTATCTTACTTGAGTTAGAATGTGTACTGACTTCCCAAAAGTGGAATGCAAAAGTTATAATCTGCCTTTTCCACTTGGATTCAAGACATAAAAAATTTGCCACAAAACTGACTAAAATAAACAGGGATACTAGGGCATTGTTGGAAAAAAAAATCAAATTTTTTTCTCATGAAGTTGTCACAAAAATATCACTTGTGATAAAAAAAGAAAATGCTTCTGTGTTTTTTGAGTAGAAAAATATTTTATGATTGACAATGAAACAGGTGAGTAGACTATAGATCTTCAATAAATCAGGACATTAAAAGATGAAAAAAAGTTTCATGAGGACAACTCATGGTTCCCTTCCTGGCTTTATTTTTCTGCATGGTACTTATCATCTGACATGTTTTCCATTTTACTTATTTGTTTAATGCACTGACTTTATAGAATTCTTTGCTAATATGTTAACCACCAATCACATGTGGCTAATTCAATTTAAGTTAACTAAAATTTAAAATTCAGTTCCTTAATCTCATTAACCATATGTCAAGTGCTCCATAGCCACATGGAGCCAATGGCTACCATATTGGACAGTGCAGAATAGAACATTTCCATTATCACAAAAAGCTCTATTGAATAGTGCTTTTAGTTAACAACACTTTTTGCTCAACCAAATTTATAATGCTTTTATTTTTTAAAACATAAAATATAGATGGTAGTTTAATATTGAAATTATTTTCCTATCTAATTCATGCTTATATCTATTTCATAATCAACAATGTGAATGGTAAAGTTATTACTAAAGGATTTCTGAGCAGCTTTAGGAATAAAGAACTGCAAACTTGTCTGCTGACCTCAGACAAGTTCTTTAGGTTGGTATACTTAGAAAGCATCAAATACAATTTCGGGGATATGATTAAAATTTCCTACCATGTATTGGGACTTGCTAAACACAGATATTTTTAAATTCCCCCATAACATCAATTATATTAACCCCATTTAAGATGGGGAAACTGCTAGTTGAGAAGAGTTAGCACTTACCATTGTAACTTTCCATAATCCTTTAACTGTGAAAATTATACTTCTGATTCAGTTATTTGGTATATTATTTTAACCATATTAGAAACTCAACTAAACAAGTTTTATTTGGAATTAGCTTTGGTTTCAACCTTTGCTAAATTTTCAGCATGCTGAAGTGCTAGCATAGAGATGACCTAACATCTGTCTATTAATTTCAACCAAATTGCAGTACTTTCTTTTGGCTCCTTGCCACCTTTTCCCCATCCCCAATGCCTTGGCTTTGCAAAACTGTTTGTGCTGATATCTGTAAAAATATCCCACCCAATACAAGCCAATATCTGATGGTGAAAATTAAAGAAATGTTTTAACACCCAAATTCTCCTTCTGCTTAAAAAATTTACATGTCTATCCTTTCATTGCAAAGCTAAATCTAAAATACATGCATTCCACATCACTATTTCAAGTCCTTTGTGAAACAAAGCAGGGGTATATGTAACCAATTAACTAAGTAATAACTAACTAAAGTAGTTTCTTTATTCAATAGCACTTAAATATTCTCAAATATGATGAATAAATGTGGCCTGACATATCCCTATTCAGTGCACCTATCATATACTTCCCTGAGTGCAAAGAAGAATCAGATCATTGATGATTTCTCTACCTATAAAGTTTAGATGATATTCTGTGAACGTTCCTCTGCTTTGTTGTGATGTCCTGAGGGTATTTTCTCTTCTTTGTCATATTCAACTTTTAATGATCCATTCATTCATTCATTCACTCATTCAACAACATTTAATGGACACGTGCTGTGGACTGGACACCACTAAATAGTGGGGATACAAAAATGAACGTGCAGTCTTTGATCACAAAGAGCTAACAGTCTACAGTTAAGCATATTAATTTCATATGATTTCACAAGTGTATTAATAAAGACATTCACAAATTATTTTAGAAGGTCAGATAAAGGGCTCTTAATTCAGCCTAGAAAAATTCAGAGTAGGCTTCTTGGAAAGGATAGTCTCAGTGTTGATTCTTAAGAGATGATGAAGAAGAAGAAACAAGCAGAAAAGAAAGAGACAGCTTTGGTAATTTAGGTTAGATGGGACATAATAAGATATGGCAAAGAAGCCAAAAAATAGAATCTTTTCTGTGAAGGAGGAGGGAAGATTGAAAGGGTGTGTGGTTGGTGAGTGGCCACCTCTCTGTGTGTGCACACAAACACACATCAGAATACATACATTCTGTGGATAGAAAAAGGCCACAGCAATAGCCTTGTAGTCGTCCATTGTGTAACTTCTCTACTTTGTCTCCTCCCTGTCCCAAATAAAATTTCTGTCTTGATTCCATAAGGCTGTATGAACAATCACTTTACATGTGAGAAGCAAATTCCTATTTGAGAACCGATCTGCAGTTTGTATGTGCATAATAAAGTCAGAAAAGCATTACCAAGGGGCCCACCAGAGGTGAGAAATTCCATAGTTGCATTAAAATATAGGTACTTTCTATGGTCTGAATATTTATGTCCCTCTGAAATTCCTATGCTGAAATCCTATCCCCCAAAATATTAGGAGGGGAAGCCTTTGGGAAGTGATTAGGTCCTGAAGGTGGAGCTCTCATGAATGGGATTCATGCCCTTGTAAAAGAAGCCCAAGGGAGCTCAATTCCTCTCCCACCATGTGAGGACACAGAGTGAGAAGATGCCCTTTATGAATAAGTGGGCTCTTACAAGACATCACCTTAATTATGGACTTCCCAGCCACCAGAAATGTGAGAGCTCAATTTCTGTTGTTTTTAAGCCACCCAGTCTATGATATTTTGTTACAGCAGCCTGAACAGACTAAGACAATGCTCAGATCAATTGAAATGAACTGACTCTTGAGGCATACCCAAGAAGACACTCTACCAATAAACTACCCATCTGGAGTGGGATTCAAAGAATCCCATGACAGAGACTGGGTAGGTGCTGTCCAAACCAGCCTTACCTATCCCCTAGGGCATACATCTGGAATACATTCCCCAGCTTCCTTTGCAGGTAAGTATAGCATGTGACCGAGTTCTGGCCATTTCTCTATAGGATTATTGTAGTAGTTTTCTAAGTGATTTCCCTTCTTCTGCCCTGTCTTCCTATTGTCTCTACAGTGAGCTGAACAATCCTATGAAAACATATAAATCCGATCATGTCAGACCTCATTCCAAACTCTCCAGTAATTTTCCATCCTTACAATTGCCTTACAAGGACCTATCTGACCTCTTCCACCCTAGCACTGATTTCTGTGACCTTATTTTCTATATTCTGTAGACTCCCATAGTTCAAATGCTGTAGCAATACTGGCTCGTTTGCTATTCCCTAGGTGCATTTGTTCTTCCCTCTGCCTGGAACTGCTTCCCCAGATATCCTCATGGCTTACCTGCTCACCATCTTTCTGCTCAAATGACACTTGAACAATGGGGTCATTTTGAAAGAGCGACCCCCTCTCCACCCTGCCACTTGTGCCTCTACTCACTGGTTCCCTTTCTGGCTATGTGTTTCTTCAGGATACTTATAACAGAATGACAATAAGATGCGGATATTAATCATATTGCTTCTAAATGACTTAAAAGGAGAATACACAGACTAAATTATTCCCTTATAACTTCAACCATTCTTTTGTGTCATTTGTGAAGCTTTCTAACCCTCAGTTTTCTCATGTCTGACTTATTCATTTAGTCATTTATTTAATTATGCCATTTATTTGTTAAGAGGCTACATTGTATCAGGTTATGGAGATGGAGCAGTGACTGAGAAGGCTTTCTGCTCGGGGTAACAGCCCTCACCGAGCTCAATGCATTGGGGAAGACGGACACCAAGCCTTTATTACAAATGTTGTGAGTGTTGAAGAAAAAGACACAAAGTACACAGCACGGTGATCAGAATCTGGGTTATGCCAACTGGTCTCCCCTGAGGTCCTTTGGCTTGTAGTGATTTATAATTATAAGTTTATTTCTGACACTACTTAGTTACAGAGGCAAAAAGGAAGGGAGCAGAGAGGGAAATATAATAATAATTATTCAATGCCTGGAGTACCACCGAATAACTCTACTGGAAATTTCTTCTCTAAAATGCCACAAGATTGTCATGACTCTTTCCACTTTCAGAGATGAGGAATCCAACACTCAGGTGGACATTATTATTCCCACTGTAAAGCTGAGTACACTAAGGGACAGGACTCTTCTTAACACATACACACAACCATATACTTTATCACAGTGCAACTCATAGTGTAATCTACAGACAAACTAGTACTCTCCTTCAATGAAAGAAGGAGGTTGTGGCAGAATATAAATCAATGTATTTGCTTCCTTTCTACAGAAAGTCTTGCTACAAAAAAAATCATCTGAACTAGACAGCATGTTTTGTAACTGATTTTACATTCTGTGTATTCTGGCATAGGAAGGGGTAGGGGGAGTAAGATGTTAGTGAGGTGAGCGCATAGTATGATGGATTCTGAGAATTGACTGGCACAAGGGCAGGGTGGACATGTGAGGAGAAGGGGTAGGGATGAAAAGCATGGCTATAGCGCTAACAAAGGGTCATATAATTTAAAAAACTTATATGGCATGACAATAAATTTGACACTATTTTCAGAATAATGAGAAGCCACTGAAGATTCCTAAGTTCTGATTATTACAAAGAATGCCCTGGCTATTCTTGATGAGTCATTTGAATTTGTGTATGTGTGTGTAAGCTACATTTTCACATCCTTTACACAGTTTTCCATTCCATTTTTAGTGGTTTTATTTTCCATTCATGTTAGTTCTTTATATAATAAATAAAATGGATAGCAATGCTTTGTTATATTTGTGGTAATTACTATTTGTTGCTTGCCCAATGATATTTTTGTGTGATTTTTATGATGTATCCAATAAATGTCTGTTCAATGAATAAATGAAATAATTTTTCTTTTCATATTATAAGACTTTAGTTATTATTTGGTTTCATGAAGAATTTTATAGATTCAGAAGTCTTTTACAGCTTATAAACATATTCTAAATCCAAGAGATTCTTTTCCTTGTGAAAAGAATTGGCGATTCAGACAATCTCCCTGGTAGCTCCAGTTTCTCCACCATATTACTGACTAACCCTGGAAAAGGCACTGAATTTCCCTCTGTTTTCCTTTTCGCACATACAAAATATACTATATGCCCAATTCCTGCTTGCCTCATAGAAGATAGTAAACAGATGAATTAGAAAGCAGGTAACAACATCCATAATTAGGAAGTAGTATAAAATATTCCCTGCTCTTTGGAGGCGGATACTATTAATGACAAGGTATCACTATAAATCATAATTTATTCCTATTGTTTAAAGCAAGGGAACAGGAGGGCAACTCAGTTCCAATAGCAAGACAGGATTTTCTGATTTCTGTTTCTGTTCTTGTTCTGTTTCATTGTGTTTTAACATTCTTTGAACTCCTAAAACAAGCAAGACCCCATGGTAGGCATTTTGAATCCATTACAACATGGGCTACCTCCTTTAAGATTCATTTTCTACTTAAACATCCTGGAAAGGAAAATGGAAGACTTGAAGAAAGGTCAACAAAAAGCAAGGCAATGTAATGTTTGAGCCTCCAATGGTTGATACTCAGCTCTAATTCAAGCTAACACAAATAGCTTGTTGACATATAGTTTGTTTTATAATATTCTCATTATCTCCATTTCTTGACTCAAATAATTGAGGATAATGTAGTTGAACAGACTTCCCCATAACAAAACGTGGAGGATAAACCAAATATTAAATGTAATATATCTTATACAATCTTGCCACATTAGATTTTGAAATGTTGGTTAACTTAAGCTCTAATGAGTGAAGTTTCTTGAAGCAATATCCAACCTATTTTTTTTAAGAAAGAAAAAGTCCAAAGGACCAAATAACTATTATATATTTAGTGTTTGGTTATTACAAAGTGTTTTCATACATATTGTTTTGATTCTTATAATTCCATTATGTAACTATTATTATGGACATTCAATAAACCACTCTCATCCAGTAAGTTTCCATGATTTACCCAAGTTTGAGAAACAGTTTTTGAAAGCTAGTCTTCAGGCTCCAAAATTGAGTGTGTTTGTTAAGGACATGGCAGCTAAGTCTAAAAGTTTATAAAAATCTTTTATAAACATAAATGTGCAAATCAGGCCAGATGGGGACTGAAGTGAACTGCAGCAAAAAACACTACTATCTAAACAGGAAGGAGTTACTTCACAGCATTTTCATGCCATGTGGGAACAGAGAACCAGTGTTGCCAAGTTATCCTGTTTTTAAAGAGAGTCTAGAAATTTTGATTTTTCAAAAGTGTAACATTTTATTATTTTTAAAATAATGGCAATAATTAAGATTCAAACATACTGTAGCACATAATGAGCAGACCATCAACTCTTCTCCTCTGGTGTGCACGTTCCTATATGATAATCAATTGAGAAAAGACAACCCATTTTACAGATAAAAATGCTAGAGGTCAGGAAAGTTATTGATTTGCTTAAGGTCACACAGTGTAGCAAGTGGCAGTGATGTGACTCAAAATTCAATTACTCTTTAAACTTCATTTCATTGTTTTGATTATTTTGTGATGTGTCTAGAAATTAGAGAGAAATCAAATTATGCCATTAAACAATTATGTGCTTCTACTCTACTGCATTATGCTGCTTGATCCAATGACATAACACACTATTCTGTGCAGACATTTCACAACTGCTGCAGCTGTTTGACTGTCACAACCTGGGGTTTGCTTTAAGCACTATCACATAGTAGTAAAGCTTACAGGGTGGTTAGCAATAGAATAAAAGAGAAAAATCTGAGGATAAAAACGGACAATTTCCAGTTAAAATTACCGTATTGCAATTTTGTTAGTTATCAGACTTAGTACACAGCAGCTTATCAGGCAAGAAATTGTCCTTTTGGGCATGATTTAACCTAGAGATGTCTGATTTCCTCATATGTGGTGTCCAGATGGTCCTTTCTGCTCTATGTTGAGACCAGGAGGCATAAAGCCCATTTCTAAAACAGAGACAATGACAGTAAGTGCAGGGTAGAAATGCACAAGACTAGTCAACATAATGTACTCAATCAGATTATATTTTTTAAGCTAATTCTCTATTACTGACATGAGCAATTGATGAGGGAGAGAAAAAGGGAACTATTTTTTAGTGATTTTGCTAGAGGTGCTATTATGTGTGACTAGCAGAAGATTAGATAGATCCCATGGTCACGAGGGCTCTGCAATAAAATCTAGGAAAGCAAAGGGAGGGCTAAGAAAATGAACACATGAGAAACCTAATGTTCTACTTGAGAAATATTGCTTCTTCCTTTCACTGCAAAATTAATTCTGTGCCAAGGTTCTTTACCTCCTACATGCTAATGACAGGAAGAGTCAGTGTGTGAGGAGGAAAAAGCTGTAAAGAACTTAGCTAAAAAAAAAAAGAGTCTATGTTAAGTAATCCATGCAGGGTGGAACACACAAACTGCACAGGAAATACTTAAACAAAAGCCCTCTAAAATGCCCAATTTATAATAACTTCGCATAAGCAGCTCCAAATTACAACACTGGCTCTTTGCATACTATATTACAGAGGCATCTATTACAGTATTCAACAAAAAGAAAGTACCTCAAAAGACATTTTGTTCATTTGGAAGTACAATAACTTTGTAAGTTAAAATTTGGAAAGCTTCCCAGTTTTCAGCAGTAAAACAATAATGCAAGACATATCGTTTTAAAGTGGAATCTCCTAGAAGTTAATTCAGTTGACAAGGTCACATTTAGACTTTATTTTTTTTTCTTCTGTATTGCACTCAAAATAATTCCCAAATCCTATTATTCAAAGCCCTGTAAGTTACTATAGCAATTCATGCCTCTGTTCATATTCAAGGTACCTCTGAGATACAGAGCTACTTAACAGAAACAAACTTCTATGATACAGATCATGGAATTCATAATGTTTTGAGAAGGAGAAACCAAACTGTGATACTTATTTGTTGAGTAGAATTGTTTGATTTTAGCAATATCTTATCACGATGATTCAACCTGGCAGAATAGTTGGATTTAAGACTGCGGACTCTGGAGGTGGCATGCCTGAGTTCAAAGCCTCATTCCACCGCTCATTTGCTGTGTGACCTTGGGCGATTTACTAAACCTCTTTGTGCCTCCATTTCCCCATCCGTAGATATTAGCATCTACCCCAGATGCGCCTACCTCTATTTCTTTTGTAAAGTACTTAGCATAGCATCTTGTCCATAGTAAGCACTATGTAAGAATTAGCCATCATTCCTTTTGTCGTAAAGATAGACATGATCTCACAGTACAAGAGAAAATAAATTTCCAAATAAAAAATTTTAAATGTATTACGTCAGAAAATAATTGAACTTAAAAATCTTATGGGAACTTACTTGATTTAAGCTGTGTTTTTCTTTTGGTGGGAAAGGGAAAATCATAAAAGATTCAATATGAAATATCTAAAGTACCTTGGCTGAATAAATGGTACACCTTTAATATTTTTTTCTGTATTTAAATTACAATATACTTTGGTTCCTTTTATACTTCTTTAATAGGTGTTCAGATATTAGAAATAAATCTGTATTAATTAAACTCAAATATGTTAAAAACATTTTGTGCATTTTTTATACAATTTGACTAGTTTAAAATTCCATTCACAAAACTCAATCAACCTCAGGTAGTCTATACTTCAACTCTTACTATTTTTTAGAAAGTAATCATGAACTCATGAACTAAGACATTTATTTCTTGATAATGAAGCAACAAATTTCCTTTTATTTTCAATTTATTAAATTTATTCTCTTGATTGCATTTTTCATTGGTAACTGTCTATTCAGACATTTTGGTATTTTCAAATACTGCTCTTATATATTTGTATATATTTCTTCTTAAACATCAGAATATAACCAACAGTCTATTTTTCTAAGTGCATATATAAAACTTTTTTTTTAAACAAAACAGATGAAAAGAATGCTTATGTCAAAACACTTCAACGTTATATATCGTGTGCTCCGGCTCAGAAACATTCAGAACTCAAACTCTCTTCCATGTTTTTAAATAAAACTGAAGTTTTACAAGAAGAAACAAAAGCTTTATTGATATTTTTGAAGATAATGCAAATTTCAATACAATTGAGGTTGTTCATAGTAAAGCAGGGAGCTTTACTTTACCATCTTGAATTATCTTCCACAATTCAGTTCTTTAAAACAATCGGACAAAGTCTCTAGGTGGTACAAAAGCACTTCTTAAAATTTAGTGGCTCTAAAATATGTAAATGTATTACTGAGTGGAAGAACTATAATTCCATGTTATGGTCAAATGGTTAGGAATGCTTGTACAACCAGAATACCCTATGTGGCTGCTGTTTATTAAAAAGCAACAGAGACCTTCCCTTTACCTGGTTCCAGATTCTGAGAAAACATACTACCTAGTGAGAGGTTTTAAAATATACAATTGTTTCTATCCTATAATTCATACATCTATAAGTTTTGCTAGCCTGGAGGTAATATTGTTTAATGGTTAAGAGCTGGGATCTCAGGCCATGGAAACCTGTGTTCGAATTCTGGCTCCACCTTTTGCTAACTGTGTGACTTTGCAAAGCCTCAGTTTTCACATTTATAAAATACAAGTAGTAATAGTACCTGGTTCCTCAAAGATTGTTATGAATTAAAAAATGATTAAAAACCATCTGTAAAATGCCTAAGAGACCATGCAGCTCATAAGCTTAATAAGTGGTGGTCAGGGGTTTTCTATTACTATTATTTCTAGTGCTAGTAACATCTAATGATCTGCCATTTAGGGCTTCCTCCTTTTGCCAATCTCTACCTCTGAAACTTGGCTCTTTATTTATTTATACCTCAACTTTCTCCACAAAGAATTGGAGAGCCCCAAGGGTTGAAGCAGCCTCTTGCTTCTTTGCAGACAGAGATCACTGCTCAAACTTGATGCTCTGACCCGTAAAGAACCAGCTTGCTGAGGTTGATACCTTCTTCAGTCCAGGACTTCAAAAGGGGATCTCCAGAGTTTTGAAGCTGGATCTTATTCACAAGGCCTAACTGCCCTTTGCTTGGGAGTAGATTCCTTGCTCTCATCCTGGTTCCCCCTTGGTTATAGCTTCTTGACTCTGGTCTTCAAAACAACTTTTCCATTTCCCATATTCACTGAGCTCTCTCCTTAATACTACTGACTTGGTCAAATTCTCAGAAGAAATTTTCCTAATGGCTTGGGTGTACAAGTTTCCAAATTACCCACAGAATAAACATATCATATCTATGGGTCACTCAGGTCCCAAAGATAGATTAGAGCAGTGATTAAACATTTTTTGAGCACTAGTGCCTTTATGCCAGTCATGAATTTTCCTACTTACATTTTGACCGATTCTCTACCAGTTCTGTGACTTTATTCCCAGTCCAATTCACTGCACGAGTTACCTGCCTGGTCTCACTGGAGTTTGTGACCATGCTGCACATTGGCTGCACCACTTGAGAGAGTTTTGTCAAGTGGAAAATATCAGGAACACACAGCTTCTAATCTATCACCATTAGATTTGCTCAAGAAGAGGCTCCAGAGTTACCATTCTGCCCCTTTCTGGTGCCTATATCTATGGGCTTATTCTGAACCACAGTCTCTGGCTCCATAGGCTTTGGGGTCTAGATCTTTTATTTCCCCTCAACCCTAATAAAGGCACCTATGAAATTATTTCTTCTGACCTTAACATAGATCTCATTCTCTTGCTTTCTTCTCACTTCACGTCCTCTTCTTGACAAACCAGACCGTTATTTCATAAAAGCCCTAATATAACAGTGTGTAAAATCAGCCTCTATCCTATCCACCAGCACCGCACACTCAATTTATTTCTATTAGTATGTTGTTCTGCGGGTTCCCCTTCATCACTACAAGATGATTACATATGGAATGCCTTTTAGAAATATGATGCCAAGGTACAGAACAAAAAGGCAATGAGGAAAAATGAACAATGCAAACGAATCCATTTTGATTTCCTCTTTACCACTAAACACAAGACTTGGTCTCCTCTGAGAGATTTATGAGGCTTGCTACCATAAAGGAGGCTGGATGAAGGCTATGCTTACTTTATAAAATGAAATTCTGCCATCATAGGCAAGGGTTCATGGCTGTAATTATTTCAAGACTCTTCCCAGTCAATGTGTCTTGTACAGCTGAGCCAAACCCTCTCTTGCACAGGCAGGCAGTCCATTTCATAAGAAGTCTGAAAGCTCCCACAACTTTGTATGACCTTGCATTGAATAACACTGGAAAATTGATTTGGCTCTAGTAATAAAAGAGCGTCTGCATTATCTGCATTCTAATTATAATTAATATAACCAGGATAACTGCTGTATTATTTACGATTAGAGCTATGGTGAGCACAGTGCAATAATAATCTGCTACATAATTTTTTATTGATCTGATGGCTTTATTGCAGAAAAAACAAAATGCTACACCACTGCATAACTAAAATTGCCTTTCTTGACATGAGTGTTTAGACAGAAGATTTCATTTAACATTTCTTTTATCTGATCAAATTCTCACAGTTTTAATATCATAATAAGTGTGATGCTATGGGATCTTTCAATTTTCCTCTTTGGAAAGAACTGAAGAACAGCCATAATTCATCCAGCCAGGTTTCCCCTTCTTTACTTATTGAGTATCGTTAATTCCCTGACACAACAGTTGTCACACATTTCATTAACAGGAATAGAATAAGGCTGAGAAAGAAGTGGCTTTCAGTTAAGGAAATGCTATCTCTCACCCTAAATAAACTCTCTCTTTGAGGATTATCTAATGTAGTATAAATGTAGTAATAAGATGAGTGTATTTTTCTTGAACAGAAAGAAAGTTATACTTTCAAAATATTAGTGGAGGAGTTTTTGAGGGGGCAGAGAGATTTATGAACCTAGTTAACAGTTTTCACTATTCTATATTCTGTCTTAGTGGTGAAAGCTTACTTCAGGTATATAATAAGTTGAAAAATATCTTATACAGAGGAGTGAATAATAAATATTGATAGAAAAGTAAACATAAGAATATATATGGTGAAGATTTGTAATTATCAAAGGGATTAAAACCTGGCCATTATTTTTTTCCTTATGTCCAAGTTTAATAAATAAAAGTTGAGTTTACTGCATGATAAAATTATTAAATATAAAAACTGGCTTGCTACAGTTGGTTAGATTTGCAAAACTTTAGAAAATCATCAATATATAATATACAAATTTTACTGTTAGTTTCACGTAAGTAGGATAGCATTTGAAAATCAAGCCTTAAAATACTTAGCTCCTTCCGCAATATCATCAAAGGGATTTCAATCTCCACGCGCCATTGAGAAAAGTATATTCAAATCATATTTCAAAGATACATAATAAGTTTCATGAACATCATCTCAGTTGATCTTAACAATAACGAATCATATAAGGTAAGAAAGACAAGGGTTCCATTTCCACAGATACAGAAACTGAGGCTTGAGTTGGGATGTGGCAAATTCACATGAAAATCTTTTGTTTCCTGACCTACAATCCTGAACTTTTTCCATAATACCATGTTTTTTAGTGATTTATTTGATTTGAATTAGGCAATTGGTGCAGTGATGCTAAGTCTCTCTAGAACATATATGTATTATATTTGCATAAACATATAAAGATTATGAAATATAAACTCTCTAAGGGGAGACTTAAGAGACCCCTTCAAAATGAACATAATAAACATTATCACTATCATCATCATCATGGCAACTGACATTTATGGAACCAGAAAATAATAAATTTTTTCTCATAACAACCCAACATAGGAATAAAGCAAGGCTTGGGGAGAAATTATAATACATCAGTTGCCCAATGTCACACAGTGAGCTAGTGAGGAACCCAGGTTTTGAACATTGACGTGCAAAAAATCAGAGTTTGTGCTCTTAATATTGCTTCATTTGCCTCATGTATCAGCTTTCCAAAAATATATCTTGTGGCTATCAGCTTACAATTGTTTCAATAAAAAAATAAACCCAAAATGTAATTTTCCTTTCTTTTTGTGGTTAAGAAAGCAGTAACAGAGGCATACAATGTGTTGTCATGTGAACAGTCACTCTCAGAGTTCTCATAGGCATATATATTATATTATTCAAACATTTCAGAATTTTATGTTATAGCCATACCAACATGAATGATTCAAAACTTATGTTATAGTGAGGAGCCACAGACTATCACTTTGAAGATTATTGCTCTGTGTAAACTTCATTTTCAATTTAATTATTTGTTTACTAAGAAATTTATCTTTGTTGGGTGCTATTCTAAAATGTGGGGCCTTTTTGCCAAAAAATGTGAGAATGGATTGTTAATAAATCTTACACAAGGTATATAATCAAGCATTGTTGGTAAATAAAAGAAATTGTGTGCTATTTGAAAAAAATAGAAGTAGAAATATGAAAAATTATATTTAAGTTCATGCCTGGCACCAATTTTCCTCTTCCCAGCCCCTCTTTTACTTATTTCTCTTAGTTGTCCTGTGAAATAGTAGCTAGAACGAAATAAATCTAAGAATAATAGGCAGGGTTTCATTCCAAGTAAAGAGCTTCAGCAATTTCCCCCTTGTGTTAATTCCATTATCTGGATGCCAACAGTCAGACTTTCAGAATAACTCTCTTTGCTGCAATAGAGCAGATGAATTCCACAGCAGGTTTTCCTGGAAGATGTAGCGTGGCCAGATCAGTTTGGCAATAGGAAAGACAATGTCCATGCTTTACTGTGCTAATCTGTTTCTTCTCCAAATACATGGATTAGGTTGAAAAAATATAGTCAAAAAGAATTTCATGGTAAATGACCCTAATTTTTATACTTTATTTAAAATGTGTTTTTAAGTCTTTAGAAATACGCTATCAGCAATAGTATATAAAATTTTGTAGAAATTCTAGCCATTGTAATAAGGCAGGAAACAAAAATAATAATTTTAAAGTCATGAGAAAGATGATAAAAAGTCATTTAAAGATTACTAATAGTTAATTAATATCAGATTTAAAAATTCAATAACACATGTATCATTACTAGAGAAAAATATAATTGCTATAAAAGTTCATTCATAATTACAATAAAACTGCTGGACGAATGGGAATATGAACTATATGAACAGTATGAAGAAATGCATTAATTAGAATTTAATAATATAAAGAGAGTGAAAATGGAGGAAAAATTTAATGCCAATTTGCTTCCAAATTGATTTGTAAACATAGTTCAATGTTAACCAAAACCCCATCAAGTTTTTTTTTAACTAAAAAATATCATTTCATTCATCTGGTAGAATAAATAGATAAAACTAGCTAAATAATTTGAAAAAGTAATACAAGATAATATGTTAAAACGTGCTATTAAGGTACAAAATCAAAGCAACATGATATAGAAATAAAGAAAGACATGTACAGATAGAATCAACTATTCCTAAAGAGTCTAGAATGTAAAGAATTTATTGGTTTGGTGAAACAAATCAGTTTGGGGGACATTTACATCTTCTGAAAAATACTTATTATTTAGTATTACATTTAAAGCCATTTACTAACATAAGTGCAAAATTTTATAAAATTCAAAACCCATTTTGAATAGATTTGAGGGGCTTGATAACATAGTGATTAAGAGATTACTGGTTTACTTACAATTCTATATTCTCTTTTTGCAAGTTACTTAGTCTCTCTGGGCTTTAGTTTATCCAAGTATAAAACAGAGATAATGATAGTGCCCACTGCTATAGCATTATTGAGAAAATTAAATAAGTATATATATAAAGTGCTTAGAAAATTGTCACATAGTAAGAGTCTGTTGGTAGCTGTACTATTATGCTTATTGTTATTATAAAGAGATACAGTGAGTAAAAATGGTAAACATAAAATGGTAAACATAAAATTAAAAATGGTAAACATAAAAAAATAAACTATTTATTTGATTTGCAAATGTGGATGGTCTCTTCAAGACTTGCAGGAAGCAAACAAATTTCAAAATGTAATGACCTATAAATTTGACAACCTTCAAAAATAAAAATTTCAATGATCAAAAAAAAAATTTCAAAAACAAAATAAAAAATTCTAATAAAATTAAAAGAACAAATGAGAAATTGTAGAATAATTATCAGTCTAAATACAATTGCAGATAATAGATTATATACAAAAACAGAGGAACTAGAAAATGGGAATAAAAATATTTCACTTAGACATAAAGTAGAAGACAATTTGAAGGGCTCATTATTTTAACCTACTTAAATATTAAAGGTTCAAAAAATTGGTAATATTTAAATCTTGCAAGGGACAGAGAATGTCATAAATCACTCATGGTTGTATGAACAAATCCTGACATACTAGAATATTGTGTGGCAAAATATATGTATCAAGATCTTTGAAAATATTTAACTCTGAGATACTATTTCCATTCCTAGTGCCCTATTTTAAGGAAATGAATAAAGATGTGAAACAAAAATCTGGCATGAAGATGCTCTGCCTCCCACTATTTATATTAAAGTGAAGGAAAACTGACAATATATCCAATATTCAGGTATGGCCAAGCAAATTTTGGACTATACATACATTAGTATATAATCAGACATTAAAAATGAGTTTTACAAAAGTAGCTAGTTGCAATTAATCTATTACCAGCACTCAGTTTACCAAATAAAATTCTATAATAAATACAATCTCAGGCTGGTATACTGGAAAAATCTTTTAAAAACTCTTTAAAAAGAGTTTTAAAGGTAGCCACAATGGGTCCATGTTTTAAATTCTAATAGTAAGGTAGTGAACTACCCAAGAAGTAAAAGATAAGTCATTTAGTAAAACCAAGCAATATTTTTTTAGGAATACATACATATGCACTAAAGCTATTTTTAAAAGGTGAGAAGGATAATGTGTAAAAAAGTATAGGGTAGAGGTTTATTGCGGAGGGAGGGAGAGTTTACTGAGAGGTAGGTGTGACAAGGATGAAAACACACATAAGTGGAATGTATAGTTCTATTATAGCTCTTAATCTGGGTGGTGGGTTCATGGATGCTCTTTGTAGTTTTGCTTCATAATTTATATATTCATGGTTATTCTTGTGTTTATTTTACACATAAAAAGTAATATTTTTAAAAGGCATAGGAAAACAATATCTCTCAGAATGATATAAAAAAATTCAGCTCTTGCCTTTGTTAGAAATATACTGTCATCCTCCTTTCCTCTTTCCCTTCCTCCCTCCTTTTTTTCCTTCCTTCCTTCCATCCTTCCTGTTTTTTGAGACAGGGTCTTGCTCTGTCGCCCTGGCTGGAATGCAGTGGCACAATCATAGCTCATTGCAGCTTCGAACTCCAGGGCTCAAGCAGTCCTCCCACTTCGGCCTCCAGAGAAGCTGGGACTACAGGCGTGGGCAAGCCACTGCACCCAGCCTGTCATTCTTAGCTAATGTCACCACTGACTTCTCTGAGCTTTTTCAATTTATCTGTCAAATAGGCTTGCATGCTCTCAAATTCGTGGTGAAAAAGAACTCAGGCAACTGGAAAGCGATTTTATGTAAAGTTGTTTCCCACTATTCCTTCCCAGTAATTTAAGAAGTGGCTGGCTTGTTGGATGGGAATAGCAAGAAGATGCTGATAAAGTTATCACACATGATGTAGCCATGGTTGGGGTGTGCTTGCAAGTCCTCTGCTTCTAGAGCTCAGACCCATACCCTTCAATACAGAGGAGAAACGTATCTGTAAATATTGCCTGAAGGAGCCTAAGAGGATTATGATTACTGACCCTGTCACATTTATCAAAAAACTTGATTCTAAGCTGATGGATCTAAATATAAATACAATGACAGATTCAACCAGATTTTTGCAAAGTAATCCTTACTTGCACACACACACTTTTCCCTTAAAATAGAAAGACAAAATAAGACAAAGGAAAACAACAATTAATGACCTCTTATAATGTAGCAGCATTGTCATTATTTGTATTTTTTTAGGGTTTTCCCCAAAACTAGGCATTAAACTGTGTTATTTAAAAATAAGTAACAAAAAGTAAGTGAGCCCTGGACATAAGGCAAAACTCAAATGTCTTGAGTATTCAGTAATAAGAATTAAAGTTATAAGAATTTTAGAGGAAATAGAACTAAAATAAATTTCAAGATATTATATACATATGTATTGAAGGTCGTCTATATCCATAGGGAGTCCAATATTATTTTCATAACCCTATTTTCACTAAACTTTTCCAAATATTTCCCAGAAGTTGGAGTAACATTTGCTTGCAATTCAGTACTTGTAAGAATAAAGCATGTATTTATGTAACTAGTTTATTACTCTTTTTACTCTGTTCTATAAGTAGCAAAACATTCCAAATATAGTCCTGAGGCTGAATAATGGATATAAAACAATGAAATATTTAAATAACTTAATCTTTCACACTGGCAGGTAATCAATTATGTTTTCTATGGACTAATTGACAATTCACTCATTTATTCAAAATAAAAAAATATTGGTTACCTTCTAAACTCTGCTAAGTGTTTGAAATCCAATAAAAGTGATATGATTCTTATCTATTTAGGTCCAAATTTAGTTGAGAAACTAAAGTCATTTCATCTCAATGCTATGAATAATGTCCATAGCAATATTTTGGGATAAGAAAAAGGAAACAACATATTCTTGCTGAGTATTAAGTATATATAATTAATTGCTTGTGATGATTCATTCTTTAATAAACCTTTAATAGGTTTGATGAACTATTCATAAAACAACTTCGGCACATTTTAAAACCAAATATGGTCTAAATCCAGTTATTTTTAAAACTATGGCTTCCATCTTGAACAAGTCTTATAATTCTGAAAAGGAGGAAGAGTAGAAATAGAAGATGTGGACAAAGAAGGTACCCCCACTTTTTTTATCTTAAGGAAAGGATAATTCTATTGCTTGAAGTACTACCTTTTCCTGTTGTAAGAAAATGCAGGTCAGCAAAACTGGCATACTGAAATGTCAGCTCAGTCTTCTTTTCCACGGCTGCCCCACACTGCTGCTTTGCAAGGTAGAAAAAGCTTAATTTAGTGGCTAGAGCTAAATTAGACTTCTTAATTGACATTTCACTTTCATCCAAAATTAGGCCAGCACATGTTTAAAAATCCTTTTTTATTTTGAGTGAATTAGAGAACAGCTTGTAAAGGCTTGTAAAGATCAGAAAGGGCAGTGAGGGACAAGCTCAACTGAGCTTTTCCCCAATTTGGCAACTGCTAAGTAAGGTGTGTGAGGCTGAGAAGAGTTAATGGCCTATCTGCATGGACCTTGAAGCCTGACCTACATAGCCTGTGAATTAAACTTTCTCAAGTCCCTCCTATGTGATCTGTCTTAGGGGTTCTCAAACTTTTTGGTCCAAGGACCCCATTACACTCTTAAAAAATAAAGGCTACAAAGAAGTTTGATTTATGTGGCTTAAGCCTACCAATGAGCTTTGGTTGAAAGCTTGATCATTATCACTCATTATCACTCTATTGATATGTATTACAATAGAAATCAAAGCTAAAAAATCTATAATATATTTATCCATTTAAAAATAACAATAGTACTTTTTGCTTAAGTTTCTTTGCCTAGACAGGGTCTTCTCTGGTTCCACACAGAGCGTAGAATTATTTTTTCTAGATCCACAAAAAACAATGCTGGTATTTTGATAGGGACTGCACTGATTCTGTAAATCACTTCAGGTAGCAAAGATATTTTAACAATGTTGATTCTGCCTATCCAAGAGCATGGTAGGGTTTTCCATCTGTTCACATCCTCTGCAATTTCTTTTCTCAGTGTTTTGTAATTTTCTCTATATAGGTCTTTCACCTCCTTAGTTAGATATGTTCTAAATATTTAATTTTCTTTGGTGCTATCGTGAAAGGTATTGCATCTTTAATTTCTTTCTTGGCTTGACTGTTATTGGCATATATGATGGCTATTGATTTGTGTGCAGTGATTTTGTATCCTGAGACTTTGCTGAATTCACACATGGCAATAATATTCATTAGGGGGCGGGCAAGCGGGAGGGGGGTGGAGGGGATGGGAAAACTCTCACTGAATGGATGTGGGGAGCACAGTTTGGGGGATGTGCACGATTGTAGCTCTGACATGGGCAGTGCATAGGCCATATATATAAACAAAGTGTTGTACCCCCATAATCCTGAAATAAAAGGAAAAAAAAAGTTTGGCAAAAAAAACAAAAAGTAAAAAAAAATAACAATAGTAAGCACATGACCTTTTGACACAAATAAAATATTTTAATAAAAAATAATCATATCTTTTGCAACAAAAAATAGTGAGAAGTGGCACTGTGTTACATTTTTGTAAATCTTAATGTCTGGGTTTAATGGAAGAGAGCTGTATTCTCATATGTGTTTCTGTATTCAGTCTGCTGTCCTATGTTGTTTTGATTGAAATATATGTAGAAAATCTTGCCTTACATAGATATGTAGCTATAAAGAGGGAAGCATTTTAGTAGCCTTTTCAGGTAATTTGGGTTTCTGTTTCGATACTACACCAAAACTCAACAAGTATTATCTTCTTAAATGTGACTTGCAGTGTGTAATCTGACCTCACATCAAGAACTTTTCACATTTTATTATTTTAAATCCATTTACTTGTATTGCACTTTGAATGAATCTTTTTACCTATGCACGATTTTTTAGCATCATTCATTGATCATTTGATCAATAGCAGTTCATCACATTATGAAGACCTTCCAAATGTTGGCCCATTTCATTATACACCATCAAAAACATCACATTCACTACTATCACTACCAATCTCTTTGGATAAGTTCTACAGTATTGGAAAGCTGTTAAGCTCATAGTGGCAGGCACTGTGATTTTCCAAAATTCTAATTTTTGCTTGAAAGCTTGACTTATCATTGGCAATAAGTGCTGTCCGTTGTTTTCCTTGAAGCAACAGGTTCACTTCGTTTACTTCTTAGAAAATATCTGGTAAATGCCCAAATCTAAATAACATACTTTGTCTGTCAGATATTCTTCCAAGTAAAAACAGTGTTCTATGAAAAAAGTGGCTAATTCCACTTTTAACTCAAACAATCATATAAGTGCTTTTTCTGGAGACAACCATGGTACTTGAACATGAAACAAAAGTGCTTCATGTGTATTTCCCATTTTGTCACAGAGAATATTAAAAAGGCATGTATTCAAGGGTTTAGATTTAATAAAAGCATTAAACTATACTGCTTCATCAAGAACACTCTTAAGTAACACTGCCATTTTGTTTGCTTGTTTCAACTTTGAGTGTCTGGTGGTAAAAAATACAATGACTTCCAGTAGAGTTTGGTGCTACTGCCTTGATTTATGCTAACATTTTAGCAATTTAGCAGTTTTAGCAGTTTATAGTTGCTTTTGACTATCAGTGCAAATGTCAATACAATGGAAAAGACAAATAACATCTTAGTAATATTATTATAATAGTTTTGACCCTATGGTCTCCTAGAACTTGTCTTGAGACCCCCAGTGGTCTGTGGACCATACTTGCAGAACTGCTGGTCTATTCAAAGAATCACAGATGGAGTCAGCTAGCTACATTAGGCTACACAGTCTCCAAAGTGATTTTTGAAGTATCACTTTAAAATTGGGAGTTGGGGGTGTAGAGCAAAGAAAAAAGGGGAAGAATTGAACTTCTACCAAAATCTTGCAGGTGGTGCTTTTTGGGAACACTCACACAAAAGTCACTGTGATTGGAAGCTATTCTTTGGAGCAGGTGTGTTATCGATAATTTTTGCTATCCTTTTAATTCACACACTGAATTGCTCTTGGCTGTCCAAGTACTTTTTGATTATATTAGAAAAAGAGGTGTTTTATTTGTTTCTTATTTTTTTAAAGAGAGCAGGAAACAATAGAGTAAACAGGAAGTTTTGTGAGATGGCAGTGGTCCCAAGGAGGGCTTGCCACAAAGTCACATACCCCTGCCCCCAAAACCCAAATGTATTTCAGAGATTTATAGTTGAACCTAAACATTACCCTATAGGTACAAAGATTGATGATTCAAATAACACCAATTCCAAATATTAATATTTAACAATTCAGTTCACTTAAAAGTCTTCTTAACTTTGAATAATTATGATTCATTTTTAGGTTTATATTGCTCTGTTATATAAATGTAGAAATTTGTTTAAAGTAGCATTTGTTCATGATTGTATAGTATTTATCATGTGCCAAGCATATACATATAAGCCCTCCTTCCTTTACATATATTTAGTCATTTAATCGTCAAATGACCTTATAAGGTAGAGGTTTTGGTTTTTCCTATTTCATAATGAGGAAATAAGTCAGAGAATTTTGGTAACTTGCATTAGGCCTCACAGCTAATAAGTGCCAGAGCCAGGATTTGAACCTAGGCTGCTTAGGTTCCAAGTGCATACACTTAAACACCATGCCAGAAGCAAGATAAACCCCAAAATGAGTTTTCTGTAGGACTTTCTTGAAGTGGATTATCTCATTTATGGGTTCCCTTGATTCTTCACAAAAATACATAAATCTTTAAACTATTCCTGAACAGAGACTTCAGTCATTTCATGGATTCATTTCTGAAATGAAATTATAATTTAATCAAAACTAGGGGCTATCTCAGAGAGAGGTCCTAAGTTCCATGGCAGCGGTGTTTTAAAGTAAACACAAAATCCAACAATTATCATCTTTTGAAAGCTTATCTAAATAATTTTTTTCATTAAGTGAATGCTATGGTTTAAGTGTATCCCCCAATAGTTCATTTGTCACAACCTTAATTTCTCAATTCAGGAATGTTGGGAAGTGGGGCCTAGTGGGAGGTGTTTTGGTTATGGGGCTCCACTCTCATGAAGGGATTTATGCCTTTCTTGGGGAAGTAGGTTAATTCTAGAGGGCTTGAGTTAGTTATCATGAGAGTGGATTGTTATAAAGAGCTAGTTGGCCTTCCTTGGCTTTCTCTTGTTTTCTTTCTCATCATGTGGTACCTTCCACCATGTTATGAAGCAGCATTAGGCTCTCACTAGGTGTTGGAACCAGCTCTTAGACTTTCCAGCCTCCAGAACCACAAAGGAAAATAAGTTTCCTTCCTTTATAAATTACCCAGTCTGTGGTATTCTGTTATACAAACAGAAAAAAACTAAAACAGATTTTTGCCCTTCATTATCCTAATAAGTCCTAGTCCTTTTTTTGCTTTGTGCTCTGCAAACTCAAGTCACCAAGAACTGTCATAAGATTAGGATTAGATGGTTTCTAGAGCCATGGCCCTCAGCCTTTATGTTATCCCCAAACATGTGACTGATAAGATCACTGCCTACTAATAACATTAGCTTCCTCTGAGCTAATTTTTTAAATGAAAACAACTGAAAGTATTTCAAATTCTAGCTTTCAAGTGAAAATGAGAATTTTAGAAAACTAGAAAGCATACCAATACTTAAAGAATTTTATGATGAAATCAGTGGTGATTATAATGAAACCGATTGTTCGATACGGTGTAATAAATGTGTTAGCATTTGGAAGATCTGCAGAACTCAGTGAATCAGTATTTCCCCAACAACTAACGCATGATACCAATACAAGAGAGACCAGTGGATTTTAATACAATGGAGTACAAAAAGTCAATTGATATGGTTTCAGAATCTACCAACCTTTAGCAAATTACTTATTTATTTCTTCAATCATAAAGGAATATCCATAATTATCTGGAAAGGCTATTAAAATAATCCTCCCTTTTCCAGTTCCATATTTGTGTGAGGCCAATTTTTCTTCATCTATTTTAACCAAAATGAGTTGATTTTCAATGAGAATCCCATCTTAAGTAGAGATGCATCAGAAATTTCAAGTCTGTATATTTATTTTGACAAACCAACCCCCAACTTCCTTTGCCTTTCAAAAAATCAAAACACTGTTCCAGACTATCGAAAAATGGAAAAAAGTTACAATAAGAAACATCATAGTAAAATAAAAATTATACTGGACTATATTAGGAGCCACACAATTTTAACTTCTTGTGAAACCTTGGCAAAATTACTTTATCTCTCCAGGCCTCCAATTTCTCTTGTGTAAAATGGGTCAATACCTACCTCACATGACTGATGCACACATTCAATGAGATAGTAATAGCAAAAATCTTTTGTGAAGTGCAAGATGCTTTATAAGCATTAGGTAATATTATCAAAATAGTAGCCATTTTATAAGATTGCTACAAGAACTGAGAAAATGCTAGAGTCCCATGAGAGTAGAAAGTCACTGCTTTACACTTAGCACCTAGAAAAATGCCCAATACTTAGTAGGTGCATAAAAGAAAATTTTTGATTGAATATGAGTAGCAATAAAAGTGATCTATATCAGATGATCTATGTGGTCTCTTAGGGCAATTCCATGAATAAAATAAAATATTATTTTTGCATACTTACTATCCACATCCCAATCACAAGTCAATTTTTCATTTTAAAATGTAATATTTATCTGTGTTATTGTCATTTTTCCCCCACTAAACTGTAAACTCCATGTGGACAGGAACAGTGTCTGAATGGTTCTCAGTTTTATTTCTAGTGCCTAGTATTGGAAATATTTGTTGAATAAAGCAAATTAAGTTTAAAGTATAAAAAAAAGCAGTGCTTCTCATGGCAATAATACACTGAAGAGCAGGGTATCAGGCACCATGTCAGCAGCCTTAAATTAGCAACAATCCTGACAGGCAACAATGCATTCGTTATCTGCATGCCAGAAACACCGATGAAAGATAACAGAACATTCTTAGACTGTTGTCTCTCATTGCAGGTGGAGTACAGGAATTCAGGGGAATCTGTGTTATCATGCAAACTCTTCTACTGGGATGGAATCACAGGCACACCAACAACTAGCCATCGATGTTAGAGACAGCATCAAAAGGGACAGTCCCAAAAGATTCTGCAAGGAAAAAATAGGGTAGAGTACCAGCATTCCTTTTTAAGTGGATGCTTTAAATATATTAGTATACTGAGGAATCCTTTATCTATTAATAGTTGCCCTCCTCTGCTGGGGACAAGAGAGTTGATAATAAATATTTAAAAAAAATTTTTTTGAAAGGGTTCTGCTTGGACCAACTTTGGAGCTACCTATTAGGCCTAGTGTCATGGAGACAAAACAGAAATTCAATCTTTGGATGTTGCAGCTGCTTCGTGCTTTTGCCAGCTTAGGCTGCTAAAGAAGGAGAGAAAACGACTGCCAGAGCTAAGAAAATTTAATACCTTGGAGCTGATATATAAGGTATTATTTTGTCTTTTTGACAGGGTCCGGTGCTATTTTTACTCAGGTTGATACAGAGGTTAGGTTAAGACTTTAGAAAGAAATGGTGATTTATTTTAAGTGCTGTTTGTGTAATAGCAGCTCCCTCCCCGCCCACTCCTGCCACCTTATTCATTGTTCCTAATGTAAAAATGCCCCCTTCTCCCTCTCATTTTCCTTAAAAACACACACCCCTAAGTATCTCCTTGATAATCCCCTTAACAAGTTCCCGATTGTTTGCTGGAATTCCTTCCTCCTGCATCGGTGGGTCTATTTGTCAGTGCAGGTTCCTCCCCATTCCTGAGCCCAGCCTCCCTGCCTCCTCCATCACGCGTGTTGTTTCTCATTTAAATGAACAGTTGGATTCTTTTATGTCTTACAAGCGCTGGATTCGCCTTATCGCCCTCATTCCTTTGGGGGTTGCCAATTGGTTTTATCCACGGATGTATCATTTCTCATGCTTCTTTTTTTTTTTCTCACAAAGAGAAAGAACCTCTCCGTCAACAAGCCTCTCCGGAGTGGAAGATTAAAAACCTAGACATCACCTACCTTGCAGCGCTACTCCCAACTGGGTTGTGTAAAACTCAATTAAACGTGTCCCCGTTGAATACTGCATTACAGTACATTAAACAGAAAATTCTTCAAGCGTGATGACAGAGTTTGAAACCTTGCCTCAAAGCTGTTCCTTGCAGCTTTCTTTAACATTACCACCTCTACGGTGCAAGTCTCCCGTTGACACAACTTTAGTCCAGCCATGAAAAAAAAAAAAAAAATCACAGAGCCCCACAGGGATTAAAAGAGAAAAATGGGGAAAGTGAAGCTGGTCTTGGCACTTCCCTGGAGCCTTTATTGAAACTATACTGCCAACAGACCACTTGAAGCTGAAAAGTATTCTAGAGGTCTGTGGTCTAGCAATTGAAAATTTAATTCCCTTATTTTGGGCAGGTACATTTTATAGATTTCCTCCTCTATCAAGAACGTTATATTCCCCAGAATACATATTAGAAAGACATATGAGTCCTTAGGGTAAGGGATTTATGCAGACCTATATTCATAGAAATGTTAACAGCCCAATGAATACGTTAGTCTCTGTAGAGTTAGTCTCTTCATAGAACAAAACTGAAAAAATGATTCCACATCCACGCAAAACCTCAGCATTCTCATTAAACATAAATAATGCCCTTCTATTTTTCTTCCTTGTTTTCTTCCACAATTTTTATTTATAATCTGGGTTGCCAAGAGGCTATCTTCCTCTTAATTCATGTAATTGGGTTTTCAAAGCTTATTAAGCAACTCACACAGGTTTACAAAATTTAGACTAAAGCTTTTCTCATCAGAATTATAGATATTTGCCATATTACCAACCACACTGTTTTTAATATGTGAAGCATTTTTCTGACTTTGAATTTTGACAATTCAAAAGCATAATGGCTCCCTGGCCCCTGGCCCCACGTACCTTTTATTTAGTCCCAAGTGCACTTGCTGGTGTTGGGATTGACAAGGAAGGACTGGGCTGGCTTCTTTAGACCAACAGGGTATATTTAAGGCACTGTTTTATATTCTGTATTGATTATCATTTATGTCTGAAGTGTGATGTTTTCTACGATATTATATTTGACCTGATATTTTATATGTTACATTTGATCTGAAATGTTATGTAGTATTAGTAAGTATTAGTTAGGAAGATATACTAACACTTTAAGGGGAAACGCAATAATCATCTGATTATTAAAAGCTAAAACAATACTTTAATGTGGAGCTAGGGGGCATGGTGGTACCAGAAGTTCCATTTTCAGAATTAACATATTTAGCTATAGTTATTAAAGAAAGAGTATGTTTGTCTGCACATACATATATATACATATTCATATAGGCATATTTATACATATATGTGTATGTGTGTATATATATGCTTTGATCTACTATCCTTGTTGTCAAAGTCATTTTCTAACACATGTGCAATACTTAATTTTACCCTTAGTGTCTGGTTTTAATTCATTGGTGGGGAGTGGAGATTCATTCTTCACCATCACTATTATGTACTATCGTCTGCAGCATTGTCAGTACACAAAGAGAAAGTGCTGCCTGTTCTGGACTTACAGCACAAGGTTGTAAGCTCTAATACTTATAATGGAAATGCAGCCGAGGTGGAGTTTGGCTGAGGTTCCAGCAAGGTTTTTCCCTAGGGATAATATACTAGAAGCACTGTTAGATGTTATTGGGGGTTCAACAATTAAAAAACAAGTAAAAAACGTGCCCTAAAGAGTAGAGTCACAGCCCTTTAAGCCCAAGATGACTTCCGAGTTTATCAAAAAATGTATTTCATTAACAGTTTCCAATTTATTCATTCAAGGCAGTTTTCAAAGATTGGCTATTATTCGTAAAACAAGTTATTATGAAGACAACCTAAAGAGTTCCAGAAAGAGTTTATCTTTCTTTTCCAAACCTTGTGTTAGTATCAGGATAAAACAAAAGACATTTTTTCTGTTCCAAGGAAGGCAGTTATGTTTCCAATGAGTGCTAGTGGTTTTAACCCTTATCTTATGAAGAAACTTACGAAAGAAATTTTAATATATCGAAAACTTTTATTTATCTTCAGTCTCTCTTTTTTACAGAACAGGGTAGGTTTGGTAAGTAAATACCTATATTATACTTTAATTTTAAACTCATGTAAAACTATTGAAGAAATTATTATCCTTGTCCTCAAAAGACATAAATAGTTTGTCAAAATAAAAAGCATAATTCTACAAAATTGTATTTCTGCAAGGGTTTGAATCTGAATTTTGTAATCTTAGTTATTCTATTCTTTAATTAGAGCTTTAAAGATATTTTATAATTTCACTCCAGACAAACATCTATATAGCCCTGTCTAAGAAAAAAAAACCACAAAAAACCTTGTTATAAATGGGTAGTAGTACTTTTATGTTTGTTTTATGGCACGCCTCTCACTTTTATAGTAAAAATAATTTACTAATTCTTGTATTTTTAAATGAATTGCCCATCCTCTAATATCAGTGGACTTTTTGGCTGGCCAGAGAACCAGCTCACTCCCTCATGTCTCATATGTTTCCGTTCCAACATTTCTGAACATTTGTTTCAACTAACAGATCAACCACATTAGTTCATCATACTTTCAAAGTTGAAGGTCAGGGCACAGCAGCCAATTGCTGTTAACTGTATGATTTCTCATTTCTCGGGATGTTTCAATTTTTCTTTTGTTTTCTTTTTAACATAGGAGCAATTTTGGTTCTGAGAAGTTTCCCAGAAATGTATTTCTCTGGCAATGGTTCATATGCTTCTATAAAATACAGAGCAAAATATATTCTACATTGCTCTTACTGCTTTAACTAATTCATGTAAAGAGTTACCAAAGCTATCTTATATGTCTAATAGTGTCCACTTTCACAGTCCTCTAATTAAGTCTAAGTGCACCACGTTCCTTTAAGATCCATCTTCTCCTGATATACTTTATTCCTGTTCTCAGAACCCTGGTTACTATTACCCATTATTTCTCCTTTAAATAATTGTTTTACCTCTTGACCATTCATTTGTCTTTCTGGTTATTCCTTTCATAGCTTCAATTGCCTATTAACTGATATAATAATGCTGATATTTTTCATGGCTTTGGCTGTTTTCATCCAGGGATTTCAAAGTACTTTTAAGATAGCTCTGTTGCTTTGTGGAAGGCAATTAATAAGACAAAGAGAAATAAAGACCCGAAAAGTGAAGAAGTCCGTGTATATTCATACACCAAGACCATTGGAAAATCTTTAAATTCATTCATCTTTGAATCACTTTGGTTAGGCTGTCAAGAAGATAACTGATAGATTGGAGGTACAGGAAAATCTAGTGATGCAATTGGCTTTGATTTCTAAAGACTGATTGGGGTCAATAAGATTCAAAGGTCACTGAAATACAAAAGCAAAGGATTTTGACTTGTGTCCTTCCTTTTCTGACAGAATTCTTTCAGTTGAAATGTTCCCTGATTTGATGGCTTAGCTCACCAGAGGATTCCAGACTCTCTCAGTAAAAATTGTTTTCCTCTTTTGAGGAATCCATTGCTGCAGATGTGAAGGAAATAACCCAAATATCCATCAATAGGAGAGTGGATTAAAAAAATGGTGGCATACTCATACAGTTGAAACACTAATCAGCAATAAAAAAACAAACTATGATATGCAAAACAACATGAATATAATGTTCAATATAAAACATTATATTGAACAAAAAACATCATAATGTGTGTGATTTCATTTGTCTGATTTTATTTATATAACGTTTAAGAATAGACAAGACTAATCTATGTTAATAGGAATCAACAGTGGTTGCTTTTCAGAACATGAGAGATCTTTCTGGGGTGATGGATATGTTCTATATCTTGATTGTTCACTTAAAATTTATACATTTCATTATATGCCAATATTAACTTAAAAATATATTCAGGAAACTAGAATTAAATGCATTGGGATTTTTCTTCTGAAAATGTTTTATTTACAATATATTTTTATTTATGCAATAATTTATCTCCTACCTTTCAGTGTTTTTCAAAATAAATTATTTTTTGTTTACACCCAAACCATTTTGAGTTGAATTATTTCATTAATTTGGTAGGCATGTCAAATTCTAACATGAACAGATAAGTGCATGGGCAGAAATGAACACCATTTTATTTTAGGCAATGTTAAACCTAGGTCTAAATTCTGACTCTATCCTTCTCTAGCTATATAACCGTCACCAAAATATATTCTCAGTTTCTTTACCTGTGATAATTACAGCAACCCTTGCAGAGTAGCTGTGCGGAGATAATGCATACAAGGTTTGCTTGTAAAGTAGGTGCTTGACAAATTTTAGCTTCCTTTTCTGCCTTTTAACTTCAAATGCTTTATTTCTGTGTAGAAGGGTAGATATTGAACCATGTATGCTTCCAATGTGGTTTCCGTTTGGCACAACTGAAATCAGTAGGATATAAAACAAGGCTGTGTCTGTACAATAAACAAATCTCAAAAGAATAGAAAAGCATTAACAACAAGACCACTATCAGCTTATCTCACCTTTTAAATATAAATATATTAAACATAAATTGTTATCTATTTTATTGCTTCCTAACCCAATCTATTCTTTCTGCTTTAGACTTAAGAAACTAGGGCAAAAAAGGGAAAGGGAGAAGAGAGAAGCCAGCACATTCATTTATTCATTCAACAAATATTTCTTGAGTGCTTCCTATTAGTAAGGCATGGATCCCAAACTCTCTCTGTTTCCTGGGACTATATCTTAAAATCAAGTATTCTGTATTCTGGGATCAGAATACAAGTATATGTTTTAAGAAAGATGCTGTTTGTGGAGTATTCACTAGATAAAAGCCTTCCAAAACTTTTCAATATTCCTTTCTCAAGCTCTGTTAGCCTCTCAGCAGAAGCAAACATGATGGTCTCCTTCCTGCTTTTGCAAGCAGCTGAGATTCTTCTATTGACACAGCCTCTAGGATTGAACTTGAAAAACCAGAAGCAGGGAGTTCCCATTAAGAGTCATGGCCTTGCAGATTTACCCCTCCTCTCTGTCCCACAAAGCCAGAATTTTCTGACCTATAGGGCATAGTGTGGGATTCATCTGTTTTTTTAAGCATTTCCTGGCTAGGGACTTAATACCGATGTGGTAGAGGGAGACAGTGACACAAAGGAGATTTATTTACAACTGAACTGTATGAAGTAATTATCAACATATTCATTTAAACCCTGACAATAACAGGCAGTGTGTATTGGTGTTACAGGACAGGATTTTAATGATCAGATATGTACTGGTAAGATATGGGGGGAAAACCCAAATAATTTTTTACTGAAAAATTCAGTAATTTTCAGAGGTCAGTAAGAAAACTCAGAGCAGATACTTTTAGGAACTAAGAGGGTTTCATCCATGTACTCTCTTGTTTTCTCTTAGTTGGTTCTATGTAAAAGAGGCAGACAGATATGAATGTGTGTGTGCGGGTGAAAAAAACTTGGACCTTTGAATCAGTTCACTGCTTATTTTTGGCCCCTTAACCAAAAATGTTAGCTCATGAGTGCAGGGATTATTGTCTGTTTTGTTCACTCCAGTGCCTAGAAAATTGGCTGGCACATAGTAGGCTCTCAATAAATAGCTGTTAAGTGAATGAAGGAATGATTTAATGCAATAAAGAAAGAAAAAAGAATAAATGAATGAATGAACGAATGAAAAGTAGAGGTGAGTTCAGTTTGAGCTGTGCCATTTGTTTGCTTTATGCCTTGAACACAAGTCACTTAAGCTCCAGGCACCTCAATGGCCCTATCATAAAAGTGAGGGTAATCACACCACTTTTACAGGATATTTGTCAGTATTTAATAATTCAGTGTCCAGGACAGTGCTTTGTTCTCCATGCATACTGATTGCAGGTAGACTCCCTTCTCCTATATATGCTCCATAACCTACAATGATTTAACACGTTCTTGTAGTAGGAAGTTGTATGAATTGTATGATTCTATGATTAAGTGTTCTAATGGTGACTTTTAAATAATTTGAAATGGGTGTGCAGCACTGGTTATAACAAAGAATTTTCTGTCATTCTAGATTTTTTTCTACCATTAAGACCCAAGGTAAGAAAATAAAGTCTAACTTTATAATGACAATTGCAGTTGGGTGAAATGAACATCTAATTGATAATTTCTTCATGGTTTGAATATTATAACCAATGTAATAAACCAACTCAACAGGGATGATTTTATGATTTTGAACAAATTCCATGTTTTATTTCAGGGACTTTATTTATCAGTAGCATGTAAATAAGTTATTCTCAACCCAAACGTAATAGTTTATTTGGGAATTTGTTTGAATAACAACAGTTCTTTGGCTTCAAGTGGTTGGAAGCCAAAAACTCAAATAAACATTATATCATAGTAAAGGCTGTATCAGAGGACTTTATTTAATGGGGTGAAGAAAATATTTTCTGATTTTTTTATTACTACAGAGCAGATCTGACACCATTAGTTTTCTCTCTGTCATAAATATAGACGAGTAGAATCTGACAGGTTTCACTATAAAATAGGTTATAGATAAGTTCAGGCATCTTTCCTTCCACACAGACCTTTTACACTCAGTTCTGATGGGGCTGCTTGAATAGAATGACCAAGGTTTGATTTTAGGCTTCTAGGCCATGGTTTCACCTTGACAACAGTTCTTTCATTTCCAGTGGTAACATTTGCTAGGATCCCTAAGGTGCTTTCATTTTTGTAAGTAGTATAAGAAAAAAAAAAGGATAGGGAAAAAAAAAGATAAATCTTAATTCACATGCTGCAGGACTATCTCTGTGTCTCCGGCACAAAACTTCAAATCCAATCCAAGAACTGGATGTGTATTAGAAGTCTGCAGATTTAAACCTTGTCCACCATGATCAAACTGGATTTATGGAGCATCATAACTCTCCAGACACCATCCAGCAGCTTATTAATTTAATAGACTCCTGTCCATTCACTGATGTTCCTGCCCTGACAGTCTCTCAAGATAAGGCGAAAGCCTTTTGACAGGACAGAGAGCATATATATTTTCTTCTGTTTTCTTGTGGATGGGGTTGTCGACAATTTGAAATGTGTGGCTCAGCAAATTTTTTTTTTCTTTCTCTTTTTTTCCCTTTTTACTTTGCAGGAAGGATGACAGAGGCAAGCCTCCTGAGAGTCCCAGGGGTCAAGGGGCCTGTGTTTCCCCTAAGTACTTCTTTAGCATTTTGTTTTGCAAAGTAACAATGAATTGATTTAAAGGCATACATACGGAGGAGACATTTTTACCATAAAAAGAAACAGCATTACAATTTAATGCCTAATATAAATTAAGAGGTGTTGGAGAGAAAAGGAAAAATAGTAATAAATGTTCCCACTAAATAGAGTTGACCAGCATTTTCTTTTTTCTTTTCTGTAATCCCATTTGTGGGAATGAGGGGGAGGCCAAGAAAAGACAGCACTCAAGCTGTTGTAATATTTAAAGACAAAACAGGAAGAACTTTTCAACATTCTTATTTTTCCTTTATGATATCCTCATGTCCTAACTGTGTTTCATATCTGCCTCTAACATGCAAATAAATTCACAAGTCTCAGCCAGAGAGTTATTACACCAGCGTATAGCAAGGTTAACTGTTTCCATCCCACAGTGTACTCTTCTGTTAAAGTCACGACAGTAATCACCAGAACTTGGCTTCCCAAACCTAAATGTGCACACAAATCACCTGGGATCTTGTTAAAATGCAGATACTGATTTAGTAGGTCTGAATGGGACCTGAGGTTGTGCATTTCTAACAAGCTGATGTCTTATTGCTGGTTGACAGACCACACATTAAGTGGCAAAACATTAGTCAAATTTCAAAAGACGAGGGTTTAATTTAGATATGGACAAACTATACCATAGTATGAACCAAGGTAAAACATAATTTGAACATATTGCAAAAAGTTAACAGAGTCCCTACCAGGCACATAGTGGGAACTCAAATATTTCAATGACTTGAAGAGTACACAACCCCCAAATTTCATGTAATGGCCTGCTTTTTTACCATCCTGCTTCATTTTTACATGTGTGTAAAAATTATCTTAATTCCTCTTGAGATAGTTAACAAAAAGTGTATTTAAAGCCATGAATAAAACAAAAAGTAACTTGTCCAATTTCTTAAGCTACATTTTCTACTTACTTTATCTTACTGACAGAAAGATATGTTTTTTATCTGTCTCTACTCAAAATGCAAAATTATGAGTTAAGAACTTCTAACCTAAACTATTGTTTCACCTAAATATCCTTTACAGACCACTATATTTGCTTCCACAGGGTTAAGAACAAGGCATTTGGGATTTGACCGTTTAGCCATTTGACTGAAAAACGTCACACTTTAATCTAGAAACCTACACTCAAAACATAGCAATATAGCAAAAATTATACTTAATGACTTTATTCCCATAAAAAAATTAGTTCTGACGTTGACAGACACCAAATTATTTGCTATTTTATAGACAAATCATATATCTTTTTTTGAGAGGAGGGGACCAGAAATATAATACTTTACTCATTTGAGAAATTCATTATGAAACCTTAAATTCCTCATTATAAATATTTGATAATTATTCTGAAAATGTTAAGTTTTCATAATAAACCTCTGAAACTTCCATTTCTTGAAAGACCACACACACTAAAAGTTGCTAAACTGGAGAGCAATCATTCTCGAAAATCTTTACTGACAATGGAGACCAGACAATGATGATAAATACTAGATTTCTGGAGGAAAAACTGGTTTAAATTAATTTATTGCCATTGAGTTTCAATGGGAGGTAGATAGAACTATATAAATAGATAGATAGAAAGATCTTATCTATTCATACTTAAATGTATGTATTTCTGATCCATTCCCTTGTTTGAGATATTCTTGTTTGCAATACCACGATGTACTACCTTGGTTGACCCCACTGTTGTCTGACAGTCTTCACAGACATCAGACAGACTAATGAGAATATATCTTCTCTGAAGTACTATTGTATGTCATGGCATATAAGGTGACCTTTTAAGTTTAAAAACAGCCTTCAAAAATGGGATTGACTTATACATCAATGGTAAAATGAAAAGACTCCAATTTCAGGTCTCAGAGCAAAGACTAGAGGTCTGGCTGACTTTCTCCCAGTGAAGAGCTGAGAACAACAGAGACAGTTACAGTAAAGCAGATCCAAAAAGAACTGCCCAGTAATAGTGAGCCAATGTCTTGGCAAGGCTGCCCTGCAAAGATGCCAAACAAAGCCCTACAGTTTGATGGCATCTCTTGCACGTGTGTAGATTTTAATTGTTTCAAATTCTTTATACATTCTCATGCTGACTGATATAGCACAATATATGCTATGTGTATATGAGACATTTGGAAGAAATCCTTTTGCTTTAGATTCCCTAGCATTTTAAAAATCTCACTAAGGCATGAAACACTTTTCTAGACATGGGGAGAATGGCATTGTGGGTATTGGATTTTTAAATGATTTCCATACTAGTAATTTCTGAAACTAAATCTAGTGACTCTAGAGTTCACTCTGTTGAATGATGCATCATAAAACTCATTACATAATAATTCAAAATTCAATGGGTGCATACTATGTACTGGCTGTGGAGTTACAAAGGTGAAAAATGGAGTCATTGCCTTTGAGATGTGTACATCCAGCTTGGAACCATGCACAGGCTGGAGGTAGAGCTCTCTTCTTTTGGGATGGGGCAGGGAAGGCCTTTCAGAGGCATTGATATACACTAGGTCTTGAATGGTGCCTGTTAGCAATGATAAAGATGGTGAGAAGATTATCAGGCAAAGGAACCATGATGTACAAAGGCAGATATGAGCAAGCAAGGGACATCTGAGGAACTTTCAATAATTGAGTATGGATAAGCATAAGGTATCTGGGAAGGATAAGTGAGAAATGAGGCTATAAGGGGGAGGGTAGTTAAAAAGCATAGATGAGAATAATGTAGGGGAAACATAAGTGAGAAGAAGAAAGAAAACTAGAAGATGACAACGTTTAACGTATAGACAGTGATGGACAGACATGTCCCTGGGGATGGAAAGGGATGAGTAGATCAAGTCCAGTGGAATGAAAACTTGACAACAAGCATACCACATGAGACCTGTAAGAGGGTCACTGGATGGAGTTTTGAAGACAGGAGCTCAACAGGAGAGAAAATGGTAGAACTGAAGAAGTCAAAGTAATGAGGGCAGAAAAGTTTACAGAAGCTTGTATTAAAAAAAAAAAAGAAGCAGAGAGGGCTTCCTGTTAAGGAAATGAATGACTGCACTTCAGTGGTGAATTGATTGTATGCATTTATTTCGACTCCCTTTTACTACAATGACAATAAAGAAGAAAAGAAGATGATAAGGGCAAAAAGACAGGGCAGAGTATGCAACAGAAGTCAACAAAGTATTGGAAGCTAGAACATTGATGGAGTGACAAATGACATCGTGGAGCACAGAAAGCTGAAATCCAAGTACTTGAACAGCAGCAGGCCAACAAGAAGCAAGCAGATTTATTCCACAGAATCCCGAAATAGATCAGGAAGTAAAGGTACCTGGTACCTTAAGAGGTAGGGTGAGCAGTGGAGCTAAAACTTGGACAGGCATTATGAAAAAGATGTTGTTGCCCTACATGCCCAGCCATTCCCTGTAGAGCCAGGTGACATCCTCTCCCCACTCTGTTAAGAGATGGAGGCTTAGTCTTTGGAGAACTGGAATAGACAGAGTTTAGATCCAGGCACACAGGCTCAGTGAAGGAAGACGCTAATGCGACACCTGAATTAGAAGAATAAGGGATACACTATATTCTCAACAATGAGATAGGACTTCCTCAATGCACCACCTGGTCCCACTCTCCTGCTAAGTCCTCAGAATGCTGGTAGCAAGATCCATAAATCTTGGGACACTTGAATTTTCTAGAGAAACTAACCATGCTAAGACCCCCAAAATTAAATATATGGTTATTTAGGGATTTCCTTACCATGCTTGGGTCATCATCCTATGACCCTATGCAAAATCCACCAGTCAATAAGCCCTGCCTACTAAAGCTGCTTTTCCATGCATCTTTTAGTGACCTGTTATTAAAAAATAAACCAGACATCCATGTATCTCAAGCCATTTGAGGAAAGCCTTCAACATTAAATAAAGGGACTAGAATAGGCAGGAAAAAGAAACAATGCACAGGACACACACCTTCCCAAATATCCTCCAATTTCTACCTTCAGAGATAAAGGAAAGAATATCCACATAAAAAGAGTGATATGATAAAAGAGTCAGAGAACAAGAAAGATCTCGTGTAAGTTATAAATGTGATAGTTAAAATTCAATAGCAAAGTTAAATAATAAAGTTTGAGAACATCTCAGAAAGTTGAAGAACATTAAGGAGATAAATGTGAGACTACTATTAAATCTACATCTTATATTACTTTCTATATTAAAGAAAAACCTGCATCCAATTGATTCATCCACTCATTCATTCATAAATATTTATTGAGTACCTATTATGTGCCATGAACTGTTTAAAAAACAGACAAAGTTCTTGTCCTTCTAGAATTCCCATTCTATGTGTGGGAGCTTGGCATTAAAATTCTTTAATAAATGGTACTATGTCAGATATAAAGATAAATGAGACAGAAGGTGTTATGGACTGAATGTTTGTGTTCCCTCAAAATTCATATGTTGAAACCCTAACCCCAATGTGATGGTATTAGCTGAGGCCTTTGTGAGGTAATTAGGTCATGATGGTGGAGCCCTCACAATGGGATTAGTGCCCAAGAGAGATCTCTCTCTCTCTCTCTTTCCCTCCACCATGTGACTACACAGCAAGAAGGTGCCTATCTGCAAACCAGGAAGAGAGCAGATATGGAAGCTGCCAACACCTTGATCTTGAACTTCCTAACCTCCAGAACAATGAGAAATAAATGTTTGCTGTTTAAGTCACCCAGTCTATGGTATTTTGTTACAGCAGCCTGAGCTAACTGATACAGCAGAAGGGGGAGATGTAGAGAGAGAGCAGAAACACTTTAGACAGGGTAGTTAAGCAGACTATCTTGGAAGGCAACATCTGGGGGTAGTTCTGAAAGATGCCAGAGAGGTTGCAATGGAGAGCCAGAGCACAGTGCAAAGGCCCTGGGGTAGTAGCATTCTTTGTATTTTCAAGCAAAAGTAAGGGACCCGTGCCATTGCAATGAAGTGCTTGGGGAGTAATAGAAAAGAAGCCAAAGAGGCATCCAGGTATAGATCTTGTAGGGCCTGTTAAAACCAAGGTAATAATAACTTTATAGGTTGAGTTCAGGGGTTGGCAAGTTTTTTCTGTAAAGGGCCAAATAGTATTTCAGGCATTGCAGGCTAGATGATCTCTGTCACAACTTTTCAATTCTGACGTCACAGTGTGAAAGCTGCCATAGACAATGTATAAACAAATTGTTGTGGCTGTGTTCCAATAAAAATTTATTTACAAAAGCATGCAGTGGGCCAGGTTTGGCCCTGTGGCCCATATTAGTCTTTGCAATCAGTCTAATTGTGATAGGAGATCATGGGAGGGTTATATGTGCTGCCACTTTTCCATTTTCTCTGTGAAATAAGAAGCCAGGTCACTATCTAACAGAGGATGTTAAATATTTGGGAAGACAGAAGTCTGTAATTGTTACCTTAAAGATTGATTAGGAAAATAAATTTGGATTGTCAGGCCACATACACTGAGGGCTCACATTTCCTTGTGGTCAAATGCAATGAAAAACAGGTGGTAATTTGTTTTTTATTATTGCTGGTAGTGGTGGTTCCTCTGTTTTATTTTGACCACACATTTATACAGCACTCATTGTGAATCAGGTGCTGTTCTACGCACTTCACAGATACTAACTGACCTAACTTCTGCTGCTTGGATGTATCCAGGAGAAAGTGGAGAGTTGGATTAACCAGAATGGGGAACTGCCAGGGCAGTAAAGGACAGAGAACAGGGTAAGGGGGTCTAAAAGAGTGATTAGAATGACGGACCCATGGAATCCAAACCAGGTAACCTGGAAGTAAGGGCAGGAAAACGATGGTGGTAGGGTAAGTGGATTGAAGGTTCATTTGGTGTTGAAATAAGGTGGATGGTTTACTACTATCTTCTATAGGAATGTAGCACCAACATTATTTCCTTGATACATAAAGTGTTGGTTTTATTAATAGATGGACCTAAGCTTCACCTTTGACACAACAATCTTACTAAAATCCCAACTTGATCATGTGTGCCCCAGAAATGTAAATAGCTTTCCACTGCTTCCATGATAAGGTCTTCAGACTGAGCATTGAAGTGGGTCGACAACATGACCCTCAGAAACTTTTGGAGGCTTGCTCCTCACTGGTCTCATTTGTAAATTCTCTGCTCTAACTAAACTGCACTGATACTCACCAAAGGTATCACAGCCTGTAAGCTTGCAGGCACACAATTTTAACCTCCTTAAAAGCCTTCAACCCATTTCTCAAATTGATACTTAACTTTCAATAGCCAACCAAAATTCCACATCCTCTGTGACCCTTTTCTTGACTGTGTGAGACTGAACTCAGTACTATGCAACTGCATCAATTAAGCCCTTTCAATAGGCTTCTTAAGCCTGGGGGTGATTCATATTTGTTTGTATCCTTCATGACACCCAGGACATACCATGTGCCGAGCAGAGCATGTGCTCAATTACTTGTATTTTATTTAGAATATTATCTTATGAAAAACGAAGTGTCCAGACATTCATAGAGATACTAAAGAAAAGAAATTATGTCACTAGAAAATAACTTAAATTCTGTGGATAAGGGACACTTATCAGATAAGCCAAAGATTTCTTTATTCTCTTAGTTTGGGTTGTGTAACAAGAAGAGTAAGAACTGATGAGCACACATGTGCACAGAGGGAAGTAAAACTCAGTAGAAATCAAGCAGGGGGGAGGCGGGAGGAGGGGATGGGCAAAAACCTACCTAAGGGTACAATGAACACTATCTGGGTGATGGGCACACTTACAACCCTGGCTCAAGCATAACAAAAGTGATCCATGTAACCAAAAACACTTGTACCCCCATAATATTTTGAAATAATAAAAAAAGAATAAAAATAAATAAATACCTGTAACACCTTTAAAAAAGAATATAGTTAGGAAAAAGAATGATTTTCATTTGCAAATATTTTTCTTAAATTATATAAGGAAAATAATCAAAGTGGATAAAATTACAAAAAAAGATACCAAAAGTCTCCCCAAATCTTGCCACTTCTACAGAAATATTTTTATAATATCATACTATTTCCTTTCAGTATGTTTCCCTGTGCATACACTTTTTAAATATAATTAAAATCATACTAGACACAAAACCACATATTCTGCCTTTTTTCACTTAGATTTATAATATAATAATTTCTTCCATGTAATGCATTGTTTTTTAAAAAATATTCACAGTATCTTCCTCTGAAAAAAAATCTACCCTAAAGAGTTGTTCCTCATTTCAGCTGACAAAGACACTTTTGGGTGTAGCTTTCAAGATTAACATCTCTTTGAATGACAAACTAACATCCCTGAATGATAGTGAGTCACCTCTCAAAAGACCCTGCTCTTCATTTCTCATTTTTATACTTATAAAACTGATATATTCTTAGTTCTTATCATTTGCCAGCATTCTAACTGGGTTTTTACCCCTAAAAGACACAAGCTTCATTCATGCATGGATCCAGGGTAGTTTAGAATATTTTTTCCCCAACATATGATAACGCATCTAATCCACTAAGGTAGTTAATGACATTATCATACAGGGCTATTTACCAATATTTTATTAAGGAAACTCACAGTGTGATGTTTATATGAAAACAAATGTATTTTTTCACATCATATATCATACATTAATAATAACTAAGGACATAAACTATTCAGTATGGCCAGACCCAGATTGAAATAACATCAGTAAATCACTAACATAATTGTAAAAATAGTAAATGCATAGTAAGAAATGGAAATAACAAAAGGCCCAGTATTTGCTGAAGTTACTGTCATCTGCAATTTGCAACAGACAGCTCTATTGTAAATAACATAGTTACTAGTAGGGTCACTTTTCTTGACCTTAAGAACCCCTTAGAAATGACAATTTGAATCAAAACTGTGGTTTTCTAAAGCAGCCATTTTTGTAATCACTGATTCCTAGAAAAGGAATAATAAATTGCTCACTCCTCAAAATATATTCCTCATTCTAATAGAACATAACCAGAAAAAGCCTCAGATATTCATGAAACGTGTTGGGTTTTCGGCATCACATTATCCTGTGGTGCTCTGCAATCAATTACTGTTATACCACCATCATTAATAATTTTCTTAATGAAAATGATTCTGTTGATCTCCGTTGTATTTTAATTATCAGAGTTAAGCATAATTACACTGCAGCTCTGAGCTGGCATGTGGACTCCTTTAGGGCGCAATTTTGTTTTAACACACTGATAATGTAATTTTACATTGTGTCAGTTTGTTTGGTTATTATCCAGTTGTACAATTCCACTGTATTCCTGATAACAGATAATAACCTTAGTACCTCCTATATCCTGAAGTCATTTAAAAAGCAATATTGGAATTCTGAGACTAGCTAACTTAATCGCCTTATGATTTTATAATTCCCAATGCTAAATATTTGGTTCGGGCACTCACCCTCATTTAAGAATACTGTAAAACTAGACAATAGTTACAGATTTTCAATGAATTACTGAATAGTTAAATAAACGCTTAAAATGTGAGCACAATTTTTCCTTTAAAATTTGTTGATTATTTTTATAATATTATACCCTCTAGGTAAAGTTATATATTAACTTGTAGGCTACTTTGAAAATTGGCTGCCGCATTAGACAAAGCTGTTGTTTGGAAATTCTAGCAACATGCAACAGATCTTCTATTTTAAGGTGGAACGTGGTCCACACATTTGCAAGAGTCCTTATAATGAAAGATCTTTGTTTTGAAAACTTAATTTAGTCAGTGTGCAAAAAGTTGCTAGATCATATTAGAATTTCTGTCATTATTTCAACAGAATGCCTAATAGAGGGCCTTGAACACAGAAGACAATCAAGAAAGGGTTAAATTAATTAATTGCATGGTTAAATTTATGCAAACCAGAAAATTCAGAACTTTGAAGATGGTCATGGAATGATTTTGAGATTGGTGTTCAGTGTTCTACATGATTTTAAATTGCTGTGGTCTTAGAAGCAATAGAAAAGTTAGCATAAAGTATTGCTGTCACTGCTGTTTTAGTTCTTGAACACTTTCTTTTAAAAGCCAAACTAAAGAATGAAAAAAATATTGCTGATAAACATGTATGCAAATTTGCAAGAAGGGCAATAACCTATAACCTTGGCCTAGTAAATGGCATCTTCAAAACTCTGCTGATTGTATAATTGGGATTTGCACTTATGCTTAAGATTGAATTCCAACTTCCTGAGCTATATATATTTGAACTTACTTAACCCATCTAAACCTAAGTTTATTCATCTGTAAAATGGGAATAGTGCCACTTACATCATGAATTTGTTGTAATGGTAAATAAGAAAATGTATGTAAAGTGATGAAAACAGTGTCTAGAATAGAACAAAGCTCAATAAGTAACCGTTATTATTAATATCAATATTATCATCATTGCCGTCTTTATACTAGAATTTTATATAAGAATTTCATTAAAAATAAAAATATCGAGTACTCAGGGAAAAAAATCTAAAGATCTACTCAGGCATAGCCTTCAGGCCTCTGATTCTGTGACACATATCTCTGCAGATACATATGGGTTCAAAGTGACTGAATGGGACCTATGGAATTCTTTGCAGTAAGTTTGATATCATATGGTGATGTTTCTTGCACACATGCTTGATATCAACATGGAGGTATGGCTTTATTTTCTCTAAATTCATACCAATTTATGAACACAAGGGCAAACTGGGCTGAGTATAAGACAATCAGCAACGTAATATTTATCATTACATATGCAATCATGTTTATGGATACTTCTTCATGAGATCCTGCAAGGCAGCCATTGCTATTCTATTTCACAGCAGAGAAAACCAAGACTTAGATAGGGTAAGTGATTTGTCTAAGGGTACATATGAAATACAGATTTTCACAATGATACTGTACATTCACATATAAAGAAATATTCTGTGGTTAAGATGAGAGTGAGGGTTAGCTGATATTTTTTCAGTCTCTTAAATGACGATATTTATTCTCTTAATCTGGACACCTAGAGAATCTGGATACTTTGAAATAACAACTACATACAAAACTAAATAATGTAATTATCCCTTATTTGAAGTAAACTGAGTGAACAAACACAAACAGAAAATGCTAAAGGTTTAATTTTGAATACTCAAAAACATAAAACTCTAAATAACCTATTTATTTTTCATACGAAAAGGTCACCATAGTTTACAAACGCTAGATAGCAAATAACATAATGGTATATAGTAAAGAAAGGAAGAAGATCGCCAATGCTCAACAGACAACGGATTTTAAGAGTAAGTGGGCAGGCCTTTGCTCATCCTACCTACTATTCAGCAGAGCTCCTTTTAACTTCAGCATGGTCCTTTTTAGTATTTTTCCACTGAGATAAGTAAATTAGAATTATCTGGAGTCTGTTGAGAATAACGGCAAAAAACAGACGACCCAACAAGTCTGGTCCATCAATGTCTGGATGACCTAATTACTTTCTGGAATGACAAGGGGTAGGTGAGGCAGGCAAAACATACATCAGATTAGAATGTTAATGCCAAATGCTTTTTTTTTTTTATTTTGATAAAACAAGATGATGGCAGCCTGTCAAATAGCACTAAGTGATAGAATATAATTTTATAATAATTATTTGATGGACACCTTAGAAATTAAAGCTTTATAGTTATACTTAATTTTGCTACTAGCCCACATTTTAAGAATACATTAAGAAGCAAGTATGTCTCTTAGATGGTCACAGTTATACATAAAATGGCCTATCTTCACGCCATATGAAAATACTATAAAAAAATCTCAGTCAAGGTATTCTTGTAAAATGTTATACATACACAATTTATTAATATATTCTATTTGTGAATAGATACTAATATGATAGCCAGGTCCTACAATAATGATTTTGGCAAAGAATTTATAAGTAGTTTATGTTCTTAACTAGAAAACAAATAAGAAATATTATTGTGTCATCAGGAATTTAATTTTCATCCTCAGTGAGAGTTTTTTAGACATCAGGAATAATGTGTTACATTCAGGTGCATGGATGTTAGCCCATCAAGTAACCACTCTTTTGTGGCAACATCTCCTTGGTTTCATTTAGAGAACTATTTTTCCTCCATCTCAGTGGCTCATGTGGGTTAATTCTACTTTTGGGCCCCAGGATGACCGTGGTCTGCCACGGAGAGTCATAGTGATTAACTGGTTCAGGGATTGGTATGTAATGTGTTCCAGTCAAAACCCAGAAAAGTTCTCTTTTCACTCAAGTTGCTATGCTGGTGGAGTAAGTCTGGAACATGCCACCACCTGAGGATAGCCTATCTGAGAATGATGCCCACACAAGAAAGAAGAACCAGAAGATAGAGAGAGATGGTCTGGGGGCAGTTTGAGCAATGAAATTGAATGATTCCTGAAGTCCACGATATCCCTGGACTCTCAGTTATATGAGCAGATGAGCCCCTCTACCCCCAAAACACACACACACACACACACACACACACAAACTCTTAATATTTATTTTTGCACAAGCCAATTTCAGTGGGATTTCTATGACTTGAAAACAAAAGAGCCCCAAATAATAAACATACACATTATGAAAATGCTTCATATATTATAGAGGTTCAAGTTAATACTTGTTAAATCTAAGTTGTCAAACCTTTCTACCTACAAAACCCTTTGGCTTTGAGAAGGCTTTATCATACATGCAGCCTATGGAGATAGAAGAATTCTGAGTCCCTGAGGTCCTGAAAGGAGTAGGAGTGCTTCTTGGGGCCATATTTTCTATAACCCAAACGATCTCTAGTAAAAATCCCACAATATTAAGGAATTCACAGAATTTTGGAACATGCTCTGGGTGAACTGTTCCCTCCCTTGAAAGGCAATCTGAATACTAGAAATCAAGCTTCGGGCCTCTGAAGCCCAGGTAAAAAAATCAGAGTAGAATCTGCAGCAGAGTTTTTCAAAGTTTGTTATCCAGAGCACTAATTCCAATAGCCATTCATTGGAAAGAGAAGTAAAAATATATGGTCAAATGCTAATGAGATAGTTTATTTATTTTTTGGTTTTTTTTTTGTTTTTAACCACAGACTTCTCTGATTATGAATATTGGCATGCATTGTGAGTTTTCAAGAGGTGCTACGATAAGCAATATTTGGTCATGGGGCTTTTTCTTTAATCTTAGGGTTCTGCGGAATGCTTTTTGGGAAATGCCACACTTTATATACACTCTTTGTGATTTCTAGGCATATAGTCCTGAGTGGTTTGAGAATTTACTTATTTTAACAGTGGCAAGGGGAAAGGCAGAGTCATGTAGCACAAACAGCACAGAATTTGGAGTTGTCAAGACCTGCATTTGAATTTGGCTCCATTGTCAGCTGTCTATGACCTTGGATGATCATGCTACCTCACTAAGTCACATGTGAAAAATGAGAAAAATACCACCTATGTCACTGAACTGTTTTATACAATTCAGACCCTAAGGACAAATATGTGTTTGATCCCTACTCAATCAATTATTAGCCATGTGACCATGGTAAATTACTTACCCTACTTGAGTCTCTTATTTATCTTTTGTAAAATGGGGTAGTATGTTAATTATCTAATAGGATGTATTAAATAAAGATTAAGTGAAAAATGCATATACAGTAGTTATTGCAGTCTTGGTATTTGAACTTCAAAATCAATTTTTCTTATAATTTAAACAATGTCAAATAACTTTTTGTAGGTTAAAAAACTATTGAAGAACAGCAATTCATATGGCTCATCAACATACTATGTTAAGTAGCTATTATAGTATCTGGCAACCATTCATCATTTGTTTATCTGGTCAATCAATCAATATTTATTTAGTGCTTTTTTTTTTTTTTTTGTACAGGCAGCATGCCAGACCAAGGAGGGCAGGGTGAATAAGACACAATCTTTCTCAGTCACTACAGAGTAGATTGGAAAGGTAGACAATAATAGCTAACTTTTTCGCTTTTCCCTTTCTTGGACACATACATTGAAGATCCTAAAACAAGGTGATGGGAGCAATTAGATAAGTACATACAATTTAGCATGGCAGCATCAAGGAGAGGATTCAAGGGGTGCCTAATAAATGGTGGCTATTATCATCAATGTCCAAGGCTAACACATAGTTGGACTCAATGCCTGCTTTATGAGTTAATTAATGAATTAATTAATAACCTTCTATAAATTACCCCAAATTCTTTATTGCAAAAAGGTCTAAGCTATAGCCAACCATAATACAAACACACAAACATGTTCAAGTTAAAGTACTCCACTGGATATGGGATAACAATTTTGTTACACAGGTCGAGCATCCCTAATCCAAAAATCTGAAACCTGAAATGCTTCAAAGTCCGAAACTGTTTGAGCGCCAACATGACACAACAAATGGAAAATTCCATACCTGACCTTATGTGATGGGTTGAAGTCAAAACACAGTCAAACCTTTATTTCATGCAAAAAATTATTAGAAATATTATATAAAATTACCTGCTGGCTATGTGTATAAGGTGTATGTGAAATATAAATGAATTTGTGTTTAGATTTGGGTCCCATTCTCAAAATATCTCATTATGTATGTGCAAATATTCCAATCCAAAAAAAATCCAAATTCTGAAACACTTCTGGTCCCAAGCATGTTGGAAAAGGGAGACTCAACCTGTATAACAATTATCTCTCCTAAAAGAATAGCTGATTTAAAAATGCAATGGATTTGGATCATGACAGGGGAATATCTGTTGCCATGGTTCCTTCATATTATATTGCTGTAATGAAGGTAAGATATTGTACCACAGAAATCTGTCCCCCACAGATTTCTGGTCCTACATTCCAAGGCACCTTTTGTATTTTTTGTACACTGAATGTGGGCATTGGTAAACTGATTCACAATATTATTTCTTTTCACTTTGATAGATCATATTGACATATCCAAGGAAAAAAATCTCACTTCCCTTTTAGCTAAAAGCTCCAACCAGCATACCACAGGTATTTCAGGTTAGAAAATTAGTGGGTATGAGACCAGAAATTATAGAAGGAAAAGAAGTATAATCAGATCCTGGTGTGCAGATTGTTTTTTTAGCTTGCAAATTCCCTCTTTCTGGTGTTTCAACTTTCAAAGCCTTGTGGTAGTTTAGAGGCAATCCTCTTATAAGTGTACAAATTGTAATGATTATAGGAACAAGTTGTAATTGTTTCTAGTAAGTTTTTAAGAGTCTTTGATGTGATTAGTGTTTTATATGTTAATATATTGATAGGGGTGCTTATTTGCTTGTTCCCTTGTATGCTTTTACGGTTTCTAGGTTCAATGTGCAAATAAATCTTTGATCTCAGTAGGTCTATTTGGTTAAAAAAGAAAGCTGAAAGAAATTAAACATGAGAAGCACGAGGTTTTGAAGTATTTACAAAGTGAGATTGGGGATTTCACCGTAAGAGTGCAGAGCTAGGGCCCATGACTTGAATGTGGGGAAAAGTGCCACAAAAGCCACACCACATATGAAGAGGTCTCTGTGCTATGGAGAGTTGGTCCCATGATGTGCCATCATTGAGCTGTGGCTCCTTTGTAGCCAGGGCGTAGCTACATGACACAGTCTAGGTTGATATCACGCTGAGCAAATCAAAGGCAATGCCCTGCCAGCCCCTGGCTTCCTCTTTCGTGTTTGCCTCCTGCCCTTCAGAAATCACCATGGGGAAGAATTCTGTCTTTGCAAGGGTTTCATTACCAGCTATCCTCTCATCATGCGTGATTTCAGGAAACTGGCTGGAATGTAGTGCCTCCTGGAGCATGCCCCTTGACACGAATTGCTAAATTTCAAAAGGATTTTACTTTTTGATAGATAATGCCTATGAGAGGAATTGGGGCTTCATCAAACCTATCAATAAAACTAACAGAAAGGGAAGGGTACTAGTCAAGCCATTCAAATACAGGGCTAGGTAAACGTGTACAGCACTGAGTAATTAATGGTACGACACTTTTTGTTTTATATTGCACCGGAAAAAACCCAGCAGGCTTTACTGAAAATACAAGTTAGAGAAACTCATAAGGGAAAAAGGAAGAGAGAGCATCAAATTATACTTTATACTTCCATTCCAGCTCTTCTGGTGCTGTTTTGCGATGCTCAGGTTTCAATATTTCCAAAGAGGGAGGGAAATGATCTTGCGTTTACCTTTGCTGTACACAATGCAGTTGTTTTTGTTGTCTTCCACTCCTTGCCAAGTCACATCCAGCAGCCACTTGGGACCAGCAGTCAGCACCATTGGGACCTGAGCCTTTGTCTTCTGCAGAAAGAACGATAACAAACAGATGCCATTTGCTTTTGTTGATTAAAAACTTGAATAATAACTGTACTAATCATTTTATTTTTACAAACAACTAAATCTCCCAAACCATAATCCAAGTCCTTATTCCCCTGTCTCATAATATCTTTTTAAGATGACAGAAGCTGTAAGGCTTTACTGCTTTCACTAATCTGAATGGTAGAATTATTATCAAGGATTTTTTTTTTTTCCTAAATGATACTGGATCAGATCTCCAAGATTAGACAGATCTCTTGTGGCTTTGAATTATAAAGAGAATGCAGATGACTTTCATTGCAAAGAGCAGAGTGTTTAGAAGTGAACTTTAGACACATTGTACTTTACTATCAACAGGATCTCACTATTTCCTGAAACAGACAGGAAAGAATTTAAAGAATCAGGATCCATTTCAAAGCTCTATCCTGAGCAACATTTATATTAGAGTAGGAACTTATTCTGAGTGAATAATTAAATCCACCCAACCCCCTTTGCAAAGAGTAGATATGTAGTCTGACTGTAACTGAAATAATAATAATGCTAATGATTCACCATACATTGTCTCCAGAAAGACTGGGAAAGAGGAATCGTGAGTAAACTCAAAAGGAGAACAACTAAAGCTTGACATCCCATGCTCTGGGAACCACAGAAGCAGGGAGACAACTGCTACGGTTCTAATAAAGTATTTTCAGTGTACATTTTAAATATAAAGCTCAAAACGTTCATCATTTTTGGCTGTTTGGCACCCAAATTACTTATCTTTAAAACCCTTCTGATAAATTTACATGGCAGGAAATAAACTGGAGAGGAAACACAGTAAACAACTGTGTTTCCCGATGAGTCAGAGTGAACAGGCATTCAGACTTTTATCATTCACCAGTCCATGTTCTGTATATCAAACATCATGAAGCCACAACACAGAGCACAATACAAGGGTCTCAAGGTAATTTTTGAACTGAATTTTCACCTAGATATGATCCTGCCAAAGAGATCTCAGCCCATTCTGGGACTTTCCCACATGTTATCTGCGATCACAAATTTCCCAAATTCATCTTAGAGTCCTAATTTTTTAACTCTGTATCTTCATAGTTGGCAAGTATAACCATGGAACACAGTCATCTGGAAACCTTGTGAAAAAGAAATTATTTTATATTATATATATAAACAATCTAAGCAAAAATGGTATCAAGTTATCCCTATTATCAGTCTGATCGATCATTATTGTTTATTTCCATCTTCAAAATAAAATTAGAGAAACAAGCTTGAATCTGAAATGATAGTGATCCAAATCCAATTAAATATTAGTTATTAATGATGCATATTTTGCTCCTTAAACCCCAGATCAGGACCTTCAGGTTTCCAAGTGGAAGCAGAAGAGTCAGAGGAGGGAGTCCACCATTTCCATAAACCTGTGTATGGGGAACTTAGTGGTCTTATTTGTAACATCCACTCTCCTCTGATATTAAATAACGGATTTCAAAACAGGCCCCTGGTCTTATTTCTACTGGATTCTCTTATTTCATGAAAAATAATTCTTTTAAATTATTTAATCTTTCTATTTTATAGTACTTAAAGCCATATTAATTTCTACATAGTAAATAAGCTTTTATAATTTTTCACACATAGTATAAAAAAATAAATGTTGACCACTTACATTCTTTAGGGAATCTTTTAGTTTAAAGTAAATCAATGAATTTACCAATATCATAATCTTTCATTCATGTCACAAATAAACAAAGCCAGTCCTATGCTTGGTGCTGGGAATATGAGTAACTCTTTTTTGTTGAAGGCAACAGATAAATAAAAAGAAAAAAAACATTTAATATACTGTGGAAAGTACCATGGTAGGAAGTGCTAAGACATGTGTAAATTATTCTGGGGTCAATAAGGGCAAGGCAGAAACTCCTGTCCTGCAGAGTCAGGGGAGATACCATAGAGGAGGCAACATTTAGGCAGGATTTTAAAGGATAAACAGGAAGAATTTGCAGTTACTGGAAACAGTATGGGCAAAGGCTGAGCAGTATATAAGAGAGTGGAATATACAGGAAATAGTGAGTAGTTCTGGGACTCTGGTTTAAGTTCTTATAAAGTCTTTAGAACTTTTCTTGGTATGTAGAAAGCACAGAAAAATATTAACTATCATCATCATAACTATCATTAATATTATCATTATTGATAAATGGAAAGGACATAATAGCAGATGTGTCTGGCAGGGCAGATTAGAAACAGATCTTGATGGACCTTTACATATTAGGCAAAACCTATTGTGCATAATTCTATAAGAAGGAAGCCAGTAAAGGTTTTCTAAGTAGATAGAATAAGGGCACTACTATTTATGCCATTTGTGCAAGCATTTTATTAGACACTTCCTTTTCTTACCTACTCCTCATATATTTTCAGAAAAGAAAATTGCAACTGAAAGATTAAATAATTTCTCTTAGGTCACATAGTTGGTAGAGGCAGAGCTGATATTTATATTTAGCTTTGATTCTGAACACTACCACCCCTACAGTGACTAACCATCCTGGTTTTTCTGGGACTGAAGGGTTTCCCAGGAGGCTGTACTTTCAGTGCTAAAACTGGAACGTCCTGGGCAAATAGGGATGTGTTATTCATCCCCAGACCCCGACTACTACTACAATTAAAACAATATTAGTGTTTTACGTCTATTGAGCACTTGTGAAATGTTGGCTGCTGAGGTAAGTACTTCACCTGAATGATCATTTTTTATTTTTAGAACTCTGGGAGTTCATACTACTAGCATTATCTCCATTTTTATACATAGCAAATTACGGCTTAGAGGAGTCTATTTTGTGGCTCAAATAAAAGTAGTTGATTAATATCTTTCCTTAATGGTAAATTAGGCATTACATCTTTTAAAACTTTGGCAAACATTATTAAGCCTGGGTACAGGTAGAATCAGATATATTAAGAAATTGAATTGAAGGGCAAACAATTTCTTTTACTCCAAATCAATAAAGCAGGAGCAAAAATGGAGCAAAGACTTGCTGAAAGCTATACCCAAGCAGGAAGGTAAATAATAAGTAGATAAAAAATCTCAAGGGACCAGTTATTACAGTTTTGTGAAGGTAAGTCAATTTCTTTCTGAAGAAGTCAACTTTTGTAGAGATTGACTGCCTTCAAAGAAGATTACTAAGTGTGAGAAGGAAGGAGTTAGCTAGGATTATATGAAATCTACACTCCAGAAAAATCCATGAATAGAAAATAAGAATAATATCCACTTTGATCATTAGGTTCACTTTCTCATGTCTCTCTCTAACACAAAAATTCATAAAATTCCAGGATGTTAGGAGCTGGAAGCAACTTTAAAGTTCATTGAGTTTAATTCCTTGATTTCACAAACAAGGAAAGTAAGGCCAAGATTTTTATCAAGCATCCCACGAAGGGTACAACTGGCACAACATGTTGGGAAATGAGAACAGATGATAAAACGTGTGGTGGGCAGGAACATGGTCCCCCAAAGAGGGCCGTGCCCTGGTCCTAATCCCCTGGAACCTGTGAATATGCTACCTTACTTGGCAAAAGGGATTTCAGAGATGTGATTAACTTTTAGGACCACGAGATGGTGAGATTATCCTAGATTATCCAGATGGACCCAGTCTAATCCCATAAATCCTTAAAAGTAGAAGTGAAAGGCAAACGAGTAAATCAAAGAAATTCCACATGAAAAAGATCCCACCTGCCTTTGCTATCTTTAATGATGGGACAGTGAGACCAGAAATTAAGGAATGTGGTGGTGTATAGATACTAGGAATGACCCCTAGTTCACAGGAAGCAAGAAAACAGAGACTTCAGTTCTACCACCTCAAGGTACTGAATTTTGCCAACAACCCAAATAAGCACGGAATGTATTCTCTCCTAGAATGTTCAGAAAGGAACACATCCAGCTGACACCTTGATTTTAGTCTTTTGAGACCCATACCAGATTTCTGACCTACAGAACTGTGAGAAAATAAATTTGTTTTGTTTTAAGCCACCAAGTTTGTGGTAATTTGTTTTGGCAGCAATAGAAAACTAATACAAAAGGTATTCAGATTTACTGACTTAGAGTTAAAACAAAAATGACTAAAATTCCTTATCAAATGTGCCCAAAAGTGTGAATCAACTTTCCCTTAGCTGGAATAACACCAAATCTACATTGTCATTCCACAATCATTAATCATTTATTTATAAGTCCTTAGATATATTTAGTGTTCTTGTTTTACAGTACAAGAAAATACACAGTGGTGACTGTAATAATTCCTGCTAATATAATTGGTTATTTAAAACATTTCCTGAATCACCATTGACTTTTGTTGAGGTATAACAAAAGGACATAATTGTTTTTGGAGTCAAATTATCTGGATTTGAATCCCGCTACATGCTATTGGACACATCTGTGACTGGACAATCACTTAAACTTTCTGAGCTTCAGAATATATTAATACATCTTCACAATGGGGATAACAATTTTTATTTCAGAGGCTGTTGTGTAAAGCACCCAGCACGGTGCTTAGTACACTATATAGATGCACATCAAACTTTTGCTGAATAGCTACATGAATAAATGAACTTAAACATACAAAAAGCATTTACTGAATCTCTACTATTTCTAGGCACTGTAATGCTTGTAGTGATTAGCATAGACATCAAGACAAAACCTCTTTATTATCCAGTTTAAAGGTTGTGATAGTCATTAGTGCTATTGATCAATTATGTCCAACTCTTCCCTTTGCAGCTCTCTTTTAAAGTTAGGTAGGGACATATAGCTTTACTGGACCAATAAAACTAAAGAACTGACTTGTGTCACTTCCACACAGAATCTGTAAGAGCCAATGCCTTTCCCAAAGTGATTGTGGAAGCAGGTAAGGAGGTGGAACCCCTGGCAACTACATTGGTCATGTACTATAAGAAAGAAAGAAATGTTTTTATGTAAAAAAGCTATTATGATATTGGGGTCGCTTATAACCTTAGCTTATCCTCACTTATACAAAGGTTTTCTTCATTTCCTTTTACCATTTTGAAATAACCTATGGGCTTTTACAGGTTAAAGTTTGCACTTTATTGCTATGTAGGCAGTCTCTTTCAGTAATACATCAATTCAAGGTACATAACAAGAGCCTTGGATTTCACTTAAACTGGAATGTTTTCTTTAAAAAAAATCTCATGCACTTTTGAGGCTCTACATGGTTTAAGTTTAAAAATTCTGCACTCCTGGATATGGTTTGAACCCAGAGTTTCACGTTTAGACAGCCCACAACTAGACAAACTTGACAAGGACAAAATGGGTCAAAAATGTCATTTCTTAGGAATAATTAAAATCATCTAATGTGGGTAAAAGAGGTCAAACTAACATCCACTTCTCACTAACCTTTGGAGTTACTGGACCAACAAAGGAGGTAGCCTTCAATAAATGTTTATAGTCAAGCCAAAAGGTTAATGGAGATAAAAGTAGACAGCCCAAAGGTAAAGAATAGAAGAGAATTCTAACCCAAGAAACTGGTGACATAATGTTGTCCTAGGGATTCCAAATTTTTCTGGAAAAATTTGTTGAGGATTTCCAAAATGAGGGTTAGGGAGAGCTAGAAGTCGTAGAAAATCTTCCTATGGAAAGAGTTTATTTTTATATTACATCCCTTCAAAAGAACTCGAAGTGTTATTTGATAAAAAAAAATTAGCCTCCATTCACTTTAGTCTAGAAAATATAACAAAATACCATTAGAGAATCTCATACCAATGCCATGAAATGTAGTTTGATGCTGTTGAAAATGCTCTTGGTGTGTTGCTTCCATAACTGGGTAATAGGTCAGAAGAGCTGATGCCTGTTTGGCAAAGTACTACTGTTTTAACAATTCATAGCTGTTTCTATTCTCTCAGCTATAAAGCATATTCAATAATAGGACTAGAAAATTTTAAGAATTATTTTAGACATTAGATTTATACAGTTAGCACCAGAAACCCCCCCACACACATACATTTTCTTGCCCTTAGTAATTAGAAATTTCTTGCCCCTAACTAAATTATTCTCTACATTTAAATGAAAAAATGGTACTGTATGTGATATGATCTTGTACCACCACACAGAGAATTTTATACAGTAAAAGTTTCAGTTAATGTATCCAAGCAGTTCTCCACATTGGAATTCAATTCAAATTCAATCTGACAGTCATGAAAATATTGTATCATTCTCCTTTTAACTATGTAAAGTCTCTAGTGAAAGCAAGCTTGAATTTAAAAATTTCTTTCACCAACATTCCATTCTATGAAGACATAACAGCTTATAACATAAGTCATATAACAACTTAAAATCTTGGAAGTCCCTGCATTGGGGAAGATACACCACATAATAATTCAGAACCCTACATAATTGTATTTTCAGTAATTCTGAGCATGGTATACAGTCTCAACATTATTGATTTGACTGGAACTATATAACTTTTAGTATGATAATTTCCACCCAACAAAACAGTATTTTTTAGCAAACGTCATTAAAAAAATTATACATGAATCTGTGTGAATGTTTGTACTTGACGCTACTGAGGCAAATACTTTTTTCTTTCTTTCAGAAAATAGAGTTTCATTTTTAACTACAAAAAAAAAGTCACTGCACGTGATCTTGTAGGATCAACATAATTCATGTGATATAAAAACAGGTTCTCACAAATAACACCCAAATATTCTCCATAACTAATTAATTCCAAATATTCAGACATAATAGGTATACCATGTGTGTCCATTAAAATCACATGCCTCCACTTAAAACTTGAATAAAATAGCCACTGAACTACATTGGAAGGTCCCCTCAGTGAGACTTGCAGTCTTCTTTTTGTTTACTGTGTCTAAAAAGAAGGTGTATGTATGTGTCTGTGTGCGTATGTGTGTGTTGTGCACACAGATTTAAACAAGTAACTCAGAAAACTTCCTAACTCATACTAGGGAACATTATCTTATCTGCATTTATTGTTTGGGAAGTAACAAAAGTCAACTTCATAAAACATTATCAAATTTGCATTGTTCGAAAAAAATTGATATGCAATACACATTTTCAAACATAGGCTCAAAGATATTAAGAATACTCTTAAATTATTATTGAAAATATATGAAAAGGACAAATGGGAAAGACGTTAGTAATGTGCTATAACAAGAACCACTACACTATATCTTTAGGCAGGCAACAGATTTATGAATGGAGATACCAGGAAGATTTTATAAGAAGGGTGTTTTTCTTGAGCAAGCTTCTACAAAATATCCTTTAAGAACAGCTTGAGAGTGAAATTTCAGAGAACTTCTGCTAACAAACGTCTTCAAGTAGACTGTGGTATGTGGGATCTCAAACACCGTAAGAGACTTTTGAAAACCAAAATGAGTGTGAAATAAAACGATAGAATTCTTGGCTACTATGTCCATACTCCTTATGTCAGTTTTATCTCTCTGAACCAAAAATTTACATAATCATTATTTCTGAGGTATATTTGCTTTTAGTTCTCAAAATTGTTGGAACGTATTATCTTAACATGAGTCACTACTTGAATATAGGAATTTCAGTATAAGAAGTAATGATATTGTTAGAAAAGGAAACACAAATAGTCCTCCATATATGGGTTATTAAAAATAATCTGCTTCCACCTAAGAATAATTATTTCATGATATTTAAAAATAATATAAAATTATTATTCAAGATTACTCCAACGATACAGATATTTCATTTTCCAGGAAGACTCTCTAAACGAATAATAAACATCTAAGTTATTCAGATATTTATTATAGTTTCATTTTCCAAAAAGAATAGACTCATTTCTCTTTCCCTTTTGCCAACTTCACTCCCACAGTCTCATCTGTTCTCCACATACATTTGGCTCCAAAGAGGAACTCTTCCCTCCAAGCTGGCAATCATTAGCTTCAACCTTTTATTTTATACAGCTCTGAAAGTCACAGAGTGTTTAAGGAGTGTTGTTTTGATCCTGGCAGAATTTCTGGGCTTGCACCTAGTGCAATGTGCAAAAAGTGTGTCAGTGCTGAAACTCTGGGAAGGGAAAAGTAAATTGCTCTTGAGTGGCCCTTCTTAAATAAGGCTGTCACATAAACCTGTGGCAGGGTTCAGGAACCCAGAGAGCCACAGACCAGCTATGTGACCTGGGGCCAGTCACTTAACCTTGGAAGGTCTTGTCTTCCTCCTCCATAAGGTGATCTCATATGCTCTTGCACCTTGATGGTATTATTATAAGACTTTCTACTCTTGAATGCCCATCAAACCTAACTCAAAATCTGAGTATGGAGAAGGATATATACATGAAAATTCAACACACTGGGCTTATACTTACTTAAGGAAATGCTACTATTTTTATTGGTGAATCAGTAGGTAACTCCATTTTAATTCACTGTATTTTGATAATTTAATCCTCTTAAAGAAAATGGTGTGGGTAAATAAAAATGTTAGTCTGAAGAATATAGAGAGTATGTAATAGATGTACATACACATTCAACTGTTAATGGCTTATTAAGTAAGAACAAAAAAAATAGCAATCAATGCTGTTTAGCAGTCTCTATTTGAGAATTACCCCAAAGGCATGCTGTACAAGAAAGAAAACACTGTCCTGCGCAAAGTCATCCTCAGATGCTGAGATGTGTCCATCCTTCACGAATGAATCCACTGCAATATGAAATGAATCTTCCAATCACCATTCAGAGTCCCTCCTTCTTATTACTGTTTTAGCCAATCTTCTGCCCCAAAAGAGGGCAATTTACAATACAGTAAATTTTAAAACCATACATATATATTTAATTACATGTTGTTTTAATGATCTGTACTCTTATATCCATCTATACCCATAAACTATTAAGAACTCACATATTTTGACCTTAAAATATACTTGGTATTATGATATTTGAAATTGATGGGAAAAGTCTATGTCAAAACTAAAAGAACAGGAATAAGAAGGGTATCCCTCTCTAAGGGGGAAAAATTGTGGAATTATTAAACAATATACTAAGTGCTGTGATAAATATAGTACCTTTTGGGAAGACAGATTTTCTGAGACAAATTATTGAAAGTCAAGTTACTGAAAGTCAGGTACAAAAAATTAAAAACTAGTTGGCAGAAGTGTGAAAGTATTAGAGCAGTTGAACAAAGCTTATCTAATCTGTGAGACATTTCAGTAACAAAAATATTACAAACACTTACATTAAGTATCTAAAGTAAGACTCTGACTATAAGGATGGTCAGACTCAACAGATTCAAAAAGACCATACTAATACTACACTTTCAGAGAGCAAAAGCCAAGTGCCCAAGTCACTGGGGGTTGGCCCTCCCCTGTGGAGGCAGCTGCCTTGCTTTCCACAGGACAGACAATGAGAATAGGACTCAACCAAATTCATCTCTATGAGCTCCCAACCCAGAGGACCCTTGTTCAGCCCCGGCAACTAAAGGAGAATACTATGAAATCAGAAGCAAATGAGATAAAACTTTATTAATACGGTCCCTGGAAAATTTCTCAAATCTTATTTTTCATTGCAATTAATTTTCCATGGGATGCTCTTTATAAGAGGTAATGTTTCTGTGCTTGTTGTAAACCTGAACTTTTGTATTAAAATATTCAATTTCTTAATCAAGTATATTTTAGAGAATATTCTTAGTCATAAGAGAAAATTCAATTGTAATAACTGCTTTCTCAATTCTCTATCTGATCATATTCTTTACTAAAAAATAGAAATATGAATAAAAGCAGCAATGTGTATGCTGGAAAGGATATTTAAATAACATTAACATGGCAAACTAAACTATCTATTAAAACTTAATGGTTAGGTGCATATATCAGTGAGTTAAATTCTGCCTTTAGTTGCATGTGAATTATACTGACGCTTGCAACAAGTTGTTTTATATAGTTCAGATGTGGATTTTGCTGGATAAAAAATATATCCTTACATATAAAATCATTCCTATTAGCAATAACCAATCAGCATTATATTTGGATTTCTCTATACTGTTTCTATTTTGAGAGTGATATTTAGGTTATTCTGCTCTTACAATAATCTTTTTAAACTTTTACAGAATTAAGTATGTTAATTATCTACTCAATGACATTTATTGAATATCTACCACATAGAAAACTCTAAAAATAGAGAGATGAAAAATGAGTTACATTGCCTCTAGATGCTCACAATGTATTGATAATAAAAATATCTAAATGGCATACACATAGATTATTTAAATAAATATTACTAATCAAGCTCATTATATTTTAAGTCTATGAGTGATACATTTGGAAATTGCTATGCATATTTGATGGTCCATGACCAAACGACAGTGTAGGAATAGATAAGAAGTGGTTTATAGACTCATTTTTATGGCTAGAAGGGATCTTCGTGACAATTGAGGTCTATTCTTTAATTTTACAGTTAAAAACATTGAGGCTTTCTCTAATATAAACCTAAAGCCTAGAAAATATGGATTATATTTTTATTAATATAATTATGTCTAAAACTTAATCATAATGATCTTCTATATGCATATTTTGGTTTAAGCCATATGCCTCCACATCTATTAAACATCAGTTTACCATAAACCCATTTAATTTCTGACTGCTAAATAAAGTATATGATAAAAATAAATTGAAAATGTATTTTGAAAAATATTTCAAAAATTGAAATATTTTGAGAAATATAACCAAGATGAATATGTATATATTATTTTAAGTATATATTCATTAAGTTACTTAATATGCTTTATTAATTAATGGTCAAGAGATGGTTTAAAAACTTGTACTTTGGGGCCAAGCTGATTGAGGATGCACCACATCTCCATCACTTAGTGGCTGTATGACCTCGGGCAAGTTACTTAACTACTCTGCATCTCAGTTTCTTCATCTTTAAAATAAATGTAATAAAAGTATTTATGTCATAGGGTTATTCTGCTGATTAAATAAGTTAATATATGTAATGTGCTTAAGCAGTTCTGGGTATGTCATTCTATGCAAGCATTTGGCTTCTGTTTCTAGTGAAATGTGTTTCCATAGAAGTGCAGAATTCCCAGTAAAACAAGAATTTTGGCTAACTATACAAGTGACAGATTGCCCTAATATATGATTTATAACATTTTATTAGCAGTAACTATATATTAAAATTCTAGATGCTATATTACTTTTTAAATTAATTTTTACAATTCTATGAAAGAGATATTGTTATGCCCATTTTATATACATTAAAAACTGAGAGTCTGAAAAGTTAAACAACTTGTCCAAATTCTCATTGCTAGAAACTGCCTTAACCATGAGTTACCTTCTATTTTTCTCTTAGCAAATCTCTAAGAAACTGACCTCTGACTATGGTGTCAAAGCAATGAGAATCTTCTCAGGAATTGTGTTAAATATCAATTCTTCATGTCCATGAAAACTAGCTTAAATGATCTTCCATGAGTCAGTGGTTAGCAGTTCCTGTTTTACATTATGCATGATTTCTAGCTGCACTTTGTATAAGCTAATTGCATGGTGCCTCATTAATAATCTTCAGGGTTTTTCGAGCTGTGAAATTTATAGCTTTGTGGTGAATTATTTCTCACATCAGCACAGTTCGGGGTCTTGTAAGTCTAGTTGAGATACTAAATATCAATATCGGGCATCAAGTAGGAATAAGGGGAAAAGACTGAACATAGTCTAGTTAGTGATATAAAAATATTGAAAAACAGCTAATACTTTTTAAACTTTATTTTTATAACTACAGGCATTTTTATACCTGTAGAGATGATTATCCTTACAATGGATAAAAAATAGCCTATATAAACGTTTCTGATCGTAAGTAGAATTCATGATGAGATTCAAGATGTCTTTAGGCTAAAATTCACTCAATTCAGCACTGATTGCACAAGAACAAATGAATGGTATTTTCTTGGTGCTCAACAGTCAACAGACATAGTAGGGCCTCATCACAGTACTGTGTGGTGAGGCATCAGCATGCAATCTGGGAAGCAAGGCAGTCCAGCTGGCCTTCATGCCTGCAGGTCAATTCCACTCCTTAGAACCTCTAGATATACCCACGTAGGGAACCTCAACTGTACTGTGAAATCTTAGCTCACTGATAGAGGATTTTCCACTTAAAGAAATCTTTCAGTCTGGGTTTCATTAGTATGTTCCTCAGATTAGATTTGTGTTATTCACAGGTAGTCAAAAAGAAGCCTCAGTAAAAAGCATTAGGTGGAAATAGTGCAGAGAGGTGGCAAAAAGGTAGTTGTTTTGACTCAGTGGGTCCAAAACCAAATAGTTCAATTGTAATTTAAATATTATTTACGGCATACTCACAACAACATGTTTCTGGTATGCAATGAGCATGATGAGGAAAAGCAGCAGAAAACTCAGTTCATACACTTATGGACTTCATGGGGAAGCAATGAACACAGTGCCTAAAAGCTTAGGCTCTGGAGCCAGATTACCTGAGTTTAAACTCAACCTTTCCTACCATCTGTGGTGTGGATAGCTACTTGGTCAAGTAGCTCCACTTCTCTATGCATCAGTCCCATTATTGTTATTATGCCTTATGGGGCTGTTGTGAAGATTAAATAAATTAATGCTTATAAATCACTTAGACTTAACACCTGAAAAATATTAAATCCTCATTTGGAATTATTATGTGTAATGATTTGGGGAAATGGGGTAAAATAAGAAATAATTAAATTTCTGTGAAAAGTCCTGTGCCAATTTATTCTGTCCAATGTCAACAGAATGATCAGTGTATCATAGTTATAAATGTGTAAGAGATTTAACTACTTTGACCAATCTTTTTAGTTTTTATCCACTAAATAGACTGGCTAGTGGAGAGACCACCTTACCACTGCTAGCACAACAAAAAGATTTTAATGGCAACTCAATGTTAGTTGAATAAAATCTTACTTTGAACAATGAAAAGCTCTACATATTAGTTATAAAATAATATATTACTCTGATTGAGTCACTCCAATTTTCCTACCTGTAGTTTTTACTAGCACCTGTGAGATGTAAAAACTTGCTTGTAGGGCATTTGGGAAGTAGTTTGAAAAGGCTCTGGACATGGAGTTTCTAATTATGCTACTTCCCTGCCTGGGACTCTAAATTGGGAATTCCTTATCTAGTACAAAAATTTTGGAATATGCAATTTTTTCTTATACCATATGCTGGAACAAAGCCTTAAATATAAATACCATAATCTTAAGTACTAATTTAATTTATTCTGTGTTGTCTCATTTGTCAATTACAATCAAACCAAGCCAAAAACAAAGGAAAATCCCCTATGATTATAAAGACCATGACCTTTTCCTTAGGTAGTTACTATTTCATGCTAGTTATATATATTTTCAAAAACGATCTGGGAACTCACTAAACTTAGGGTTGGTTCTAACTTTGTCACAAAGTGGTTGGTTGGATTACTTTGACAAAATTCGTGACTTCCCCGAGCCAGTTTCCTCATTTGTAAAGGAGAAGACCAGAGACTCCACAATGTCTAGGGTACCTTCTGGCTCTAGAACTTCATAGATAGAAGAAACTCATAAACAGACTTGTCTGGTGTTTTTCAGCCTTTGTAAAATCTTTGCTCTCCTTTTTTAATGTTAAAAACAAATTCATGGTCTTCTTTAAAATTTAGCAATTTAAATAAGCACAGTGACTATAAATACAAATGACACAAAAGTGCCTCACTCCCTAGGAACAAATATAGAGTCCTTTCAACAAATGCATGTACTTCTATGCACACTCTCTGATGGAGCTTCTCCTCCATTACATTTGAGAATCACAAAACAGCGTCACTAATTCACTATGAAGTGGATTTTCGCTAATTCAACTCTGCAGAAGGGAAAAGCTAAACTACAAACTCGAATGGAGTTCGCTCTGCCCTTTGATATATCCAGAGCAAAATACTTTTATTTACTACTCTGTCTTCTATATCTTCTGAGACTGTGCACCCCCAGACAAAGCAATAAGCCTGACCATATAGTTCCATGTTGTGCTATGACTGAGTAACCCAAGTTCTAGTTTCTAATAACCAAGACTATAAGAATATTTTTGTTGGTGTTTTTTTTCAAGTTATTAAATGAGACTTATTACTAACCTTCACGGTGCTGTAGAAAGTACCCTTCTCATCAAAGCCAATCAGTGAATACTTTGTGACTAATGTGGCAAATTTGATAAGGGCACAACATATACGATACACAGCCCAACTTCCTTTTTGGCCCAAATCACACTATTCTACAACATATAGAAGAAAGTTTGATAGGTTTGCACTAGACTAGCTTAAGAAACCCTAAAGTAAACTCAACGATAAGGCCAGTTAATAGTAAAATCTCAAACATGAAAAATGATACTATTTTCATTTATTATGTATGATGCCAAGCGTAGATTATAAATAAACTGGAGAATTTAAAAAATCCTTCTCATTTAATTGCTGTGAATAGACTAAACATATGCATCAAAACCAAATTATCTTGTAGTTTTTCCTCTCTTAAAAGCAAAGATTTTGGGGGTAAGGAGAAAGTGCAGGGAGTGAAACTAGTGATAAAAAGGAAGGGTCCAGCCTTGGGATTGGTGCATAGAGAGACCATGTTCCAATAAGACTCAACAAACAGCTCTGATCTGAATCTAAGTGTTGGGAAACAGCCTGTAGCTTCGAGATTAGCTGCTTCACACTACTTCTTAGTTAAGCCAGCACAAGTAACATCATGAATGCATAATTATAATTACGCATTAGAGTATGCATAATGATCTTAAAATTGGTAAACAAAGAAAAAGCATCAGAATTTCTCAGCTATTTTCAGGATACTGTTACAGAAACCAAAATATGACTAAGATTTTAAGGAGGAGTGACTTACTGAAACTTTTTTGCATGAAATTTGCCAACTTGAGGAAATAACTGATGAATCAGTATCGCTATAAATTCCCTTTTAGGAAATTCCACATAAACGAGTTAAGTCAAACAAATGCAATAGCATGTTTCAAAACATATGAAGCAAACAGTCAGGCATGCTCATATTTAAAATACCTAAAGTTAGAGACAGAAATAAGAATTAACATCTTGTACTTCTGATACTATCTAATAAAATAATCCATATCCCTGGAATTGTTTGGAAAAAGATAACGATCTCTGATTGGCTAATACAAAACAGGTAAAAGAACTAAGAGATGTGTTGGAAGTAATTAATGACAAGTGGGGGATTTGTTGTTTTTTTCCTTCAAACTACTAGATTCTAGAAATCTATCAATAAAGAGATGTCATCTGAATGTCTTCAGTTGTGATATAAATTCACTTCATTTCAGCTTTCTGAAATTATGGTAGAACTCTAGTTTAATTATAATATCTTCTTCATCTCTTGAAAGACAGTTATGTCATGTAACTTCTATTTTTTTCATGTAACTTTGCCTTATATTTTTCAAGCAAAATGATTTGATATTCTGGAACCCTAATCTTTTCTCACGGTACTATTTTTACTGCTTTGCTCTGGTACTTGGCCAAGTTCTCCTCATTCTTCCTAACAAGAGTCTTAAACTGAATATCCTTGTCTTTATAAGGGTGTTGGTAAACCTGAAAGCTAATGGTTCCTACAAGGACCTAGTCCATACACGGGGTCAGATGCTTTTAAGAGCATTTATTATTCTTCATTGAGGCAAAAAGGATATCAAAAGCTACCTGGAACTCCTTTTCTTTTATTTTTTCTTGCCCTTCCTTTCCCCTAAAATTCACACAAACCATTCAACATTCTTCATTTTAAAAATCCTTGTTTTATTGATTTTTCATGTATCATGTTCATTATTTTCTTCACCTAAAGTTCTTGTATCTTTGACTAAAATTGATCAGGTCTTAATCCATAATGTTTTGATATTTACTCTAATAATAATTATTTGTATTGTCTATAATCTTCTTCTCCAGTATTCTTTTATGTTTTCCCACTCACCTTCCCTCCCCCCACACACCATGGTTTACTTGGCAGCATCATTACTGACCTCAGTCATCATTTGGCTATGTGGACATGCTGAACAACCAGTTGAAAACCACAAATTACATCATGCAATCACCTATTTTGCCTGCACATTAATTTTTAGTACATGTATCATTTTGACTACTGAAATCATTGGAACTCTATTTTAATCAAACCAACCAATCAACAGTTACTGATCACCTTTATAGACAATGACAATCCTGAATGTTCTGAAAATCACAAAAGAGAAGCTATATTGAAAATGTTTGCCAGATTTTAAATTTTGAATTAATGGAGAGGAAAAGGTTCAAAAATTAAGCGACAGGATATAAAAAAACTTCCCAAGGCTATCATTGGCTTGACTGAAGAATTAAGAGAAGAGAAATAATTTCAGAAGTGACTTGGATACTGAGGAAGAACTTTTGAGGTGACGGTAAGGTTCAACTCTGTCAAATAATCCAAATTTCCTCCATGAATTTAAAAGGAGGATGGGAAAATGATCCTTTTTAACCTTTCCACTATTTCCCTAGTAAAATAAAAATTGGCTTCATTATTTCAGCTTTTAGGAACATCTGGGTATTTTGACTATATCCTGGTTCACATGCTAAAATGTTATACAGACACACAGACAATTTCAATATGTAATGACCCTGTAGAAAAAGAGAGCAAAGGAGATAGGAAAGTTCACAGACTTTCTAATAAATATCCAAGTCTAGATATATTATTAGACATTTGAAAAATTCTTTCATACTCCAACCAAATATTTATAGCTTGTTTTTGCTCAACAAACTATTACATTGGTAATGTTAGTTAGATGTATGTGCTGAAAACATTCTTTAGCCAAACCAGGAAAAATTAGTGTGAAATGATTAAACACAGGGAGTCCTAGTGATAAATGGACTCTAAAAATTCATTTGAAAATGTACCATTTGGAAATCAAAATACATTTTTCACTTTCTTCAGTTTTTCTCAAACCAGAGGTTATAAGCCCATCAGGGTCTCCAATAATTATGAGCATTTTTTTCAATTTGATGTTTTCATTTTAATCCTAATACAACAAATATGAAAACAAACACACTATTACCATTCATAATGGCAAACCATCTCTTTCATAGTAGAAATGTACATTTGAACTGCAGTAAATAGAATAGTTTATTTAATTTGGTTTTTCTCAAATGACAGTTCATAAATCCCTGGAAAACCTTGAACCTACTGAATTTTTTTCTGTAAAAAGAATCTGTATCTTACTCAAACTGAGCAAAGAACTGGCATAGACCCAATATTGCAAATGGTCAAGTCTCAAGGTTAGATTACAAGAAGGTTATTTAGCTCTTAATCTAGCTATATATTACGTATAAATTCCTGTGTCCATGAATAAGGGTCATTTGTTAGAGGAAGGAGGGAAAAGGAGGCAGAATGTTTCTTCATCCTTTTCTGGTCATAGGAACATTCTTAATGTGATTTGTCTTCTTCTTCTTCAGCCTTCTTCCATCTCTGTTCCTGTCTCCTGGATTCCAAAATCATTCTCCCTGAACCTTGGATTGTTTGAGCCTCTTCAACTCCCCTACAACAGGGTCCTAATTTGAGGTATAGATGCCCTATCTTACATATTACTCTAGGCACTAAAATGACCGTTTTTCTCTTTTACTATAAAACCAACAAACACATACTTCCAATTCATTTAGTGGAATAAGTTCTCAGAAGGAAAGCAATCTTACTGAATTGATATTAAGGAATGAATGATTGCTATGCCATTTATATGCTTATAATTATTCAGCTATTTTAGTTTTCAAATTTTTTTTTCCTTTCTCTAAATCTGAACAGATAGTCTTTAACTCTTCCAAGGTTTTGTTTGTTCATTTTATTTTTAAGTCTCTCCAATGGCTCTCTTGGCTAAGTATTTGATACTTGCAGAATGGCAAGGGTGAAACGTGGTATTTTTCAGTTAATATAATAAGTAAAAGTCAGAAAGCTGTCTGTCTGTAAATAATGCATAAACTCAATGGCCACCGAAGCCTGACATATTGACTTTTGAGATGTTTTGAGCAGGCTCGTTGGCTACCGAGTTACTACCATGGAACTGGAATGAACTATGCTCCTAAGAATTGTGTTCTTCTTTCTTCAGAGAGTGATTTCTGAAACTGCTGAACTCTGGTAGCTCTACGTGTATCATGGCCTCACTACTATTGCTTGTCACTAATTGGCAGCAGCTGTTCCAGATAGACTTGATCCTGGCAAACAGACTGATTGCTTTTCTCTGCCCTTAGGAAATCTGTCTCTCCAGGTGAGGTTTGAGGCCATATGAGAGCAGTGTGTCGGGTTCGTTTTCCTGCTATTCAGAGAATGGATAAGTTATGGACTTCAACATTTTAGTGTCACTAGTCCACTCTTTTGGACATTCTGAAAATAAGTACTTTTCAAACATATTTCTTTCGATTCCTGATTGAAGGGCCACATAGCACCTAATACACAGCATAAACAAATACATCTTTGAAAGCTTAATGCAATTTGGCAAAAAATGAAGTCAATATCCAATTTCTCATGGCATTATTATCCAGTTGTTACATGCTAGATTCCAATTCAATCTTAAAAATGGGGAATGCAGATTCATTTTCAGTAAAAGTTTAAGCAAAGGATGCTGACCTTCATCTATTTTAACTTTTCAAGGAGACCTATCGGCACCAGTTTCAATATCAATAATTTCACAGAAACCTAGACCATCAGTGACATCATTTTTAATGTTTTGCTCTTCTTTATAGTATTATAAAAATGAATCTTATTCTGTTTTTAATCACAAGCCTTATCCAGCAATCAAGGCAGGTATACAATAAGTGAAGCTACTCTGTAAATCTAAACATTCCCCACAAATGGAAAAGATACAGCCTGGGCTCTCTGATTGTTACTAAGGCGACTATCTAAAATGAAAATCTGATTAACCCTTTTGCTGCCTGGAACCACCCATGTACCACGTTAGCTGACTTCCCTGAACTTATCTCTCCTTTTTTCCCCCTCAAGAAATTCATAATTGCATTGCTCCAAAGTAGTTATGCTCTGGTTCTCCTATCTGAGGGCAAGAGGGCTGTGATGGGTGGCAGTCCCATCTGGACAGCTGAGTGGGGTGGCTGCCTCATCATGAGAAAATAGATATTAAAACAGAAGGCACACAATTTCCCACTTATTTAAAGCATCAGTTTGATGAAATCCTTGACAACATTAAAGGATTTCCATTCAATAAATATCAGAGTACCACCGTATTTTCTCTCCACTTGGGAAATGATTTGACAGTAAAAGCTGCATGTTTCACAAACATATTTTTCTCAACTATTTTTGAATGACATTAGCAACTGTTAACATTTGCTAGGAAGAATAATATTTCAAAGCACTATGCAGAGTTTTAGCCAAGAACAAATATCCACCAGGCACTGTCTACTCTCTTTTTACAGTTAAACAAAAAAAGGAGTCCAAGAGTAAGGGGGGAGGCTGGGATAAGAAGACATATTTCCATGTAATTTTGACAATGGGAGGCTATACACTAGAAATTCATTAACGGTTAGATTTAGAAAACTAAGTTGTATAAAAAATTACACAAAAAATGCCTGTAGCTTTCAAAATACATTATTAGCATTCAAGGTTCTTTAAATCTCCCACCCCCCACTGCCACCATACCACATACCCTCCAAACCTTTCTAGAGCAATGTCTTGATAATTTTCACCTGGCCTCTCCACTAGAGGCAAGATGGCCCACTTGTTATTCCTCACACAGGGCTGGGTTTCTCCCTTCCTCTTCTTGTTAGACCATTCCCTCCATCCTGGATTTCTTCCCTGCTTCTCTCTACCAGTTCATACCCATCACTTCCTTCAGACCTTGTGCAGCTTGCATTGCCCTTAGGAAGCATTTCCCAATTAACTTCCCTCCTACAGTTCACCCCTTTTGTATCCCCTGGGAATATAATTGTTCCATGCCATTTTGTACTTGTTTATACATTGCTTGTAATTGCTTTTTTTTTTAAATTGTGTCAGTGTCCTTGCATTTTCTTCCATTTCATGTGTCTACCTTCTATTCCATGTGCCTCTACTTTCCTTGTTCAGTCTTCTAATTTTTGTCATCTCAGAAGCAGTAGCAATGTACTGCACACTGGATAGTTCATCAGTAAATACTTTATGACTAATTAAAAATAGTTAACATTCATGAATCACTTTAGCTCTCTATAGTTTTATAATTTTTCTTACTGAACTTTTCAAAATAATAACATCACTAGCAAATGGCTCTCAAATCTATTAATATATTGTCAGCTTATAGCTAATCTTCCATATCCTTGCTTTCCTTTAAGCATATTTCTTCCTGCATATGCATAGTTCTTCTTACTATCACGTCAAATTCAACATGTCTAAAATGAAATTCAGCTTCTGTAAAAACCCAACTTTCCCTTCTTATTTACCCATTTCTATTAAAGTTACTCATTAATTTAAAAAAAACTTTTAGTATATCTAGCATTTCTAACCTCTAAATAATATATTCTACTTTTATATATGGTATTACATAGGAAGAACTCACAAAATGTTTGATACATTAATAAATGACACTTTTGGTTGGGTGTTCACACAGTGTGCAATGTGCCTTCCTTACGGGGATTAATAATTATAGCCGACGTGATCAGAAGCGTAAAAGAACGTGTATCATGCAACAATAACCAATAAAAATTGATTTTAAGGATATTGAATTCACTACATATTTAAAATATGTTAACTATGCATAATTAAAAAGATGTTTAAAAACTAATTTAGAGGTTGATATCTAAAGTAGCAGCACTGGTTAAAAATTCGGGCAAAGGAAAGTGAACATGGAGGCTGGCTTAATTGGGAAAGGATAGAGTGGACTTTGAGATAGCAATTTCCTGGTAGAAGATGTTCAGCTTAGAGGAGGTGGTAAGGGGAGACCATCTGCTGCCACAAATAGGTGACTTTAGACACATGCATTTAACTCTTTGCAGTTATATTTCCTGCCACTGTGAAAAGAATGAACTCAAGACTCTCAAAGGGCACTTCCTGTTGTAGATTTTTATGGATCTAAACGTAACTCATTAATTGGGCAATGAAAGATATTAATGTGTGAGAGTGCAAGGGAGAGGGTGTTATTTGAAACATCAATGTCTTCCTCTGTTCCCTTTGTCTATTCTCAGATCCCTCATTCATATAAGATATAATTTATTACAGTTTAAAGTACTTTGGAGGCTTTGTATTCCACCTATAAGCCAAGTTTCGAGTTAAAAGGATAAGATTTTCAGGTCCCAACTAATGGGAAGAAGAGAGAAGAGTAGGGAAGATAACACCTGTAAAATCACACTGTTAAGGTGTTACCTATTTGCAAGCCAATCCTGTAAATCTATAGAAAAAAAATTCTAAGGGGTGGCTGAGAAGGAGGGAGGATCAAATAATTTGAGAAGATCTGAGGAGACGTATGTAGAAATCTTACAGTCAAAATGGAGAAAAGACTATTAGCTTTAGTAGGAAGTTGGAACAGTCTTATGAAGGGAGTGGCTTATTCAATCCAAGGATAGCACAGATGAGGATGATTTGGAAGGGGACAAAAGTCAGTTGAAGACAAACTTACTTACTCCTCCCCACCAAAAGCAAGCAAGCAAATCAGCCAACCATGGAAAGAACCATGAGCAGAGTGCCAGAACCTGTTCTTCCTCTAATGAGGTATATGATCAGCTAAGTGGTTTCTCAAAGCTTCAGTTTTCTTATTTGGAAAATAAGGGGTGGATTAAGTTTCTTCAAGCTCCCACATTCTGTGATTTGGCAATATCAAGCTAAAATGGGAAAGTTACCAAAAGATGACATATAATTTTCCAAAAGGAGATGGAGAATACAGTCAGTAATAGTTTATTAACATAATGACAATAATGGCTGGTATTTATGGAGAGTTTACCCTACTCCAGCCTTTGTGCTTTGGACTTTACATATACAACCTTTTTTAAAATTCACAAAATATGTATGTATTTTATATTAATATTTCCACTCACACAGATCAGTCAAACAGCACACAGAGAAAGGTAAAGTGACACTGAGCCACAGGATAAAATTCAGATTTAAGACCAGGCCTTTTGACTCCAGTGCCTGAGCTCACAATCACCACAATGTAACAACTCAATGAAAATAAAATATGGAAAAATATACATATATAGAGGAAGAATGAATAAAACACACAATTAAGACTAGAAAAAATACTTCCTGAAAATCAACATAGTAAATATATCCTCTTGGGGTGAGGAGAGATAATATTTAGAAGCAGACATTGAAAACACTGATAAATATTTGTTTCATCTCCATCTTATTTAGATTAGAAATAATGAATATGTGAGAAGAAAAAGAAGGTATCCTTAATTGGAGAAGGGAAAATGAAATAATACTTAGAAAAACTGTTAGTGTTTAAAACCAAAGGGTCCGTCACTTCCATACCAGCTAATCGGAGAAAATGACAAACTTTGCGGCAGACATCAGCAATCATGATTCAGAGGAATATCACAGGCAAGAGGATCAAGAAAGAGCTCATATACAGAACAAAACCTCCAATCTAAAACCTGCTGGGCAGCCAAGAAAACGCCCAGAAAATACTGAAGAAAGTCATACCAAATATATGTGTATATTTTCAAAGATGGAGGGGCATTGCATAATGACAGAGGTAGTGTTTCATTGAACAAGTCTCAACACGTCAATATAATTTTCTCACCCCATTTTCTCATTGAAGAATGAGAAGCCAATTCAGCTGATATGACAAATCTTTACTCTCATTAGATTAAAAGAATTCATATGGAATAATCAAGAAGCCTTAAAAAATACTAAAATATACTTTTTCCAAATCAACATAGAAATGAATTGCAAGGGATTTTCAAAGAATGGTTGTTTATGGCTCAACCCCAGCATTCAGAAATCCACAACTGTCAGACCTCTGTCCGGGATTACTTACCAATAACATTAACAATGTAGATGAAATAATAGATCAGTCGCTAACTTAATTTGCTGGCAACAATAACTTGGAAGGAATAATTATATTCAGATATAAGTCATATTTATTAAGTATCTACTCTACTTCATATATTGCATAAGGTGAACATATGTATTACTCTCTTTTCAGGGAAATTTCTTGAAGTAATTTGGAAAATATGAGTTGGACTAAGTTTCTTCTTTAACTGCATTTCTTTGGTAATGAAGTCAAGGTTCAGAAATGTATTGACTTATCTACGGTCAAGAACTGAGAGAATGGTGAAGTCACAATTTGAATCTGAGTCAAACTTTTTCACTATCTCAGCTGCACCATGGTGGCATACATATCATAAAAGCCAAATACACATTTTGAACATTTGCAATTTTTAAGCAAAATGACTATGCAGACAACAATAATACACAATTTCAAAATGATTTACTGGAGAATGAGAAAGGCAATGAAAATTAACATTTATTGAACTCTTCAAGCACTGTGCTAAGATCTTCATTTCAAATATTCAGCAAATATTTATTGGGTGTGTTTTAGCTGCTGGTGAAATGTCAGTGAAACAAGCAATATATCTGTCCTTGTGGAGCTCACTTGCTTCTTAGGGAGAAAAAAAAATCAACACATGAACAATAAATATAATGTCATTTCAGGTAAGGTAAAGATATAGAGAGAAAATAACAGAGTCTTATTTGCTTTGTTTGTTTTTTAAATAGCTTGTCCAGCGAAGGCTCTGCAACAGAGAGGACGTCTGAGAATGAGCCTGAACGAAGCCAGGGAGTGAGCCATGTGAAGACCTGGAGCTGGAAAGGTAGAGGCAGAGGGCACAGCAAATGCAGAGGCACCAAGGCATATTCTACACCACAAGAGAGACTAATGTGGCCACGGTGAAGTCAGCAAGGCAAAGAGTGGAGGGAGATGGGCTAGGAATAGTCCAGATCAAGTAGGGCCTTGCAGTCCATGGAAAAGGTTTTGGATCTTGCTTCGAGTGTGACAGCAAGCCACTGGAGGGTGTTGGGAATACCATGCTGTGATTTACGTGATGAAATACCACTAGGACTGCCATGTGAGGACATGTCTCTAGGGCACAAGGACATATAGAGGAAAACAGGTCGGGAGGCTGCTGCTGAGGCCTGGTAAGAGAAGATGGTGACCCAAACCAACCAGGATGGTAACTCTGGAAGTGGTAGGAAGAGGTCAGATTTTGAGGGTGAAATTCATTGACTTGCTGGGTATTAAGTCAGTGAAGAAAAGAGAGGAATCAAAGATAACTCTCAGGTTTGGGGTCTGAACAAGTGGGTGAATTGTGGTGACTTTTATCAAGACGAGGAAGACCCAGAGAAGAGCAATTTCAGAGTGCGTGTTTTGCAGTTTTGATTTCTACATCTTTATTGTGATAGAGAGATGTCAAATAGGCAATGAGAAATATGAGTTTGGAGCTGAGAGGAGAGATTAGGGCTGATATTTAAATTGGGGCATCATTAGTTTTTTGTTGGCAGTTAAACCCATGGGATCATTTAAAGAAAAGTATAGAACCCCAAGACTGAATCCTGGCATTTACCAATATTTTAGTAAGACTAATCATTCACAACTGTGACCATTCTCATCTATTAGAGAAAGAAAACATTTAACAGTTAGAAGTCACATTTTGGGGGAAAAAACATAAATTTACAAAGATTCTTGCCCTTACCACAATTCATCTGTATTGTCAATCTTGTATAACCATTTGTCATTGTACATTAATATCCTTGACATAAGTTTTTATTATGCCCTCAGACTAAACCGATTAGTATATTATGTAGATTTACACTATCATATATCTTACTAACTCAATGACAAAACATTTGAGCATCCCAATATACTATGCTATAAGCAAGAATCTGTGTAATTCTAAATTTGTATATCATTGATATAAAATGCTATGCCAACTCTTATTTTATGTGAGGTAACTAAAGCCGAGGTAACTTTTAGTATGGAATCCCTTTGCTATTGCCTAAAACCATAAAACTTTTTGGCAGCAAAGAGCTGCCATATGGAGAGACAATGCCTACTACTCTACTATGCAAAAATCATGAAATGAATCACAGTAATTCTCTGTGTATCATAGTACATTTGTAAGTCTACAAAACAAAGTTCTGTTTGTTACCTAGATTAAAATAAAACTTTTAAAGAATAATTTATCAGTAGCATTTTCAGAATAAATTCCCCAATTTGGGAGGATATGTGACCAGATTTAAAAAGTATCCAGTCTATGAGCTTTGGGCAAACAAGAAGCAGGATGAGCAATCCATAAATGCTTCTAAATTTCTGTGCTTTGAATGTGTTATCCACTAGCCAAGTAAATTTTTATTATAATTTAGCCTAAAGTATACTACATAAAATATTCAGTTCTGGTGCATACAAATACCAAGTTCACAGCTAAAATTAGCAGGAGAAAGTCAAATCTGTCACAGGCAAACAAATACATAATATGTACACACATTTATGTACAAATGTACACATATATATCATACGCATGAGCCATTTAATGTACTAATTCACTTTTTAAAACTACACAGTATTTATAATACCATTATTAGAATATAAACTCAATGAATCTTAATTTTGAAATCTTGAAATTCATCTGGGCCAGGTTCAAGTTAATGCAATCCTTTCTTCCAGAGAACGTCAGGTAGGGAATATAATTGGGAACAATTACAATTAGGTTTTATTTACCAAAATTTGGATATTTCTAGTAACTAGACAAAGAGATAAACTCGCTATTTCACATGGCAGTACACTCTGTTTATACTGACCAAAATCTAACTTCCTATAATTTGCATCTACAGAAAAAAACTAATCTTTTTTTATGCATGAGGGCCTTCATATTCTGAAGGTAGTTTATACTGTCTCCAATTGTAGTGGACACTTATTAAATGTCTGCCAAGATCCCTACTTTTCTTAGAATTGTTTTTTCTCTACCTCCTATCCTTGGATGGGCACCCCTCCTGTCCTGGGACAATAAGCCCCTTCCGTAGGGCTTTTGATGATCGAACAAGAGAGTCAAGGGCATATATCACTGGTGGCTGCAAGTATGAGCTGTCAAGTTCAGAGCTGCTTTCCACTGAAGGAGCAGTTGGAAGTGAGAGGGGAGGAGAATGAAACAGATTGGAGAGATCAGGGGCATAATAAATGACGAAGATGTTCTGACAGTTTGTGAACCTCTGGTACCAATGAATCTTGAGGCCCAGTGAATTCCTGCCCTTGTTATCCATAAGATACTCCAGAGTTCTGATAATAAATTTCTCCTTTTCCTTAAGATGGTTCAACTGCAGTTGCACAGCTTTCAGCCAAGAGTCCTTAATACATTCTCATTTACTTCACCCAACGCTCATATGAAACAGAGCAGCCCAGGTCTCTAATACACGCACTCACCAACTGCGTGACTTTCTACAAATCCTCAGAATTCTCCGTTCCACTGGGTCCTATTAGTCCCAACATTCTATTTCCTAGATGGGAGAAGGGCAGGGTGAACAAAGGACAGGGAGGGGTAAAAGGCTACATCTAAACCTGGGTGATGCTGTTACCTTTACTTTCAGATGCATTTGGCTGTAATTCAGAATTGAAGAGCAAGGAGTGAGGGCGTAAGAGGACAGAGAAGAGAAAAATTAAGAAGGACAAGGCAGATGGATTAAAAAAAATTAACAATTTTGTCACCATTATAGCTAAGTTTGACCATGAATAAATATGTCCAAATCCAGTTAATTATGGGACAAGCCCAGGGAACAGGTGATGAATTCTCTAGAGTCCCCTTATAGACTTTCCCAGGCAATAATGGCACAAGTAGCTGCCATCTGCAGGCCCTACCGTGTGCCAGCCACTGGGCTCAGTGTTTTCATATGTTATCTTGTTAATTCCTTGGCTTAGACAACCTTTGGGTAAGTTTAGAGGAATAAAAAGGCCGCTGGCTGTTACCCGGAGCCTTGCAGTACAGAGCATGGCTTCAGGGGGCGACGGAGAGAAATGATTCTTTGCTGACTGCCAAGTAGAAGTTTGGGAGCATGACTGCGGGTGACAGGGAGGAGGAGAATGGCTCACCCGTGGAACCCGTGGCAGTTTGTCATTGAACTCTGCTGGACTCAGAGGAGAAGACTGAACCTGAATACCAAATTATGATCCAGCATTTAGCAAACCATAAAATATAAGATTATGACTAAATTTATTCTTATTTAAAAATACAGTGAACATGAAAAGGCATTATTTTCTCAGAAAATCTGAAAAAAAAACCACTGCAACAATCATGCTAAAGTCTTAAGAATTTAGTCACTAATAAGCATTAGTCTATCTTAGAATTATTACTTATAAACAAGTTTCTCCTCTTGAATTAAGATTATCCCTTTAGAACATTAAATACATGTTATAATGAACAATAACACAACATATAATCCTATAGTTTTACAAAAAATAGTAACAAATAAGGTATAAAAAAAAGATGTAAACATTTCAAAAAAAAAAGATGAGCAATTGTTCCTTAATGATTTTTACCTTATATGAGCTATAAAATTTATTTTAAATTAAAAAGAAAGAATGAAATAAAAATCAATTAGGGAATTCAAGACACAAAAACAGTAAAAATAAAACAGAGAGGAAACTTTTGACTAATATTTACCAGATACCAAGACATAATTATTAGTTGAAAAAAATGAAATCTCTCTTTTTCAGTAGTACTTCCATGTTTCAATCATCTCTTTTTATATGTGTATGGTTTTTCTTTACTTTAAAAAAAATCTTTCTCTTGGTTTACAAACTTGAAAGAAGCAAAAAAGAAATAAATCTTACAAAATTTCAGGGTATATTTTTTCCAAAATCCATCATTAATAGACAAAATATGGTCTCCAAATACTGAAATCATCACTGTAAACAGGGAGTTTCTGGGTGTATTTTTTATCAAGTACAACTTTGTGTTTTAGGAACATCTGTCTTCACACTATAGAGTAAAATCAACAGGAATATAGTATCTTAAATACTTGAGCAAAACTCAGTAAAAGATACAGTAGGCAAACATTGTGGTCGGCTCAGCAGTGATTACCAACTCATGCTCCAAATTCACTATAAAATGAAAATCAATATTTCCACAAGTTCCTGCAACATAAAAGATAACCTTCATTGATTTTTCTAGACTTAGGGCTCTCTGATAAAATCTAATATAAATTTTCAACCATGAGGATTTGGATCAGAGCAGGGGTGATAAGTCCTGCACATCTCTTAAGAGGTGGAGAATTTTTTTTTTTAAAGTGCACGTTCATACTATTTATAATTTGCCCTGTGCAAGTGAAAGCCTTTTCTACCAGTGCTATCAGGAATCTCTTCTAATTTTTATTACTGTGAGGCTAAAGCCTGTTCCAGATAATTTGGAAATTTCAGGGGAGTTGTGATAGGGCTGATGGTGCAGCCCTGGATGACTTGAGAAAGGAGCTAACCGGTAATAGCCTCCATGGCTGTGCTGATTAAATGTTGCCATAGATGAAAGGCCTGCCATTGCCGCAATAAATTAACCAATCACACAAATCCCAAGTCAGTGCTAATCCTTCCTTGATACTCTGATCCTCTGATCAGCTCAAGGAGGTAAAGAAACTGGCTTGTGACGCTCGGTGCTCTAACCCCTAGATTTCATGTACACAACGAGCTAATGATATCTTGCTGACCAGTTCAATGGGATGAACTTCTCTCACAACCCTTAGGGAACACCATGGCCTTCTTAAAAAAAAAGAAAAAAGAAAGAAAAAAAAGAAAAAAGAAAAACTGACAAGCAGATGGGAGGTTTTGTGTTTTCCTAGGAAACTGCAGGCAAACTATCCAGCACTTGTTAACTAAAATAAACATGAAGCCAAGACCAATGTGTGAGATGTTTTGTATCATTTAGGTGTGGATGATGAGTCACAAAAGGACAAGGATCAAATAGAAGCGCGGATACTACAGAAAGACAACTGGCATTTGAAAAGAATTTCAAGAGAGCAACGTGGTCTTTTTTATTTTTATTATTTTTTTATTTTTTTGGTTCAATTTTGAAGCAGCTCCCCCAATCAGTAATTTAGATTTTTTAGTGGATCCACATTTTGAATTCCCGGAAATTCTGTTATAGATGCTATGTTCCATTGCAATGCTAGTGTGATTAGAATCTGATTTAAGAATAGACTCATTTAATCAATTACCAGACGGTCTGACCACATGCAGTGTCTTCCTGCTTAATTATGTGAGGGCTGCTTCTGCAACAGAGTTCGTGAAATTGAGTCTGTGCAGGATGCATTAGTGGACTTCATAATTGGGGAAAGTTTTTTGTATATAGTAATTGGTTGCTAGAAGTAAGAAGGCTCTAGGGTTTTCCTCCAGGGTTTCACACATAAAGACTTTTTGAAAGGACTTCATTATCTTTCTCGGTCAGTCCCAAGAAATTAAAACTAATTTTTTTTTTATAAAGGAGATGCAGGAAAAAGGAGGAAGATGCAGAAAAATCAGCATTTTGGAAGTAAAACTAGAGTTTATTTAGTATGAGGAACTGTGAGGTGAGGTAAGATAGTTTCGTGAATATATGCTGAATTACTTTAGTTTTTGAAAGGAAATGAACGGAAGAATTGATCATTTTTACAGAAGTCAATTTTAAAAATGTTCTATCTAGTTGGTAAAATTTAATCACATATAAACAATTTGATGAAGCAGAGCTAAGAGGCAGTGATTACCATTTGGCGAGCAGATATTCTAAGTTTAAAATGTATTCATTGTGATAGATAAAAAAGCCCAGTAATCATTCATGTAAGTTCTCTCTCTTATAAAACTTCCCGGATTTTAACCATCTTGTCATTCACTTTCTTCTTTATTTACATGATGATCATGTATGTGTTGTACAGCTTTCTCAAGTGACCTTCCCAAAGGCGGTCCTTCCCTCTGCTGGACTCAGGGCGAGTGAGCACGGTTGTATGGAGCAGGTCTCATGGGAATTAATTAGTCAGAACACTGGAAGAACACAGCTTACTCCCTGCAAGGCATTACTGGGCCAACATTGCAGAATAACATAGCTATTTCTGACCAAAAAGAAGTAAAAAAAAAAACAACCCTTTTTTTCCAACAACAACAGATGTTATAACAGTCCAGAGAGGTACGAAAGTAAGTTTTATGCAGCAGAACAACAAGGTTGGAAAGAACTTAAATAATGATCCCCTGTAGAATGTAATCCTTTCAAGTTCTCATCTGATGTCTCACACCTGCAATATCTATTCAAATTTAATATTTACCCTAATTAATAGTCTTATATAATGTAGTTATAGTGCAGCAGTACTATTAGGAATTTGATTCACTATCATTCCCAAATGAAAGACATTATTCATGGGAAAAATTAAATAGGAGACCATTTAAAACATGCTACGCTATGTAGAGATTTTTCTTAGTAACTTAGGAGAAGGAAGACTCACATATATTGTTATGCTATCCTTTTTATTACTAAATTAAGATGGGTTGATAGCACCGTCATTATTATTATAATATTTATCTGCATCAAATAGAATGAAAAACAAGGAAAAAAGAAATTGGAAATGGCTTAAACTTACAAAAAGAAAACAAAATTTTTCTCTGTACCCTTCAATGACTATTCTTACTAAATAGGAAACTCCTGTGCTTTCATCTAGTGTTAATGAAACTGACATGGTATGTTCATGAGAAAATCGTACAGGTGAGAGGTTTAGGTCTGCTCTCTTTTTCTCATTAGCACACACACACAACTTCATAAACGTCAAATATTTGAAACATATCATCTTCACATTTTTACTTTTAAATAAGTAGAAATATTTCAGCATTTGACATTACTTTTACCCAAATTAGGTGTATTTCCAAGTTGATTAGAAATATACACAGAAAACAAAACAGCATTTTTAAAACTGACCATGTCAACCACCGCCAATCTGAAGATTTTTTCCTGATTCTCAGTGACGTTAAATAGAACCCAGGCATAACAGGGCCCTAACATTCAACTCCAACCAAAAATTCAGCATCTATTAATAATGCCCCGTTTTCACAGACACTAGTGTACAGCTTTCATATGTACTGGATAACAGTAAGGATACAGCTCTTATACCAAAGAGGTGTCTCCGGAAATTGAACACAAATACACAAGCCTGAAAAATAAAAATATTTCTGTGTATAATTTCAATTCTACTTTATAAAAAACAACAGCATTAAGTGAACTTGTGCAGTAGAGAAGAAGGACAAAACAGAGGGAGTCTGTCTGTCTCTTTCCTGGGTGCCCTATGCTGAAAATCACCATAGATACTACCATGTTTAATTGAGGCTTTAGAGATAAAGAGTCCCAGGCTCTCTCCCTGCAACTGGTTTATCTACTCAGGAATCTTATAGTCATAAAAAAAAAAAAGCAAAGATCTGACACCCAAAGACCTCCTTCTCTATCATGAGTTGCTTTAAATTATGATTAGAAAGCAGTTAAGTTCTTACAGGAAATAAATTATTTAACTATTATAAGATTTTTTTTCTCATCACTGATATGCAAAAGAAGCTATGGAACCCAAATTAGACTAAGAAACTTCCAGGGGCTTTAGGATCGGTGCTAAACTTGCAAAGGTTTTCATAGGAAAGGTAGAATACCTTCTTTCCCTGGGTATAGGACACCAAGACAATCAGGGAGAATGCCAGTCTCTTTGCAACTAGGATGAGAACTGGGATGGCGCCAGTAGAAATATATAACCTTCATTATAAATGGGCTGCATCTCTTTCTTTCTGAAAATGCAGAGGGTGAAAGAAAAAGAGAAAGGAAGAAAACCCCTTTACTTTTTCTCTGATTTTTATTTTGTTTTGTTTTCTTCTTTTTCTTGGTGACTCTCTCTTTCTTCATTTATTTCTGACTATATTAAAAGGAATAAAAATGATCAGGGATCTAAACATGTTCTCACTTGTGCAATTTACAACCCACTCTTCATGCTGATATTGATACCAACATTTGCCATAAATGTTTACAGAGTACACAGAAGTGGTGTCTACTAAATACTAAAACACTTCACCCATTTTGGTCAGCTTTATCACACAACGGGTCATTTCTTTGCTTCTTCTTTCAGCTAAAAGTAAGATATCGGCGAATTTTATTTTCTTTGCTTCCCTCTTGCTTAGTTCATGATGCTTTAAAATACACATAGATTCTAGATGATATTGGAAGCCAATTATACGATGTTAGCATTATATGGTTCTCTTCTGAGATTTAATCATGAGCAATAGACAAAAGCTAGACTGATAGGGCACTCCCTACCTGGACCTAAAAGAAAAAGACTACAACTTGTTGGAGCTCATACTTGCCTATGAAAGTGCCTGATAAGACTGTACAATGGTTCCTACTATTAGACATTCCTCACCCTAAAATTGCCCTGATTCTTGTCCTTTTCTAAACCTGGTTCTCTGACATCCCACTGATTCTGTGAACTTCCTCAAATCCTCTCCACAAATTCTGTTTCTGCCTAAGTTAGCCTGGAGTTGTTTCTATTGTTTATTTTTTTTAAAGACACAATTTTATATATATACCTCCATCAGAAATCATCTTATGATACTGCAGTTATATATTTATGTATCTGATTCTCTCATTAGACTGAGCTCCTTGAGGGCAGAGACTAAATATAAGTAATTTGTACTTTCTCAGACCTCTGGCAGTGCCTGGTTCATGGTAAGGATTCAAAGTGTTTATTGAATCAATGAAATAATGAATTATGATTAACATGAGTGCTAAAGAGAACCATTATTAAAATGGAACTGTAGGGAGCTAGTATAAAAATTAAAGTGGTTAAGAGTTTGGAAATTAGACTTGAGTTTGACTCTGTAATTTGTGCTTTAATTAACTTTGTGCTTTTTGAGAAGTATCTGAAACCTTAGTTTTCTCATCTGTAAAACGGAAGAATTATATCAGCTTCATACAGTTGTGGATATATGACACAATAAAATACTAAGCTTAGTCCCTTGAACTAAAAATATTAACAATTAATATTTAGGTTATTAATAAAACTACTTACTATACGTTATAACTGTGACACTTTACAATTTAGAGCTGAGCTACATAAAAGAATAAATAATACATTCTTAAAATTTAAAAAGTCATTTTAACAATGCTACAATGCTAAAGAAAACTACATTCTTTGTTTTAAACAGCATGATCAAGTTAAAATTTATTGCCAGATTCTCTTGGCATGAAGAGTCCTCTAGAAATTAACCTTTTGAGATCCACAACACTGTTCCCAAACACAAGAGACAACAACCACACAAAAGGTTACTGTCTTGAAATTAGGCGAGATAGCTAGAAGTCAAAGAGCCCCAGAGGAGAAGAGATAGGCTGATTTAAATGGAGTAGGTCAGGCATTTTAGTTTAAAGATGCCTTTAAAGATCTTACTGCATTTTTTTTTTTTTTGTCAACAAACAAGGTAATCGAAATTTAAAGTTTTTACTACAATAACCGTGGAACCTCTGGAGAATACTCAGTGAAATGTGAGAGAGGTTTTAGTACTGAGAAGCCCCGCTGCATTATGGTAAGGTCAGGTGAGGAGCACTGTTAAGGCTCGAGCAGCTAAAGTAATAAACTTGCTCACGATGATTTCTTGTTCTTTGCAGTACTAATGTAGATTGACAGCCACTCATCTTTCTTTCAGGGAATTTTTTACTTGAAAAATCATGATTTTTTTTGGCAACTATGATTAAGATCTACAAATTCAAGAAAAGCACCGACCCAACCAACAAAGTCGTGTGTGTGTGCGTGCATGTTTAATATTTTATTGTAACTGATAGAAAGTCCACAGCCCTTGACTTAAGCACAAAGATATTTCCTTCTTTTCCTGTGGAATGGAATACTCACTGAAGAGAAACTGGCATTAGCTTACATGGTAATAAGATGACTGTAAATGAGGCATCTGAGGACAGAAACATTAGAAATTGGGGACAGCTGCGGACAGCAGATTTGGGACACTGGTATCATGTATGTAACAAATCTTTATTAATAAGTACATTAAATCCCATATTTTTCATTTATAACTGCTGCATAATTTCCTGTTAACACTTCATGTAAATTCCAGATAAGGTAATAATTTTTTTTTTCAGAATTCTATTTCTGTTTCATTATATGTTCTATACTCTGCCCCACAGGTCAGTTGCATGATTGAAGTATTATGCCTCATTAAAATTCCACTAGTTAAAACATGGAGACAGAATTTTGGTAATTCTTTTCTCCAGTACTAGAATTAACCATTCCAGTACATTCTTGGGCTCCCAGAGCCTCATAATTTATGTATACATGTACACTCACGTTGATACCATTAACACGTTCTTAAATATACACACATATAAGAAGCATATGTAACACAGATACACGCTGGTCAAGGGGTCTCGATGTCCTAAACAGAAAGCTCTTATCTTTCTCTTGCTCCAGTGGCTGAAAATCCTTGCCCCACCACCTCCCAGTTCAGTATTTCTAGCTAGCAGCTGCTATCAGAAACCTAAATAACAAAAATATGCAAACTTGCACACTAATTCCCTTTGGAGATAGATCTTGGCTGCAGCCCTGTCATAAATCAGAGAATTTCGATATGAAATGAGGCAAGCAGCTCTAATCATTTCTGCATTTCAAATTGGATCACTGGCTCAATCACTGGGCTTTTTTAAACTGCTTGCCTAAGAGCAAATGTGAGGCGGGAGATAATTCTGAAGACATCTCTTCTTTTGTGGCCTTAGAACTCTTTTAACTGTTTCAAGACTGAAGGCCACATTTCAGTGATAATAGCACAAATCTGGTGGGAGAGATATGGATCCTTCAAGACATCTTCCTCCTCTTTCAACTCACAGAATTCCATCAATATCTGCATATATTATATATATTAATGTATGTGTGTGCATATGGGTTTTGTGTGTCTAAAAAAGAAAGTGAGAAAAAAATAAGAGAAACATCTGACATATATCCACAGTCTATTTCTCCTTAGAATTTCCTGATTTTGACACAAGACAGGTTTCAATTGCACTGTGAGATAGTTAACATTTTTAAACTGGAAAAATGTATTTCAAATCAAATATAATTGTACCAAAATGTGAAAGACTTTGGGGTTTCAAGGATGGCCTGCCAATTTGACCACCCTTCATTAGCCAAATGAGAAATAGGAAAGTCTTTTAACCTTTCAGATGATTTTTCAATTCTTATTATGATTGCATTTTTATATTTCACATCTCAGACAGTCCTTTAAAAACAATGTATCAAGGGGGGAAAAAAAGAAGAAAAAAAGTCTCTCAGGCAATTACTGAGAGTAAAGAATCCTCTTGACCTTTTGATAGTTTTGCTTTGAGTCTCCCTTCTTTCTTATCCAAATGATACTAAAGTCTTGTTGCAGGTTTCCTGTACTCACTATAGTGCTTTGAAATGGAATTTAACTCTATTTTTCAGAGGGTTTTTGTAATGCCTTGTAAGCCTAATAGTGATCTGATGAAATATTAAAGCTAGGCTGCTTGTGTTTTGAGAACAATGAAAATGTTTATCAAATTTTTCTCTTACACAGTTAATAAACAAAACAACTCTGCTTTATCTGGTGTTTATTTTTCTGTTCTATTTTCACCTTTTAATGGCTGATATTGTATTTTACTTCTGGGGACTCAGGACACCAAATTTGCCACTTCCTTGTTATTAATTTTGTGGGTTGGGAGAATATTGTCATCCTGCTGATACAGGTGTTGGAGGGCTTTAATAACACTGTTTATGGTGTTATGAAAATCTAATAAATGATGATATTACTGGGTATTTTACGTACAGCTTTATAAATTGTGTTTCTACTCAGAAACAAGAATATGGATGGATTTTTGCTGCATACTTGCAGATTCATTAAGATAACTCAATTTCCGAAGCTTAGCAAATAATATGAAAAACAAAAGTCTTCAAATAAAATTTTTATAACGTGATATTTTAGCATCTATTTGATTTTTCTGGCATGCAAGTTTAAAATTGTATTAAAGACACAAAGCATTACCATTTTCCAATGTGTGTTAATTAAAATCTATGTTTACAGTACCGTTTCTGTAAGTTCCACTGTTACAAGAATGAAGTACTATATTTTTAAGAACAATAAACCCTATATTCAAAAAACAAATTTTGTGACCAAAAAACTATCACAAATGAAAATTCTTAAGTGACCCAACTTATAAAGCAAAATTATTTATTAACCTTTAGGTGTCACTTGGTTTTTGTTGTTGCTTTTTTTTTTCAAATAAGTAATTCAAAGAGAGCCCCACAAGATTCTAAGACTTCCTGAAAATTTAATCTTATGATTATTTAAAGTTTATTGTTTACAACCCAGTTTGTGGCCTCCACAGGAAAAAAAAAAAAATCAGAATCAGCACACTGATTCATAGTCTATATATACTTTTTTCTTTATCTGTGAATATTCAGCTAAGGCTCTGAGCTTTAGTGGGGAGTTAAGTCTGAACACTGAAGCTATTTTAAGTGAACAGGGGTAGTTGTTACCCCCACTAACTTATCTACCCACAACTGATAAATACTTATAATAACCTTGCATTATCCCTCTAATCCCTCCTATTTTTATTTTCTTGGATGGGTCCCAAACTACTAACACTATGGCAGAACTATACTCTTTCAAGTCTGATATGCTTATTCCTAAAGTGCACCATGTGTCTTGTGTAAAGTGATTGAGTGGGTGCTGGTAAAAAGTTAGCTACATTTCCACTGACTATATGTGTGTGTTTGTACATGCATGTGTGTCTATATGTATACGCATATTTTTTTCTATCGTTACATGAAGTTCCTAAATGTTATATTCCAACCTTCCATATCAGCCCTCTGCATCCATTATAGGGGATTCTTAAAGTTTTGGATAAAAATTTTCTCTTCTTCAAATTAAATCTCTAACTCAAAGACACCTTTGTCTATACCTATGGCCCCCAAACCCATTTATCATGGCCTAAAGTAAATCAATACAGCATCCTAAGTATGATATAAGCGTAATTTTTTTTTTTTTGAGACAGAGTCTTGCTCTGTCACCCTGGGTAGCGTGCAGTGGCGTCATCATAGCTCACTGCAACCTCAAACCCCTGGGCTAATGCAATCCTCTTGCCTCAGTCTCCTGAGTAGCTGGGACTACAGGTGCGCACCATGACACCCAGCTAATTTTTAGTACAGACAGGGTCTCGCTCTTGCTCAGGCTGGTCTCGAACTCCTGAGCTCAAGCAATCCTCCTGCCTTGACCTCCCAGACTGCCAGGATTACAGTAGTGAGTCATTGCGCCTGCCTGTAAGCACAAATCATTAATATTTGTGTGGTTTAAAACAGAAGCATTGAAACATGGGTAAAAAAAAAAAATTGCAGTATGACCACAGGCTGTAAACTATAAGACACTAATGCATTTTGGCCCTGAATATTATGATTATTAGCCTGCACAGGTCTCAATCTGCAACAGAAGAAATGATAATAATTTTTATATGGCTGGAATGCACACATCACAGTGACATCGCTGGAGGCTTCCACAATTAAAATGTGGCTCTTGAGACAAAAATGCCTCCCTTAATAACAGTGTTGGAGTAGAGTACACAAGCAAATGCACTTGTGGGGCATCAGCCTAACTCAAAAGAAAACCAAGGCAGAATAATACAAGTGAGTAGACGAGAGACACTCAGAGGCTAATTCAAAAGCAAAGGGGAAGATAGCATGTATAGTTGTAGACAAAATGGATCAGATGATGAGGTACAGAGAAAGGGCCAAGAATGACAAGAATATGCCTGGCAGAGTGGAAACAGTAAGATTAAACGAATAAAGCAAATAACATTTTTGTGAGCGGAAAATTCAAAATTAAGCTAGCAATAGAGATGACACAGTCAAATATAGTTGATTCAAACAACAAAAAAGTACTATTTCACATTAATGTAAAGAATACCACAAACATCTCTAAAACATTCTGCCTGTACTAAATTCAATTTCTATACTAAACAAATCCTTAATTTTTCTTAACTTAGGTTTTTGTGAGCTGTGTTGGCAAAGCAGCTTTAATTGCAAAAGTTACTTTTTCTGAATGTATACAAAACACAGCCACACGGCTGGTAGGAATTGCCAAGGTAGTTTACTTGTTGAAGCTTAAGAGAACTACTGTTGTATGTATTTAACAAAGTCTGGATGATCTGTGATACAATTTGGTATTGTCATTTTTAATATGCTGTTTCTGACAGTCATTTAAACCATGATGAAATGACAGTCTGTCATAACTTTAATGGCACAAAAAATTCTTCCATAAATATTGACTGTAAATTATCAAGTGGAACTGAATAATAGTAGCATCAGAGGGGGTTCCATGGAGTTTGAAGTCTGCTAACTACTAGGGTTTCTCTCACCCTTCATTGAGCTTTCACCTTTTCAGTTGACTCTGCAGGTTAACTGCTTTGTAACCTGTTTTGAGTGACTAAAGGTAACATAATGAGATTAGAGATTCTTAAATCTCATTCAACTGTGTACACTATGGATCAGGCATGTCCCCTGACTTCAGTCTGTGACCATGTTCTCAACAGGTCAATGAGGAGGGAGTGCCAGGCCTACCCATCATCAGCTGTCACCTAAACTTGCCCCCTGACTAGCCTGACATACATCCTTACTCTAAGAATTAGTAAAAGACTATCTTAAATGGCATCCTGCCTGTGTAGAGGTAGTGCGGTTAATCTTTGACAAAAGAGCATTCACATGTCAACAAAACAAATACCTAATGGAAGGTCCTACTGCAAAAGAATAAAGTAGGCCATTCAAGCTGCCAATAAAAAAGAAATTTAGAAAAGATTGAAAGTTTGATTCTAGCATCATCATTTCCACTGAGATTGAAGTCCGACCCCATATCCACTGCACCTCCAGCAGCACTAAACTGAGGCTTCACAGAGACCCAAAGGGTCAACATTAAGAGTCTCATAGAATGAAGTGCTTTCCAACTGGAGGAAGGGAGAAGGGAAATCAAAATTCTCATTAATTTTGATGTGCATTTTCATATAAAATGTGCTTTCAAAATTATTTTGGAGAAAATTATTAAGAGAAGAAAAATACTTTCTATCTTCCAAGCACTCCACCTCCTCTATATTTGCCATAGAAATTCTATCTTTTCCATACAACCTGAGTATAGTTGGGTAATCATAGATTTTACCATATCAGAAACTGAGTTGGCTACCTCAAGAGAATTCATGTCTCTGCCCTATGTATGTAAGCAGATTATTCCTTAGGTCAAATGTTACCTAATGTATTTTTAATTCAATTCTTCTGTTGCTTATATATTTCATATGATAGGTTTAGTTTTCAACTCCAACCAATATTCTATTTTCCTCAAAATGCATCTACTGTTGCCAAATGTAACAGCTTAACAGCCAGTAAAACAAAACAAAACAAAAAAAGGTCAAAGATAGCTAAAAAACAAAAACAAAAACAAAGTACAGTATATAGATTTTTAACTTTTCCTGTGGTGGGCTTGCATTTTCATAATCCATACTACTAGTCTCTTAAAATATTCTATTTTAGTGGTTCTCAACTGAGGGCATTTTGCTCCCCAAGGGACACCTGGCAATGTCTGGAGACATTTTTGATTGTCACAACCCTGGGGATGCTACTGGCATCTATTAGGTAGAGATCAGAGATGCTGCTAAACATCCTATAATGCAAAGGACAGCCTCCCACAGCAAAGAATTATCTGGTCCAAAACTCCAATAGTGCTGAGGTTGAGAAATCTCTTTAACCCGTATTACTTATCTATAGTTTCTGGTTTATAACTTATAAAACTGTAGCATAGTTCCATTGTTATTTGTACTTTATATAAATGTTAAAAATGTGCTTTATAGAAACCTGAAAAGAGACCCATCAGCAGTGTCTTTTTGGATTATGCTGTACCTGCTAGTACTTTTACAAGGTAAGGAGCATTCAACATTTTAACCATATGGGTTTTTTTTCTTGTTTTCATCACAGAAATAAAAAGTATTTGGCATACATTCTCATTCAGAAAGCATTTTAACTATTCTGGTGTTAAATTTAATACAGCTTAATGTCCACAGCCTTAAATTTGAAATAAAGGGTCATTCTTTGCTTATAGCTAAAGCAGTTCTTTATTTTAATACTATGAGACAACAGCTTCCCTTTTATTCCATATTAGGTATATTTCATCTATAAGAGTGTTAAGTCCAAAGCTTTCACCTCTGTACACAATGCTTAAAATAATTTTATCTTTTCTGGTTAAGCCTTTAATTAGATGGTAAACTCCATGAAGGCAGGAATACTTTCCCAATTTTTATATCTGCTCAAAAGAAAACCATATTTGTGTGTGCATATACATGCATATATACTGGCTTAAAAGATAAACACTTGAGATAATCAGGGCAAAATTTTCAAATACGTTTGATATTGGATCAATATCAAGGAAAAAGATCTAGCAAAACTTGGTTGCATACATTTCTCAAAAAATATTGAAAGTGGTAGATGAAAAGAAGGTGGAAGGAGGATTGGTTATTTCTAGTGCTAATCTCCTTTGACAATACTAAGAAGTACTATTGGTGAATCAAAACAAAATAAAACATTGCATGGAAATAATCTGCAGTACTGTTTGAAGTGAATTAGGCTGATGATTTAGTAACTCAATGAAATATGTTAAAACATCCTAAAGAGTTATTTCATTCTTACTGGACAACTGAATAGTTCTTGAAGTTTTCCATGTTCTCTTTTGTCTGTAGGCCTTTTCACATTAATTATCTTCTCCATTCCCTGCCTTCCCCAACACACAAGCACACACACACAAACACACTACTCCCTGACCCCTCCTAACTCACACAAATACTGTTCAACTAATTTATTCCTACTTAGTCACCAGGCCTCTCCTGACAGATCACTTCTATTTTTTTGTCCTCAAATATATGTCAGGTACTTTTGTAATATACTATATTTCCTCTAATTAGCACTTATAATATTATTGCTAATTGCCTACCATGCAGTAACTGCCCACATATTTGTCTGTATTTCCCACTAGAATTTAATCTCCAGGATAACAAGATCAATGTATACTTCAAGCACATTACAATATCTTCGCTGCCTATGACTCTGCCTGGCACCTCTTTAGCGAACAAAAAGTGTTTGTTAATGAATAGATGAATGAAATAAAATTCAATAACAGTTACTTTCTAGGAATCCTCTCCTACTAAGAGCATATATCCAATTTGAACAGACAGATACATATTTAAAACAAATAATAAGTCAAAGCTGAAGTGATTTCGGGATCTAGATCCTTAGGAAATTAGAAAGTGCTGGGTGCTAATATCACTGAGGAAAAAAGGAAAAAACAAATAAAACAAAACCACAAACTTTAAAGGCTTATCCACTATTATATACCACAGCTGTTTTGTGCTGCTGTCTTTGAGAAATCCCATATTTATAGTGCCTAGTGCGGAAATCCAAAAATGAATATAAAAAGGACCATTACGGTATTTTAAAAAATTCTCTATATAGATCAGATAACATGGTAATGGATATTATATAGTTGATAATTTATGAGGATTGCAGTGTGAAGCATTGCCTTGTCTGGATTAGGTCCCAATGCTTCCCTGTCCTAAATTATGAGCAGTATTATTTATTTCCTCATACTTTTCCTTCCCAAAAAGGGTCATTTGCTTTAAGTTGAAATTGATAAGAAGGAGAAAAAGCACAGCTCCCATTAAATAGTTTTTCAAACATACGCCCCTTATCATAACCAGTGTCCTACCTTTAAAGACAGAAACATAGAGTTACAAATAACGATTCTATTATCTAAAGTGGTGTTTGCATTTAACTGATCATCCCAACTCGAGCAGTGAGATACAGACCACTGTCAGATACCTAGTATTTTTTTAAGACATTGTCCAGACTAGTTTTTCTGGTACTTTATCGGAGGGTTTTATCAGGCCTCTGCATGATAAGGGTTGCTACTATTTGCCAAGTTGGAATTTTTGTAAAATTCCTTAATTTTCTGTTGTTAATCCATCAAACACAAGCACATGAAGACTTATCTTATTCTACAAGAAGAAATGACTTGTTGGACTGTTAAGAACTAGGAGATAGAGGGCTGGGAGCAATGGATTGTCTTTAGTTAACTCTATCAAACCCAGGCTACTTTGTATTTTTGACACCAGAGGAAAATGAAATTTATGCACAGGACTAAATTTTCTATTTGTCTTTTCCTTGGCATATTCAGGTCCAGAAGAATTATTAGGAGGAAGTAATATACTTTCTTTAAAATATTTTTTCTTCTTGTTGTTAGAATACATATGACAAGCTATATTCTGTTAAGGATATAACGGCATAATTTATAATTTAAAAAAATGTTAGAAAAAATTAAAGTTAAACAAGAGAATTAATAATCCTGTATTTCCAAAGTTAACCTGAAAAATATTTAATCTCGACAATTATGTTTTTTGTTCACAGTACACTCCTAAACAGTATTATAATTAAGAATGTCTCAATATCTAAAAATAATAATTAGACATTTGCACAATTATTTATTTCAGCTGTCAAAAAAGCTAAAATATAATTCAGTCTCTTTCAAAAAATGTAACACTAAACCAAAAAAAGAAGAGAAAAGAGAAATATGATAAACTCATTCATTTCTTGAGGAACTTCGAAAACAAAGCAAAAAAAATACTTGTTTAACTTGTCATCTTCTCATAAACATTTTAGGCATAGCAAATAATTTTTTCTTACAAGTGTCATGAAAAAGTAGTCAGCAAGAAGGCTAGTCCACGATGTCTTTACTAAAATGGGCAGAGAATGAGTGATGAATTGATAGGTTGTGCAAGTTCAGATTGCTGAGCCCTTAACCTGACTTTACCGGAATACTCCTCTCATGTACGTCAGGGGCTTTTCGCCAAACCAGCACTCTCGCCCATATGTTTATTCTCCAACCCTCTGGGAAGCCACCTTTCATCAAAAGAAGTGTGCTTATCTTCCATAGTTTCACTGCCATTGGCACCTCTAGCCCCCTTTCTCTGCTTCCATCTCCGTACTCAGAAAAAAAAAGCTTTTAAGACTCTCAACAATACAAAATGGAAAAATTTCCTTTACTGTCCTGGCAGATGAAAGAGCTTAGTCTCAAAACCCAGTAATCATAAAATGCACGAAACAAAGAAAGACATCCCTTAATTTGTTTATCAGAGACATGCTGTATATTTGCTGCTCTATTTTTTTCTATAAGCATTAGAAAGCTTTAAAAAATTTAAAACTTATTTCCCTCTTTAAACATCTATTATGCAAAAATAACCACCCAGATCCTACGAAAAATATAATACTCAATGTTGTTTCTTCATGCATGCATATGTAACCCAATAATATATAAACAATATATAACCTAGTAATATATAGAACAAAATATATAACCAAAAAAGCAAATCCCATGAAGTTGGACAAGGTTGGGGAAGTGACAAATACAGACAGATATTCCATTCCATATTTCACTAATTTCAAAAAATAATAAGTTCCAAACATGGATTATATTACCCAATAAGCAATAAAGAATTTGGGCTTTATTAAGACAAAAGATGTTACATGGCTGATTTCTTGCTTTATTTTTTTCTACCTGAAGCTCAATTCAGCACAAATTCAAAGGAAACTACCCAGATTTCTGGATGTGTATGCCTAAAGGAATTCCTTAATTACAAATTTATCAGATGTTGCTAACTAGAAAAAGAGCAACATACACAGTTGCAGGATTTGCTCTTTCTGGACTGATAGACAGTCACATTAAAAATTGAAATCCATTGCTTCCAAACATCTCTATATTTTGGTACATTCACAGCATATAGTGTATCAGGGTTTCTCAAGCTTGGCACTATTGACATTTGGGACCAGAGGTTATTCTTTGTTGTAGAAAGCTGTCCTATGCATTGTAGGATGTTTAGCAGCAACTCTGGCCTTTCAAAGTAGATGCCAGTAGTAATGCTCGCCTCCTTTCTCTCCCATCCCCTCCTACAGAACCAAAATGTCTCCAGGCATTGCCAAATGTCCCCTGGGGGACAAAACTGTCCCTAGTTGAGAACCACTGTATTAATTATGTTTCTAGTAATGAAGAGTTATGAAGATAGTCTTTATATTCTTTCCAACTGATTTTTCTGACTTAAACCAGTTTTAAAAATACATGTTCCCCTCCGAGTAGGACACCTACCTAAAAGCTAATGTATCCAGGTGGATTGGTCAGTAAAATTATGGTTTCCCCAAGACCTCATTCTGTGCTTTTGAGCATAAAGTACTAGAAAGAACCGTTGACATGATAAAGTTGTACAATCTCATCCAACAAATGATCTCACTTCAACCCTCACACTAACTTTACTATTAAGCAAAAACAGGCACATTTTCAAATATTGATTCCAACTAATGCCTGATCCTAACAGGCATGACTTTATCAAGGCCCCACTATAATAGAAGGAGTGTCAGAGTTAAACAGAAAAGACTGGGATAAGATCACAATCTTCCCCACAATGATGTGATGCTATCACAGAATGGGGACAGTATTCTAAGTAATTGCCATTAATAGATCCTGACACAGGAAAGAGCGGGCCTGGCGGGGGTCTAAACAAATTTGAGTGAGAGAAAATAAGGTTGGTGAGAATCACAGTTTAAGGCACTAGGTGGTCTTTAAATTATTTTTCAAAGTTTTAAATACTAGATTTTAAGTAAAGAAGGAAGTGTAGAATGATTTTAGTACAATGAACATGGAAGGGGAAAAATGTCCATTTATTATTGACATAGGTACATTTCAGTTGTCTTTTTGCCTATTATATCCATTTTGGTTATTTCTATGTTTTGATCTAATTAGGGTATTTATAAACAGGTTAGTTCTAGCCACTGAAAGAGGTAAATGCATTTGCTGTTTTCAGTCTACCAGACATCAATCTGATAAATTAATATCCATCACAAGAAATACAAAAGGTTTGTTTATAGTCTTTAAATTTTTATCCCAGCTTTAGTATATTCTCATGATACTATGTAAGGCATCTTAATACAGAAATGGCTCCAAAGTAGTTTTTTCAACTTTCAAATTTAAGATCCTTGTATTGCACTGATTCATTCATTCTCCAGCCCCCATGCCCTAGTACACCAAAGCTCACAATTGTCACTCCATTGTTTACTTCTCAATGCCTAGGGAATTACCACACAATCTACATAAATGTCAAGATACCTTTTTTGAACTCATTAACAAAAATTTAATAGACATAATGGCATACAGCAGAAGATTTCATCTTCTAGAAGATCTAGTATATGAATTCACTGCTGCTTACCAAGTTTTTTACACTGATAAAATAAATATTTGCATGGAAAAGATATTGGTGATCATTAGTCCAAATAATTAATAAAACACAAATGCTTCTGCTGGAAACTCACTTATATTAATATTTGGCTCTGAGTTGGTCATTACTCTTCTTTTATAAAATAGAGGTAATTATGTATTTTTCATACCACTACAACACAACATTTAAACTTAAGCACACAGTATAAGGGAACTAATTAGTAAATGTGATAAAAGGATATATATATATAGAGAGAGCACAATTATGATTATTACTAGCATGGTTATTATTCTTATTCACATACTGTCCAGATTTTTCTAGAGAGAAAAAAGTCAAACTGTATCTTAGTTTGTATTTCTTTTCTCAAATGAGTAATTAATTATAGGTACCAAAATCTTTTGGATAATCACTGAGGATGAATGCATTGCTGAAATCAGCAGTACAGAGAGACCCCTAAACACTATTAATTGTTAACAAAAGCAAAACAGAACATTCTACACTTTGTATCTTGTCTAAATATAATGCAGTCATTGACCTTAACCTTATGAAACTGGTTTCATCATCAAGGTCAAATAAAATAATAAATAAATTGAGTTGGACACGAGCATACCATAAGTATTTATGATACAACTACATTTGCACTTTGCATTTTTTCCTATAAAAAGTACTCACAAGTAAAAATTATTTTTTCAGTAAATAATTTTTATTTTGAAACAGATTAGTAAAATTTGACAAAGACTTAAGATACAAAGTATAATATGTACACTCACTGGTTAGTCTTTTCAGAGCTTCCATTTCTGCCTTAATATCATTATATATTAATACAATACACACGGACAAATCCCAAATATGTAAGTGAGAAAACTAACAACAGTAGCTGTTATCAGCATATATCCTCATATGGCTAGTAGCAGTCTCTCTTTTACCTTGACAAGGAAGAGAGGACATAGAAAGGCAATTCAGAAAATCCTTAGACCCCAATCTTTTGGGAAAGATACCACTGATGGGTAGTAGATGGGTACTGAGGCCCTTGTGTTTCTACAGAATCATTTTATACCTATGTTAATACCAGACAAAGAGCTACAGGTGTGTGTTGCTGAACACAGTACAAGGGTTAGCCATTGGCTTGGTTCAAAGAATGGCAGGAATGTTAAGCAGGCACAGCTATATTTGAAACTTTCCAGTTTCCATTTTGCAACAATAGATTAAACAAATAAAGGACACTACTATCTGAAAAAATTTTTTATCAGTTTGTGGAAAGATACATGGAAATACTGATTTTTGTTCCTTCACACACTAATGGGATTTATGCAAAGAGAAAGCAAATGCCACATAGTGAAACTAGGGGCTGACTCTGCTGCCAACAGGCTCATCGCTATTTTTCATCTTTGTAACACACACCCACAATATGCTCTTTTTCTTCAGCCTGCTAATCAGGGCAGTGGTACCTGATAGTGGATGATTGACTAAAGAAATCAAGATTGAACTTACTCCCTGAGGCACACTGTACCTCAGATCAAAGAGCACACATGTGGCATCCTGAAAATGCAATCCCCTGCTTCTACCTCTCAACTCCCTGATGCAAGAACCAAAGACAATAATCCTATAAATCAGTGATACTGCCTCTAAAAAGGGAGCGAAGATGTAGAAGGAAAAATCTGGGAATCTGAACTGACTCAATTAAATAAATTCCTTTTAAAAAGCTTAAGCTTAGTTTTTACTTTCTAACTCAATTTTCTATATTCTAATCTCAATGACAAATTAAGAACAGCCATATTGGATGCTAAATGCTAAAAACCAAGATGTTCTCTTTGTAGAAGAATGGATAGAATCCAACCCAGAAATTTTACTGTATCACAAATGCAATGCAGTTGATTCCAATAATCTGACGGAAATATGGGAGTTAAAATATTTTTTAAAAATCATAGCACCTTTAATTACATTGTCATTAAAAAAGTTGACTTTTTTCTTTAGCTATTTCAGATGTCATTATATTTCATAGAATGCATGGTTAATAGAAATATTCTAAAGAAGGTTTACCTACCATTTCATAAACAAGATCCCACAGAATAATAACGAACTTCATCCTGATTTAGGATCAGATTGTTAATGGCATAACGAGCATTATAAATATCAATGGAAACTATAAAAATGTAATTAATACCTATGTTGTTATGAAGGTACCTCTTTTTTATCAGTTTGTTAGTATATTTAACTCCATTCAATATACAACATTCTTCTTAAAGCATTATAAAGAAACTCAAGCTCCAAGTTAAGCTACTCTAGTGAGCAGTCACTTCACAGTGGAATCTGCTTTATTCCCACATATTCCAGTAATGAAAGCACTGCTCTGTTACCAATACAGTATTAATATTAACATCCAGGTGAAGCAGCCATGAAATCTAATACTTCCATCATGTGAGGTTCACTAGTTAATTTTTTTAAAAAAATTCTATCATGTTACAATTGGTCAACAGGATTATGTAGATTTTGAGATGAAAATCTACAAAGTGGAACCAAATTACTGAGAAACTTTTAAGTGTTATGTACAGTATAAATTCAGCCACAAAAAAGGATGAATTAATGCCTTTTGCAGCAATTTGGAAGGAACTAGAGGAATAAGGAATTCACTTATCCTAAGTGAAGTATCTCAAGAGTGGAAAAACAAACACCACATGTACTCTCTAATCAATTGGAACTAACCGATGGGCACACAAGTACACAGAGGGAAGTAAAATTCACTGGAAATCAAGCAGGGAGGAAGGGGGAGGAAGGGGGGGAACCCAACTAATGGCTACAATGAACACTATTCAGGTGATGGGCACATTTATAGCCTTGACTGTAGCCATGTAACCAAAACATTTGTACCCCCTTAATATTTTGAAATAAATACTCCTAATTGTTTGATGGTAAAAGACATTCAGCTCACATTACAATACTTTTCAGGAGAAACTGGGGTGAAACAATACAGTAAAATAAGGTAAGAGATTAGACTGTAGTAATTGATTAACTAAAATGGTCTATACTTTTCCTTGTTTCTACTGAATTCCTTCCTTTCAACTTTAACATAACCGCATATGCACTAGCAAAAGACACTTGGAGAACTATCAAGAAGATGCAACTAAAATAGCGGGCTGCTTATTCCTTTCTATGCTGTCAAAGCAACTGAAAGGAGATGACATGCTTCTCTTTTTAAAGCTCTCAGTAGCTAAGGAGATATAAAAATAACAATAAAAAAATTGAGTACCCTTTTGTCCTCTACAACTTCAGTGGTATGTAAGATTTGTGGTCAATATTAGCAATACTTCATAATAATTATATCACTACTAAACCACTCTAGTTCTTAAGTCTAGAGGTACATACTGAAAACTGAAAGTAAAATTCAGTATCCTTAATTCAATTAAATTGTTTGAATCTTGTATAATTGCAAAATATTTATTACACCATCTCAGTTAAGGTTACAGACAGTTCTCAATAATTTAGGCTCATGGAGAATGCACAATAGAAGAAATAAAGACAAAAAAATCAAATGATATAAAAGCACTTTGAGTTTTGCTGTTTGCATATTTTTTTCATTTCTCACAGTTTGTTTTCTTTTCTCACCATATTTGCAACTTTGATTAAATTGAGTCTTCCTATGAAGCTCTACATGGTCAAGAATTATAAGCATCTTTTTCATCCTACAGATTTATATACTTAAATACTCTATACTTGTTTTAGGTTATCTATTAGAGTACTTAAAATATCTTTATGATAATTTTGCAATTTTGAGTTTTGTCATGACCTAAAATAATAAAATTATTGAAAAAACAATGTTAGATACATTATTAATATTTATGATTTCTAATCCATGACAGGAAAAATATTATTTGAGTCTGTTTAATTCTTTCAACAATAGAGGTATGCTTTATTTCATGAGATTGCTTTATTTAAGAAAGTTGGGTATAAACAAAATAAAATTAAAATACAAATTTATTTATTTTTATCTTATTTGTTGGCTTAAAAACCAAATATATATTCTCTATGTGTGTGCACGTGCATGTGTGTGTGCACGTCTGCATGCATGTGAATATCACTCTTTGTGTGTTAAGTTTGCTTAAGGAATATATCAAGGCTATAGATAGAATTCAGTTATATTTAAAAACTCATACAAGAAGGAATTTTGCTTGATGAGAATTCAGATTTTTGAATTTTTAGCGGAGTTCCTGACTTACATTAAATGCTTAATAAATACTGAGTCAAGTTTTCCTTCAAGACTTCTATCACAATATGTATAACATTAGAGAAAGGAATAAATTTTAGTCACTTAATTTCTAGCAGATGCAGCAGGGGTAGACTGTTAAAATAGTTATGAAGTAATAAAAATAATTATTCCACTACCCTTTAGTTTGACTGTAAAGAAGACAAAACTAACATCCTACCAGGAAGGCACACAATATGGCAGGGGAATTAGTTAATTAGAGTGACAAGTTCAAATGGTTCCATCTCTACTCTTTTATCCAGACCCTTACATAACCAATGGCCAAGAGTTTAGATTATGCCCATTCTAACAAGTTTATTTAATGATTAACTTCAAGTAAAAATAAATAACCGCATAAAATTGTGAAGGCTCTTTACAAATGAAGAAGATGAGTCTTATTATTAAAATAGATCTATCTTTCCAAAGCTTTTTTAGAAAGAAAATACTGTACTTCAAAATGACCTTGATGGATATGTCATTTTTCTTCTATTCTATCTTTGTTCATATTTTCACACATCCTTTTAACCAAAAGTTTAGAGTCTGAGTTAAATTCACCAAAACAAAGTCATTAAAGTTGAAGAGGGAGTCTGTTCTCCATTAGTGAGGCCTCAGCAGAGGGGGTATACTTCACCTCTAGGCAGCTAACTAAGCACTGGACTATCCATGGTATGTGACATCATTACCTATCTGACATCCATCTGACAAGCACTTTTTTTAAAAATTTTTTTATGCCTATATATTTACTCATAAAACACCAGACCACCAGTGGAAGGAATAATAATAGTTAAAAAATCCCAAGAGCATCTATAAACCTAAAGATGCTTAAAGTTAACAGTGTGTTAACTTGATGTCAACTTTTCTTGCCTCTACTCACTAATTGCTCTCTATATATTAATATATTATTATGGCGTGCTAGAAAATAATGGTTCTATTTTGATGGAGCTTCAGCTGTCTTTTTATTTTTTTATTCATGGGTAAGAATGATTTTATTCTAGCTGTCCTAAGAACAGCAGATCAGTTTTTAAGGCTCACTAGAATTCTCTTAGCTGTATGAATTATTTTTGAAATATTTAATGCGCATTTTTTTTAATCCAGAGCAAAAATAACACATTCATTCCCTTCCAAAAATCCCAATAAATAACAAAGGTACCTTAGGCTCCAAAACAGCTTAACTGAACCATATGTGGATCCAAAGACCTGCCAAAATGGCATCAGCATTATAAAAGATAGCTCATATTTCATTTAGCCATAAAATAGGAACCTATACTATATAAAACGTACTGGGCACTCGTACAGATACTCATGACAATGGCTTGAAAACTCATTGTCAACAGTATAAAAGTGACCTAATATATACTCTGGGAGGTTTTGTGAGGTTTTTTTTTTCCTTTTTATTCTTTTTTGTCGTTCTGACCTGGATTGACTAATCACAGATTATGGAGGAAATGACTTAAAACAGCATCTTGAACCTCAGCCCCTCTGACAGTCACAGAATTTTGCCATTAAAATATTTCATGAGAAAATCTTTAAGAAGCAGCAGAAGGTTTGGCACTGAACCCTTAGGATCCCATTAAGGGCCTCTGCCGTCTTCCATAGCTCTTCTAGTCCAAAACAGCACACTCTACTCCCACAGAGTCTCTCCAAAGCCATTTTGAATCCTCTTTCCCCTTATCAGGCTGATACAGACCTGCATCATCCTCGGAGCCTTCTGACAGGGGCTACAACAATTGGGGGGAAGGGAGGGTTATACAACCGCATATTGTTTCCTTTCACAAAACCCTGCCACAGGGTGCAGATTAACACCAAAAAATAGATGGCTGCAACCAAAGAGAAACATTTTTCAGAATGCCTCTACTTGATTAATGAAGCACTGGAGCCGACCACTGTGTGACTTTCATCGTGCACTCTTCCTCTCTCGCCCCTGCTCCTCCTGGAGTATCAACAGAAACGGGGACACTTCTGCAAATGTCTGCTTCCTCTGAAGAGTTGTCATTTTCACAAAGTTTTGCGGCAATGCAACAAGAATAAAAGCACCTAGGTTCCTTGCTGAAAATATTCAGGTAAAAGACAAACTTTCTTTCTACCACCTCTGAATTTCTTTAATAAAGGCAAACTCTACCCCCTCCTTTTTTTTCCCCTATAGACACTAATTCAACATGTACCTGGGTACTGATGCTTACTTAGCTCAGATGCACATGCGGATATCACCTGGTAACTCGACATGCGCTAATGTGTTACACATGCCTGAGCAGCAGTGGATTTCAGAGGAGAGGTGGTAACATCACATCCGAGATTAGAATCAGAACCTGAGGGACTCTTGCTGCTCCTGTCCACGGGATAATGCTCACACTATTACCCATAGGCTAATGAGGCACAAAAATGGTATTTGTTTGACTTCTTAATAAAAGCTAAAACTTAAGGCATGTGAAATGCCTCTGCTCTTCCAAATCCTGTCCCCATTTCTTTCTATTTCATGGTGCATCATTGTGTGCATTATGACTGCCTTATTCACTCCATTCTGTACAGGGATCTAAAATGCCATAAATAATGAAAGAATTGAGTTAACATTTTAAAATACAAACCTAACTCAAAAGTGAATCAGACAGGGTAAATTACTTTTACAATTGCCTGAAATCCCCAATCACGCACCTGAGAAATGCTCTCTGAAGAATAAATCCTTACAAAAAGAAAACACAAAAATTCCAAAATAACTCAAAAAGCAGTTTGACCACTTAACCTTCTTTCTGTTCCTAAAAATATGTATTTTTTTCTCTGCTTTTGTGATGATTATCTATTCAGATGATAAACACTCTAAGTATATACCTCCTACTTCTCTAAGCTATGATTTCTCAGAATACTCATGCTAGCTAATCAATAAGTATGTGTGTCTATGTGTGTGAATACATACATGCACGCGTGTATAAAGATGTATTCATAGGATGACAACCAGAAGTGCTTTTTAAGTATGCTCAGAGAGAGGACAGAAGAGAAAGGGCTAGATGCACTTCTTGGGAAATTAAAGGAATGAAAAGTCTATGTTCCATTCATTCACAGGCATAATAAAAAGTAATCTAGGTTTGTTTAACAATCTGTATATATTTCAAAATGGCTAAATGCATATAATTTTATATAATTTTACAACAACTCTGTGATGTAGGGCTGGTATAATAACCCCTATTTTGTGAAGGAGGAAACTGAGAGCATGTGTGATTACCCAAGATAGCAATCCCCTTTGGGTAATAACAGCCAGGACTAGAATCAGGCTATTCTGATCCCATCATGGGCTCTTTCCTGTACTTTCTCTCTCACGTTTGATCTTTACAGTGTGTTAGTGTATGCTTCTCAAAATTACCAAAAGAGAAGAAGCACTCATAAAACTGCTTCTGTTTCCTAATAGCCATCAGATTTTGTATAAATCATGTTTTATATATTCTAACTCACCTTTCTCTATCTGCAAAATTAACATCTAAGTAAGTTATCAAGAAGTTATTGATCACCTTCTATGTGGAAAACCATATTTACTTCTGGAAATAAGAATAAAACATATCTCATTTTCACAAATATCTTTCACTTGTTAATTTTTGATTTTGGTTATGATGCTTTACAACCTAGATTTTGTTTTCTCTATTCAAATTAATTGAATTTTTTTTCATGATTTCTCCCATTGCTTTAAGTATTTGAAAGTCCTTCCCTGTCTGGGAGGTCAGGTAACTACTTATGTAAATTATTTTCTGTAGTAGACAGCCTCTGAGATGGTTTCCAGTCATTATAGCTTTCTGGTTTCAAGGCCTTGGGTAATTTCCTTCTCTTCAGGGTGGGCTAGACCTAATGAACAGAATTCAGCAAAAGTGACGGGATGCCACTTAAAAGGTTCAGAAAGACTGTGGCTTCTGCCTTGGGCTCCCTCTCTTGCATTCTCATTTGCTTGTTCAGAGCTATACCATCTGCCATATGGTGAGTTGTCTTACAGAGAAGCCCACTACCCAAGGAATTGAGTCAACAGCCATTTGAGTGAGCTTGCAAGCAGATCCTCCATTAGTTCAGCCTTCAGATGACACCATAGATCTGCCTGTCCCCTTGACTGCAGCCTTATGAGAAACACTATGCCAGATATACCTAGCTAAGCTGTGCTCATATTTTTTAACCCTCAGAAACAGAGAATAAGGAGCATGAGAAAAACCACAGGCCAACTTACATAACCCTGTGCTTGACTCTGGTTTCCCAACCTTTAAAATATAAAGTGATAGAAAACATACAAAATGGCACAGAAGATATACACATTTCTAGAATCAAGAAACCACATAGTTTCATCAAACTAGAACAAAGAGTTTTAGGAGAAAAGTGATGTAAGAGTACATGAACAATAAAGAACAATTTTAAATTAAATACTTAAATTAACAGGTAAAAAGATAGTAATCTCCAAAAGAGAGTTTCTCAAATAATCTCACAAAAATCCAAAAGCATGTAATAAATATTGCTTTATTTTTCTCCTATTGGAAATATATAAAAGAACTCTTACCTCTGGACCATCACACAACACCAACACATAGTTTTATAGGAGTTGGTTGGACAGGGTCATAAACTTGCCTATACCAGGAAAACCTCACACGATAGCAAAGATTGTCAATGACAACTGAGAACTACAATCAAATTGTGATACTTGGTTAATGCCATCCTGAGAATACCAATTGATAATGATTTTAAAAAGATAGTTCGATATGTTATGACAGTTTAACGAAGAATTATCCCTAAATAATTTTGATTTTTAAGACGAGACAGAAGGAATACAAAATGATATCTGTATCTACTCTCACGGTTGTCATCTCCAAGTTACTGAATGTATTAATTTTTGTGTTGAGCTGAAATTGTTGCTACATCCTCATAACATTGGCATACTATTTATTTTAACCATGCAGATAACAGGTAAATACACAATGCCAAGCTAACTGTTTTGAAATAGTTGTAGAATGGCAATTCCTCAAAAAAGTCAAGTAGAAAGACTTTGAAAGGCATGCCAGGTCTACCAGCAAATGACAGAAGGCAGTTTTGGTCAGCTTTTCAAACAACTGCTTCTCAACCGGGCTTTCTCATTTTTACCTTCACCTCTAGAAAAAAAATATATTTTTCAAGATTTATATTTCATAATTTGTATTGTGAAGACAATAGAGTTATGCCTTACAAACCACTTCCTCACTGGTCAAGATGATGACAGACTCCTCTTAGGGAGGTGAGGACTCTATGTACCCACCCTCTTCCACCTCAGGTCTTCGTGATATCTACTATTGGCGACTAAAGGGAAATGACAGTAGCAGTGAAATCTGTGTTCAGAAAATGCATGTAAGGAACCTGATGTGTGGGAAAAGAGCTACAAACACTGACAACTCCCATTAAGAGTATCTGGAGCTATAAACCAATAACCATCCTTCATCCTTCACTCCCACCCTCTATGGGAAAGGTAGTGACACCTGTTAGCTTCAACTTTATACATGTACTCTCAGTAGAGCAGCTTCGATCATATTATAATGATAGGAACAACTCCTCCTTTCAGACATTAATTAAATGAACAGTATAATACAATAGTCATTTTAATAACTCTATGAAAACATCATCTTCAATAAAAGTTCCTCTCAGGGTTCTAGAAAAAGAGAACAATGAATAATCTCAAAAAAGAAAAAGATGTTTTTGTTTCTTCAAACTTGCCCTAAGTATAGGTAAACAGGTTTACCCATATAACCCAAAGGCAAAAATGTGTTTAAATTTCAGGCAGAGGAGAGTAAGTTAGGCCCATAAATAAAATTATGGTCTGTCTATGGCAAAGAATCGTGTCTTTGTGTTCCTGCATTTCAAATCCAAGTCCAAGCGTAAAGAACCTTGAAAGACTTGATCATTAGGAGAAAAAATAAGTCAAAAGGAGATTGAGTTCAGCAGACAGACAAGCTACACATGAAAAGTATAGTTGGGAGACAAGTAAAAATTATCAGGAAGGGTTCAATTTATGTTTTCATTTCAACATTATTTTCCCATATGACAATATATTTTTACCCACTGCTAACATTATAACTATGTCTGCACTATAATATAGCCAATCCCTTCATATCAATATACAACTGACCTCTCTGGCTTGTTTCGATATATTTGAATTGTGAAATAATTTGCTGGTGTTTGGTTTCTTCTTTTCTGATACACATTCAGTAGAATGCCTTTGATTACTCAGGCGTTCACACCAACTTCTCCCTTCACCCTGAGTACTCTCCCCTCCACACACACACGCACACACACACATATCCTACTTTAATACTAGAAACCAGGGCAACACATCATTTTCCAAGCCTCTTCAGCATTAAATGCCTTGCCTTCATGTCTTCTTTGATCAGCTTCCTTGTCCACTCTGTTTCCATTAATTCTCCACATAGCAGATACAGCATTTGAGAAGCCAGGCTCTTGCTCTCCTTAAGGGACAAATCTACAACCTCCATCAATAATGAATTTCACCAACATTTCCCAAGAGGAACAGGGTACAATTAAAAAGGTTATAAGTCCTTGCACTACTCGAACGTCAGGGCATCTGTGAATGAAACTGGCTTAAGCCCAATTAGAGGAATCAGTACATTTGTCTTCTCTTGGAACAACCCTGCTCTTACGGTTCCCATCAATTCAGTATAAATCTGACTGATCTTATCCAAGAAGTTAATAGAAAATTGTTCACAGTGGGCGACTGCCACCTCAGTTTCCAAGCAGAGACAGATGGAATTTCCCAGATGGTTTGTCACTGGAAAGCGTGATGCTGGATGAGACTTCACAGAAAGTATGGTAGAGCAGAACACCTTCTTGGACTTCACCCATGTCATAGAGTGAGGGATCTAAAACTGATTCTGTTGTAAACAAATCAAAACCACCTGAATAGGCTCAACACCTCATCCTCACTAACTGCCTCAAAGGGTTGCAAATCTTACACTTAAATTAGTCAACATTTATCAAAAAACCATCAGTCATATCTCAAAAATAAGATGTAAACAAATAAAATAGGTACAAGATATCATTTACTGTGGTAATTGCAGTGCTGAGTTGGATGGGTAAAGATAGATCACAGATGAAACAGAAATGGCTGTAAAGGCTCAGGGAGGATGTAGGGGTCTTGAATAAGGAGAGGTATGCAGCATTCCCTGATATGTAGAAAAGTGCAAGGAAGGAATATTAATGTGCTCATTCATCAGAAAGTTATTCCTTGAGCTCTTACTATAAGCTAGATGTTGTTCTGGGTAGGAAGGAGGAAAGATTAAATTCACTCACACACACACACACACACACACACACACACACATACACAAGGAGCATATGGTCTGCAGGGGAAATAGACCAAAAAAAAAGAGATAGCCATTATATGACTGGTGCTCTTATCCTAGCAAACTAGAGCATCAGGAATCAGGGAAATATTTACTCCAAACTGGGGGCTTCAGGGAAGGTCTACTTTGGGAGTGACCTTGTCCAGAGGCTTTAGTATGAATTGGAGTAAATGATATGAAGGGGGGGGGGGCATAGAGGTTTCCAAAATGATAAAATAGCATGACCAGATACACAGAGATGGGAGAAAAGTGTACATTCAGAGCACTGCAGGTAGTTCAGGATGGCTGAAGTTTATATAAGAGTGGACAAGGGGTAAGAGCTTAGAAGGTGAGCATCATAAAGGCCTATTTAGACTTCACTAAGGAATCTGGGTTCTCTTGTGCCCTTTTAGGATGATTTTAAGCACACGAATTAAGTGACCTCTGTAGTTTTGTCTTTAGGCCATACCATGATCTGGAGAAAGAAAAAGGAGGTAAGAAGGAAGGCAGAAAGAACAGTTAGAAGAATATCGTGATAATCAAGGGAGAAATGATGGAGGTTTTAACCAAAGCAGTGGCAGTCAGAACAGAAAGAAGAGAACAAACATTAAGAAAGCAGGAGTTCTGGTACTTGGTCTCTGGATGTGAAAAGGAGAATCTTGGAAGATGTTGATTCCGAATAGATGGCAAAAGAGAGGGAGGGTAGCAGTTAGTAAAAGGAGAGAGGTGTGGATTTGAGTAACTGTGTGTGAACAAGCATTTGAGACTGAGTAGGAGAGGTAGAAATGCAGAAAAATGTGGGATAACTGATAGAATGGACTTCCTGCAGAGGCAGGAAAGGAGATGTAGAGCCCTAGGATCAAAGGTTGCTGAAAGTTGCAAGTCAGGGAGAACTACAGAAAGGCCATCTGTGGAAACAGGAATAAACTCTCCTCGTGACTGTTCAGTTGCAGGAATTAAGTGGGAAAGTCTTGCAAAACAGTTGAAATGTGCTATTAGAGAAAGGGTAAAAAGCCAAGGTTAGAGATTTTTTATTTAAATGTCATTTGTAAATTAGTAGCTGAAGCTTTGCAAGTGGATAAGCTCCCTGAGGCACTGGGAACAGAGGGAGAAGAGAAGAAAGGCCGGAAGTGTTTTGGGAAACACGCATAGTTAAATTAAAAGAGCCAAGGCCCAGAGAGATATGAGAAGTAGGAAAGTATGGTAGTCCTGAGCCCAGATTAAAGTGAATATTAAGAAGGAAGATATCATTCACAATGTCAACATCAATGAAAAGAAATATGACATCCAACAAAAAGTCATGCTTCGGCAAAATTACTAATTATGTCATTGAAATGATAAAGAAGGGATGATATGGGTGGGGTCAGTGAGAATGTTCCTGATAAATAAATTCAGTTAGATTAGATTTTTATTTTAAAGAGCATTTATTGAATACATACTATGTGCTAGTGGTAGAGGTCCAAAATTGAATAATAAAAATTAAATACATCTACGTCCTCTAGAGTCTCAATAATAACTTGAATATTGCTTTCATATTTACTTCATTATTATATCTCAGAGGCTATCTTAGTATAGCGTCCCTAGAAGATTACCCTGAGACTGATTCAAATACAAGTAGTTTATTGTAAATGTGATTAGAAAATTCCAGTAGAAATATGGGGAAGTAAGCAGGAAAGGAAAGGAAGCCCATAAAGTGTGTAGTATCAAGGTTATTAGAGTTCAATTCCACTGGAAAACTCTAACAGACAGTGTAGAACACATCTCATATCCTAACAAAGAGGCAGGGAAGCAGAGACATTATTCCGCCAACTTTCTGTCCATCATTGGTTGAAGATTACCTCTGGAAACATGAATTCTCCAGCAGTTCCAGCTTGCCCAGCTTGCAGCAAGTTTGCTTCTAAGGCTGGAAAAAAGTCCTCAGGTAGAAAAGTCATGGATGTGTCCACTAAGCAGCCTTTGGCTATAAAGGTGAATGCTGGAGACATATGGGCAGAGATACGTTTGCTACGGGATACGTACAGCATGAAAATGGAAGACTCTAGCAATGAATGAGATCAAAGATGAATACTGAAAGAGATGAAACTGGAAGGGAAGAAATGGAGGCAACTAATGATTCTAATTAAAATGATGCAGATTAGGAACCTCTAATTCTTTCCTCAACCACATTTCTATGGAGATAACTACCTCAAAACTTTTAAGATGCAACTTAATGCCTTTTTCATTATTAGGTCAATAAAATGTCTATAGGGTCCTTTATATATATATTTCATATTTGTAGAATTCAATGTCACAAATACCCTGTGGGAAAATAAAGCAAGGTTCTATTCTGATTGAACAGGATAAAATGATATTTCTCTATCAAATTTCATTTGTTGAATTTCATAGGTTATGATAAGTTTACTGGGGCTTTCTATCTAATTACGTATGCATGTTGCACAATTCCAGCAATTGGCTGAATCCACTCAGACTAGTTATCTACTGACAATTGATATATTCAAAAGCAGGAGAGGGCAAATGCCACTTAAATCCAGACACCCAACTTTCTAAATAATCGTGTTGTTTAACATTTATTAAGTACTATATGTGCTAGCACCGCTGAGATTTAGTTTATTACAAAGATCTTTGTCTTTGGGAGAATATGGGGAAAATTTCAAAGGCACAACATATAAATATAGAAACTCCGAAACATATCCAAAGCAGGTATTGATCAGAACTTAAGGTAATTAAAAAATTTTCTTCCTTGTCAGTGGTTCTTTGATTTTTTCAATGAATAAAATTTCAAAACTTTGAAAAACACCAAGGTTGTGCTACCATGATAGCATTTAATGTAAGTTATTCCTCAGAAGTGAGTCAGGATGCTGGAAAGAAGGCTAGGCTCACTCACTGTTAGTAAACCTTTCAGGGCATAAGGATGTACCTCCAAATATTGAAACTTGAGAGGTACTGCAGACTTTTGGAGCCTGTGATGATTAATTTTATGTATCAGCTCAGAAGGTGTTTTTGAACAGAGTAACACTTAAATCAGTGAACTTTGGGTAAAGGAGATTGCCATCCACAATGTGGGTGAGCCTCATCCAATCAACTGAAGGCCTGAATAGACCAAGAAGACTGGCCTCCCCAAGCAAGAAGAAATTCCCCAGGAGACTGCCTTCAGACTTCATCTACACCATTGGCTCTCCTGGGTCTCCAGTGTGCCAGTCCATACCACAGATCTTGGATTCTCCAACCCCCATAACTGTATGAGCCAATTTCTTTATAATAAATCTCTTTCTATATATATACACATCCTGTTGTTATGTTTCTCTGGAGAATCCTAAGACAAAGCTCTTGGCAAACAGTCAAATTTAGGCATGTAAAATCTCAAAACACCAAGGTCTACAGTTTTGCCTATTTAATTTGGGGAATCTTTTCTGCTTTAAACTTGATAGATTTCAATGGGTTCATTTCTGCAGATCACTGGCTAGTAACAGTAGTTGAAATCTGTTGATAACTCACATATGCCAACTCATTTAGTCTTCATGAAATTCCTATAAGCTAGGTAGTATTATCATTCCCATATTGCAGACATTTCTAAGATTGCAGCCTGGGTTCTGGAATCAGAATAAGTTGACCCTGAGCTAGTTATCTAACTTGCCAAAGTAGCAGTTTCTTCCTCTGCAACAAAGGAGATAAATATCACCTTCTCTTACACTTGTGTAAGAACTAACTATGATATAAAATATTAATATGTAAAGCACTTTGACCAGTATCTGGCCCAATGAAAGTATTAACTATGCTGCTGCTGCTATTATTAAACTTTTAAAGCATGAAGTATCTACCAAGATAATAATAAAGTGTAGGCAAAAGACACTCTATTTCTATGTTCAGTGTGTTATATGATTCCAAGAATAACTTTTTGTCAAATTGACTTGTTTGGTGTTTCTATATAGACTATATTTCTTGAAATGTTCTATATATATCCAAATAACTGGTCTGTAAAGGCTTCCTGCAGAAGATGGCATATTGCAAATGCTTTTCAAGATGGGGACTTGAAAGATATAAAAAGGATTTGACATCTGGCATGGTGACTCAATTAATTACTGTGTTGGATTAATTAGTGTGCTGAATCTCCTGAGCCAACACCATGAGTTTGAGCAGAGTAACATCACATCAGTTGGCGAAGATGCAATTTAAAAGAGTGTGCTAATCCAAATTTGATCCAAGGTTGGCTAAGGAAGGGTTACTAGGCTATATATTTTATTATAAGGAAAGTGTATCTTCATGATATAAAATATATATAAAGGTATTGTCCAAATTATAAAGAGGTAATAAAATTGCAGAAGTCTTTGAATTAACCCCCAACTGCTCAAGTAGTCTAAGTACCATAACAAATATTTTGTCCAACAGATAAAAATAGGTGTATCTCTAATCTTTGCATATTTTCTGCCAGATATTTTTTTACAAATTTCGAATTCATGTAAAGAAATCCCCAACAATTTTATCATGTTCAAATTATGTTACAGATGTTAAACTGAGGAGGCAGTATGGCATAGTCTTTAAAAATGCAGATTCTGGAATCAAAAGCTAGAGCTTTCATTTTCCCATCTCTAAAATATAATTTATAATGGAATCAAATTCATAGGTTTGCTTGGAGGATTAAATAAGCTAATCTATTTTTCAATTCTCTGCACCTTGTTTAGAAATGAATAAGTATGCAGAACATGTTAGCCAATTTACTGTGGACTGCAGCGGTCCCCAACCTTTTTGGCACCAGGGACCAGTTTCACGGAAGACAATTTTTCCATGGATGGTTTGGGGAGGGTGGAGCTCTGTGGTCTGGTCCCTAACAGGCCACAGACCAGTACTGGTCCACAGCCTGGGGGTTGGGGACCGCAGCTAAGTAGTATCAGTGGTAGCAATCGTGGTACCAGTAGTATTTAATGACATAAAATCAGAAGCAAATTCTGGAAGAGAATGTTATTTCAAAAGAAAAATATTTTGAAAGTATATTTCAGTGAAGCAACTAAATTTTAATATATGGAAAATGCTATATTTTAAGTAAATAGTGTAATTAGATATTTAAACCCTAAGACAAAAATACTTGAGATTAAGATCGTTTTCTATGAAGAATTATTACCCATTACTTGATATTTGATACTCTAGTATACATACATTTTAAATAGTATCAAAAATTCTGAAAATTGCATATCTATAAATTGAACCATATAAAAATATGGCATAAAATAGCTTCAGAGTGGTACAGGGGTATTAAAACAACAAAATAATATCCTCTGTCTAAAAATAGGAAATTACTTCAATGAAAAATTAAACTTTCTCAAATAAGTTTATTTTCCATCCATCACAATTTAGTATATGGTAAAAATATCATAAAATTACAACCCTGTGTATAGACAGAAAAAATGATATAAAGATTAATCAAAAATTACATTTTTATATAGATATTATTTTGATATAGTAAATGGGAAAATGTTCATCATCTCTTACATCAACTACAGATGCCACTTCAGTGGCAGTACACTTTTGAAGAACTATCAGAGAAATGACTAAAGGTCATGTTGATGTCTGATACACAGTGAGAAATAAGATAAACATATCAGAGCTTAAAACGTTTTTTAAGCAGTGCTAGAGAACAAATTAAAAACCCCAGATAAAAGGGGTTTAGAATAGCATTTAACTGAACCTTTGATGTTTAAAGGATCTTTCTCTTTCCTTTCTTAACATTCATTAGCTTGAGAAATCAGTATAGGTAATAATATTGTTCTCTGAAAGGAATCAATAGAACATTCTGTTAATACAACTCAACAAACTAAGGCCCACAGTGTTTGTGGGGCCACATCTCAAACACTTTGAGGTAGCTGCACTAGCCCACCTAGAATAAATTGCTCAGGTTATTAAATATTTATCCAGGACTATCAAATCAACTTGCTTGGTCCTTAAATACACATGAAATTCCCTACCTCATTGTTTTATGGATAAAGACATGGATTTAGGAATAAGAAACTCACCCCTAGAATCTCATGTATTGTTTAAATGTTTGGTGACACAAATATTTCCCATTAATACCAATCATTACTTTTAGTTGAGTCAATAACCTCTATCACAGTCACATTGGCACTGATTGAACAGAGATCTGCACATATTAGTTTCTCTCATCTAATAACTTGAAGAAGGAATTTCTTTCATGTAATAAATTGAAGAAAGAATTCAATGTTGCTGAATCCAGTACATTTGTCACAATCTCTCTGGGAGTTTTTATGTCCCCATAGCGTAGATAAAGTCATTTAACAGTCATGAGACTCTTCCTACATAAATGGCATGAAAAGAGAAGGACTTTCATTGGAATGGATACTTACAAAATTTCTGGATCTTCTAAGGAACATGAAACATTTTTTCTTCCCAAGTTTCATCATTTGTCTTATCACTTATAACAGGAGAGGTTTTCAGCTATTATTTTTATTTTATCCCATGTGGTAGACAGAATAGTGTCCTCCCAAAGATGTCCATATCTTAATCACTGGAATTTGTGAGTGTTACTTTGCATGGCAAAAGGACATTAAGGAAGCAAATGGAATTAAGGGTGTTATTCAGATGATCTAAAATAGAGAAATTAGCTTAGATTACACAGGTGGACCCAATGTAATCATAAGCATTCTTAAACGTGGAAGAGGAAGGCAGAAGGGTCAGTCAGAATGTGGAGGTGAGAAAAACTCAATCGGCCACTCGGGGCTTTGGAGATGGAAGGGGATCATGAGCCGAAGGTGTGAGCAGCCTTGAGAAGGCGGAAAGGGGAAGAAAACAGATTCTCCTCTAGAGCCCTAAGAAAGGAACACAACCCTGCAGATACCTAGATTTTAGCCCAGTGAGACCCATTTTGAACTTCTGACCTCCAGAACTGCAAGATAATAAATTTGTATTGTTTTAAGCCACAAAGTATGGTGATTTGTTACAGCAGCAATAAGAAACAAATATATCCAATTTAGAAATAAAGTTTAAATGTAACCAAATTACCCACCTTTGCATTACTTTTTAAAATACCTAACTAAACAATTATCCCTATAATCTCACCAAGAGGTTCTCAGGACTTTTACAAAAAAGCTAACAACAAAAATTATAATGCTAATCATTTATCCCTGCTCTTAAAGGTACAAACAGGTATTACCAAGGAATAACAAAGTTGTTTATTTCTTGTTCTTCATGTAAGCCTATAATGTATGACAATTAATTTTTGTCATCTTAAAAATAAAGGCAATTGTACATATTATTAAATGTAAACAGTCTTAGTCTGGCTAAGCAGATAAAGCAATAACCTTATAAATTACCTTACTAGCCAACCATTTAGTATGAGTAAACTGTTTTCTTCTAAATTCTGAGTATGTTACTGTCAAAGACAAACCACTTGGAAAATATCCAAGTTTTGTGGTCCATGAAAAAGCAAAAACAAACTGATATTTTTAGTGACTTCACTGGGAAGCAAGCAGAGATAATTTCTGAGCAACGACAAAATATTAATAGTCAACCATCTCAGAACATCCACATACCAATGAATTATTATTCAAGTCCATCTTCCCAGCAAACGGGCCCCAGGTTGTTCCCACTGGAAGTTGCTGACGACTCTGAATTTTTCGTTCCCCATCTTTCTGAAACACCTCCAGCTCTCCTGCAGACAATGAAAACAGAGGTGTTTAGCATACTTTCACTTGTGCCTTAACAATAGCCACCTCTTTTTGTGTGTTTGCTTTACATGTACAATATTCCCAGGATTCATATAAAGAGATTTAATTATGCTTGTCTGAAGAAACAACTCATCTTGCTATCCTCAGAGGAAAATAAAACTTGTCCTTATAATTGTATTCAAATTTAGTCCAATTTCTTTCTTGCACCTTTTCACACATATCATCTGCTGAAGTCAATTCTTTTTAGCAAGTCTTTAAGAACCAGAAACAATAACATTTCCTCAAAAAAGCATTGATCCAATGCCAAAACAGATAGACAAGGAATAGTAGAACAATAATTTAGTGTTAAAATTCTCATATTTATTCAAGACACTTGGAGAACAATACGTTGAGAGTTTTTGAAGCACCTGATAATTTTTTGAAATTACTACGAGTTTCAGTGGATAAAACAGCTACATGGACAATAACTAGTGATGCATGTTTTTCCAAATAAAAAATATTTAGACAAAGTTTTTACTTTTTTAATTTGATACTTTGGATAGGATTCTATGTTACCAAAAGGGTTTGGACAAAAACATTTAAGAAACACCAGTTTGGAAGGTCTTTGTCCTGTAATTTCTCTGGAGTAATATTTTAGAATCATTAAATGGAAATAGGTAATAAAGACAGTATATTCATTTGCATAAAGTAGGAATTTATTAAGTGCTTTAATATATGTAGATTCAATCTTGATATTTTTAAAAGAAACATCATCAACCTGAGTTCAATTATCTCTTCTTTATTTTGCTACATTTGTGTCACCTCCTTTTAATACGTAAAATACCAGACATTACTTTTCATGTTTTTATCATTTTTTATCCTGAAAACCAAAATTAAACTATATAAAGCACAGTCAACTAAAATATTGTGTAACTGTTAAATTATGTCCATTATGAAATATAAATTTATCTGTATCTCGACAATAAAAATGCAATGTTCATCACAATTCCATGCTCCCAGTCAAAAAGTAAAATCCAAAGGCTATACTTCTGTTCTTCCTTCTTCTGACATTCCCTTCCTCTACCACTTGAGAAACACACTGAAAATGGAAGAACTCATTAATGTAAGACAGAAATACACTCTCCAATTTTTTTTTTATTCTCATTTATCAGTAACTAAAGATGATCAGCAGTGAGGAAAGTGAATCCAGAAAGATTTAATAGGTCTTGGCTTCTAAAAGATACTTTTATAAATAGAATATTTATATTAAATGACATATTAATGCTCAAGTATCAAACTCCGAAGCGCAGTAAGACCCATTTTGGACTTCTGAGCTCCAGAACTGCAAGAAAATAAATTTTTATTATTCAGAGTCCAGAGAATATTGAACAATAATAATTTGTTTTCTGTATATGGAATAACACTACCCATTTATGAGATTTTCCTTTGAAAATGTTTTTTATCCTTGTGTAACCTTTTTATTAATGCATTGGAATCAGAGACCTTGTATAGAAACATCCTCAAAGACAGAGCACAAAGACAGCTAACAATCTATTATGATGTCAAAAAGGAATCAGTGGGAAAATGTTTCTCAATCTATGTATATTCTTATGTGACAACAAAATTTATTTAAATCTTTAGGATAATTTTTTTCTGTTTGAAAAGAAACTTTAATTTCTATTGGATAGGAGTTCTCAGTATTTTTTCAACCATACTTACTTAATATTTTAACCTATTTCTTTACAATTTACCATTCAAAAATAAAATACATTTCAATTCCTCAGCTAAACATTAGTTAAGAATTTTCTTTTCTACATAAAGAAGATGCCCAAATAATTTGCTTATTTTTACACGCTAAAAGAACCAGTCATGTCACATTTAAGTGATACCAGAGGAACCATGAGAATCTTTGAAAACCCTTTAAAAAAATAATTCATCCTCTCTTTCTGTCACTGACATATTTCATTTGAAAAGGGTTCAGACTCAGTCGAACAGTGACTCCTTATCTATACCTGTGGATTTACAAGCAGCTCTGTCTTTTAATGGATTAAGAACTAAAACTTAGGGCAGATCATAAAGTGATATCCAAATATCCCCAAAGTTTTTGAGGTGTCTTTGACTATGCATTAAAATTTTAAGCAGACCAAAAATACTTTTATGAGCTCTGAAAGAAAGAGCCACAACAGAAAGTCCAGTAACTGTTCAAGCTATCAAGTCAATATTTTCAACTTTACTAGAAAAGCAGGCATATCCCAGTCTCCTTTCTTGCTTGCTAAGAAGCTATTTTGAGGTTTAGGGAAATCTTTTCTGTTGCTGAAGTAGTTAAATAAAAATATTCATTTATTCACAATAGCATTTATAAAAAACTGCAAGCAGAGTGCAAATAATTAGCATGTATATACTACCAAGGCTATGTAGGTTAATGACAGCAACAGAAATAAAATATTGTATAAATGGAAGTTATATTTAACTTACATGTTGCTTAAGAGTATGATATGTTAATTTTTTCTCAAAAATTAATAAGTGTCACGAAACAGGAAACACTGTTGTAGTGAAAGTAAGAAGATTCATTTTTAGCCCCAATTCTGTCCAATTACCAGCTGAATGGCCTTGAATAAGTTATATCTTTTCTGAATCTTTGGTTTGTCATTGTTAAAAAAAGGTGTTTGCACTCACCTACAACTTTGTAAGGTGTTTTCCAACTCTGAAAGCCCACGATACTGTGATTTTCTTTCCCCAGATATGTGATATACTATGAGAGGTGGAAAGAACACTGAGGTGGTGAGTCAAAGACCCAAGTCCAAAAAACCAGCTTATCCTAAAAAGGATGTTTGACTTGAAAATATGAGAAATTTTTAAGCCAGAAGGAAAAGCTATAATTTTTATTTGATTTGTTTATGCATTCCTTTATGCCTCATTCATTAGGTTATTCATTCATTTATTCCACAAATATTTATTGGGCATCTACTGGGCATTGTACCAGACACTGTGTTAGGCTCAAGAATAAAACAACAAACAAAACAAGCCTGTACTGTTATGAATTGCAGGAAATAGAATCCATATGGCTTGGCCAGTAAAAGCCATAGAACTTAGTGATTGTTTAGATTTTTGAGAGTTAGGGAAGGGAGAATCCAAGAAGGATATTCAGGTATCTCACTTGGGTAGATGGGCCAATGGCCATGTACCTATTGAGATAGGGAACACAGGGGGAAAAAAAAAACAAGAATTAAGAGTAAAATGAGGAGTTATAGTTCAGTAATGTTGATATTGAAGTGGCTATAAGGAAGGCAATAGGTGAATTTAGGTGGGCAGATGCAGGCCTGGGGCTCAGAAACAAGGTCTTAACTAGAGTTGATAAATTTTGGCATTTATTCGGTAACTAAAACTAGATTGTGTATGGCAATAAAATCCATAGGACTGTTGATCTAGGAAAGAGTGTATCATGATAGAAGACCTAGGGCAGAGTTCCAAGAACCTTCAAAAGACAGAATGATGGAGGAAAAGACACAGAAACCTTAGAAGACATGGCAAGACACACGGGAAAGAAACTGAATATAGTACCATAGCTGCCAAGGGATTGATTGAGAATTTGAAGAAGTGGAGGATCAATCAAGGAATCTGAAAACTTATGAAAGTAAGAAAAGAACTGGAAAGCCTCCTTGAGATGAGACGGAGATCAATGAGCATTTGCATGGCAAGGGATTTTGTAAAATGGGAGGCCAAAAAACAAACAAAGTGGGTTCAAGACTGAATGGGAGGACAGTATCTGGAATAAGCCACGTGATCCCGAGCAAATTACTCAACTCTTTAAATTTCACTTTCTGCATGTAAAATAGGGCAATATAGGAATTACAATATTTTTCTCAAATAATTGCTGTAAGGATCAACTCAGATAACATATGAAAAGTACCTAATATATACTATTTCAGCAAAAAGAAACTGAAGCATTCTAAGAACATGTTCATATACTTCCATCATTACATCCAACCATTCACCAGTGTCTGTGGTCACATTCCCTCTTGGTCACCTTTATTCAAATTACTCCCTATATTTTAACTTATCTTCCTTTCCTATATCTATTGGATTCAGGCTTCTTATCAGCATTTCCCAGATTTTTATCAACTCAGATGTAGTACAACAACCAGCCTCAATTCACTCTACAGCTCCAATTCAGGCTCCCAATCCCTGCCAGGATAAAGTTATTAAAACTCCACTTTCGCCAGGTCACCCACTTGTGCAAGTTCCTTCACTAGCTCCTTTTTGGCCATCCCAAATTAAACATATCTGCCTGAATTTCAATAGCACCATATGTTGCTCCACAGTGTCTGCCCAACTTTCATGTTCTACTGCTCTCCTGAATGTGTTTTTCCCTCCAGCCAAAAAAGTCTTCTTCACCATCCAGTCCCCTCTTCATCTCCAGGTGAGCTCCCACACCTTTCTGAGAATTGTTTCTGCCATCTGGCAAACACACCCTCTTCCTGCCTGTGTTAATAGACCCCATTAATATTGAAAGATCAAGCCCAAAGCTATTCTTCTTCATGAAGCTTCTCTGAATTCTAGGAAAAAACTGAGTTTTCCTTCTCTAATACTCCCTTTGCAATTACAGTCCAAAACCACACAGTTTTGCTTTTAGTTCTTCCCCAGTGGTTTCCCCTTGATAACTTCTTTCACTTCTACAGAAATAGAAACATCTTGATGTACAGATATCTTTTTAATATTTCTGTTTATCCCCTGGTAGTGAATATAGTTTGTGACATGTGGTATTTGCAAAATGCAAAATGAACACAACTGATTGGATGAAAATTTTGATAATACCACGTATCTCAATTCTAGTACAGTTAAAGTTGATTTTAGAGACAAAAGAAAGTTGTCTTAATACATGTCTTCTCTTTGTATTACAACAGTCACACACTTCATTTGTTCAACCTTCTACATACGACATTCACATATATTACCTCATCTGTAAAATACCGAGCAGGATGAAAAATAAAGATTTCCCTCTCTGCGCGGTTCATATTTTTACAGCTATTCTTCAAAAAGAAGCTTTATTTTCAACATGCTGGGTAAGTTCACAGAAAATATTTGAGACACATAGGATGGACTAATCAATTTTGGAAAAAGATAATATTGTTAGTGCTCAGGGCTGTTTCTGTTATCTTCTTGATAATGCATACTTTTAAAAGTCTGTGATTACTCAAAGACTTATGATAGCTTCACTTAAAAAAAAAGGCCTAAGTCAGAAATCACTACCAAACATTCCACAGCTTTTAAAATATCAACCCACTTTTTGGCTTAAATAAAAGAAATTCACTGATGGAAAGAAATACTTAAAATTACCAGAGATGCCCTGAAATCTTTTTTCATTGAAGGTGCTATAAAGACATTGTGTGTGTGTGTGTGTGTTTTTTAAGAGGGTCCTTTTGATAACTCTTTAGAAAGCACAGTATATGAACATAGTAGCACACCAAAGGGGAACAGACAAGATGTGAGCCTTTAGAATAGTTACCAGCAATCATGCTTCAACTTAATTCAGCATTAAGTTGATGACATCAACACATATGGTATTTACAGAACATCCTTTACCTCTAGGCTCAGAAGTCACAGAAGGACATGGTTGTTAGTCAATGAGATGACAGAAGATCATATTTCATTTGTTGAAAATAAACCTTGGATTGATTTGAACTTGGTTTTAAATATATAACCAAATTTTAAAGCAAACCACATAAATTAGCTCATAAGTTTTATCAGGCCTTACTATAGCAGAAGGCTATAGTGTCAGAACCCATATTTATATTTTCTTCATGGTTGGAAGACATTATACATCATGGTATCAAACATGGACAGTCCCGAAGTCATGCTGAGTTCAAAAAGCGCTCAAAGATTCTAAGAATTTCAAAATGTTTTCAAAGTCAGCCTAGGTGGCTGAAGTATGGCAGAGCTCTTGCTATTTTATGGTTTAACCATTTGACAGCTGCCTGCCAGATACATAAGAGGGTTAGATCATTTCACTGCTGATTATCTTCATAGCCAAACTGCAGTCTTGCCACTGTGTCTATTTCCTCAGGCATTAATAACCACAGGTTTCATCTGCATTTTAAGACATATAGCACCATTTATATTAATATTATGCTACATTGATCCATCTCTAAGCATGGTTTGGCTCAGGAAATGACAGTTCTTGGTTGGTGGCTACAAATTGCCTCATAGAGATACCTTTTCTTATTTTCCTTCTCAATGTTTGAGTCATACAGTCACAACACATACTAAACTACAGTTTTGAACATAAACTTGAAATACGACATTCCCTATTCAAGTACTCCAGTCAAACCCTGATAAATCAGGCTGGCCATGCAGTGATCTTATCCCTTCTGACTCTTTAATAAATCGAACCTTGTAAGTTCCTACTGTTGGAAGTTGTCACTAAATGAAATTGTGACCTTATCCGGCGCATGAACTTATCCTGCTGACAACTACATTTATTGTGTGGATAAGAAAGGAAAAAGAAAAAAAGAATAAAGAAAAAATGAGATATTTGATAATTCTGATCTTAGCCATATATAACTCTAACAGATGGGATCTTTTTGATGTTCCATTAATGATTTGCCAAAGATGAGTCTCTACTTAGAGAAAAATGCTCACCCTAGGTAAGTGCTGGGGGCACTGCAGATGGTATTAAAGTGCATGAAGAGGTACTGGGTGACAGCAGTGAATCAGAAGCTATTAGTCTAACACAAAGAGCCCTGAATTAGCTTGTAATTGCACTGGAAAAGATAACATAATGGTGGTGGCAAAATAGAAACATTCCCTTTTCATGCAAGGAATTCAGTACCTAAAAACTCTACAAGAAGACACTGGAACTGTCTAAAACCTAGAGTAAAATCACTGCGTGTCTCAAGAATGCAAAATGCTCCCTTTGGCTATAGTTTCTAAGAAGTCATAGAAATCAACATGTACAGTATCGGTTAAGAGATAAATTTACATGCATATGCTACCAAATATTGACATATTACAAACTCAGGAATGTTTTATCTTATTATTCTGGCTGGCTTTAAGGATTAATCCTGAGACTGAGTATTCTTTCTATCCGACAGGCCCACTGAAACCTGCCAATTATCATCTTCAATATAGAAAAACAAAAGAGATGAAATTTATGTGTAGGGAGTAATATTATTGGTAATGAAATAGAAAATTCTAGATGTTTTTCTAAAAAAGTGACCATGATCATAACACTATGATCTGAAATAACTAGAAATAACTAGAAATAACTAGAAATCCTTCACCTACATATTTACTTGCAAAATAAATTTTATATACAGAGACCATGTTCAATGCTGGAAGAAAGGCATTGCCATATTTTATTCTTTGCTTTACAGTCTGTTTATATGAACAAAGAAACAGGAAGAAACAGCTAATTCCAGGTATCTGAAAATATTTCACCTGGAGTCTAAATAGCTTTTGCAAATGTTCAGAAAAGTCGTTAGAAGGAGGAGCAGAGTCATTGGAGACTTTTCAGCAGCTGGAAAGGGGGTGGGGGAGGTCAACACTCCTTTGCTCAAGAAACCTGGCACAGTGTGCTTCTTTGCTGCCAGAAACCCTCCCTGACCTTCCAGACAACGCTCCTTGTCGCAGGCTGACCCAATACCACTTCCTGATCCAAATCTTGAGAAACGGTGGGAGGTTATGTTTTGGGAGCTCTGGTTAGGGAGGAATCATCATGGAAGGGAGAGGGCTTGGCCAGCAGACACAGGAAACAGCGGTAGGGAGTGCAGCAGCCACAAGTCAGTCTACCAGCAGGAGGGCCACAGAAAGGTCAGGGCCTGCAGAGGACTGGGCACAGAAGGCATATTTTTTCTTTTATAAGGAGGAGAAACTCCAAAGGAGACACAGGATAAAAATAAAGCATAGATTTTGTTTGATGAGAAGTTAAGAAGGAATAATTTTTAAGGTACATTTAAGATAGAACATAAATGGACCTCATTGATATTTATGGTTCTAAATTTTAGTCAACAATACTTACTTATATATTTAGTCAAAGTGCAGTTTGTTAAAATTGCATGCTTTCTCATAGGTTGCAGTCATCCATTTAGAAGAAGATAATTCACTAACAATAGAACTTATCACAAGTCATTGCTGATATTTAATGATCACATATACTTGTTTGTACACCTACTAGATAACTGTGCCAACTCAACACCTGTAATAAACCAAGATATCTTCATATATTTCAATATGGTGAGATGGTTTAGTTGGAGATGAAAGGAAATATACTGACAATATTTTTAAGCACCAATTGTGATTAGAATGAGTTCTGTTTAGAAGAAAAAGTTTACATAAGGCTCCATTTGGGAGTGGGGAGGTAATTTTTTGGGTCATAATATCAGAAAACCAAAGGATGGCAGAATGATTTGACAGATGAATAAATAACATGAGAAAAAGGATAGCATTACTTTGAAAGCTTTTAGTTTAATTCAGTGAACTAATAGTACACTGTGAGGTATTCTCAGTCAATAATAGAAATATACAAAAGACTAGTCTATAAGTGGCATTCCATTCTGGATTTTTAAATTTTCATTCAGAGAACAAGTATAAGTATAACTTGTGTCTTAAAAAAAGAGTTTTTTTTAAAAAAAAATAGAGTGGAAAACAGAACCATAAAGAAACTAAAAATTTAACATATCATCAATGAACATACACCCTAGGATACTTGAGTTCATGCCTAACACTATTGCCAGTGTACCACATGTGATATTGAAATGTTTTATGAAACCCTGATGTGGATCCCAAAATTTAGGAGAGTAAGTATTATTCTCCTATACAGTACTAAACATTAAAGCATTAACGTATCACTCACTTAATTCTCTTACTATATAGCATCTTTAATAAGCACAATATTTATTTATTTAGTTTGATAATGCCTTTGTCCATGGAAAGATCTAATCTGTAGGATATAATACTGGTGCAAAGTTCCTTATTTCTAAAGTATGAACTTATATTGTTGAAAATATTATTAGTTTCAAAACATACTTTCAAAAATATAATTCCTAAAGGTCAAGGAAAGCTGCAGTCATTTACTTGTAATTTTGGAGTCTTTGAATAATGCTTGCATATCCTTATAGCCATATATGTTCTTAAGTTACATATAACTGACAAGAAGAATTTTGCCAAAAGCACACTTCTTGACACTTTTTTGGGGCAGAACATACTCAGTCTTGCTGTGCTTTGAAGGCCTCAACTGTGTGGTATGTTTCTCAAAATACCCGTCCTTAGTTTAAACCCTATCATCCTTTGAAGTTCCAATGAACGCTTCCCTGATTCACACAGCCTTTCTTTGTCAGAAGTTCAGAGGTGATCTCTCCCTTTGAATTCTCACAGTATGTGATATTTTTTAACTCTAATATTTTCCATTATTTTCTTCCTTATAATAGTGATTTTTATATATAGCTGCTATCTCCATACACACAACTTTCTAGATACCTTCACAATGCTTTGTCCCTGGTAGGGTTTATAGGAAGTAGACAAGCAGAGTAGGTAAAATTTTTACCATCCTTGGGCTCGGGCTCAAAGCTAAAGTGACATATTTAAGTTATAAAATTAGTAGTGATACTAGGACTCCAACCCTGGTTTTCTGACCCTCTCATACTTTATCAGACTGCCTCTTTCAAAAAAATGTAACAACTTAACTAGGTGGAAGGATTGACCTCAAGCCCCAGTATCATATCAGCAGCCATTAGAGTGGATTCATTTATAAGATTAGCTACCAGTCAATTTGGAAAGCAGAATGTGAGTGCCTGAAGGACAGGGCCACAGGGAGAGTTTTGAAGGAGGCAAGGTGGTAGGAAAGATTAAACAAACAAAACAAAACATTGCAAAAGCATTGCAGGGGGAAGAGTAGCTAGCTTATTATGTAAGTGTCAGAGTTCACAGTAAACTTTTACATTTCTGTCCCAAAAATTTCAAAAAGAAGAAGCTAAGATACATGGGTTTAAGATGGTGGAGTCCTCCTCCCTTAATGATTATTCTTCAGAAAAACATATTTAGTAATTAAATATACTGAAATAAAAAACTGAAAGTCTGATTAAATATATCATGTAATTACTTGTATAAGAAATGATAAATTTATAAGGTTTTCTTCCCAAGAATGCAAAGTGTAAAAGACATTTGAACACACCAAAATGATTCTCCATCTTTTCGTTTGCACTGATAGCACTTTCTCCAGAGATGACTTTCTGATGTGAAATTGCACGTAGCTATTGCAAACTAGACAATCTGGTGCCCTCATATTTTCCAACATGTAAAATATTTCTATATCACACATTGAGCATATCCAGTGGGTTAAGTGGAATGTGTTCAATATATATGTTATTCTTCTCCTCTTCTCTTCCCCTCTCCTTTTCTCTTATTTTCCTTGGATGTTTCCCTTTCCATCATGAACATGGAGTATAGAAGTGCCAGATTTTGAAGAAGGAAGGAAGGAAGGAAGATATTATTACACATGAGCACAGTTTTCTTTCTGTTTAGTGGCCCCTGACAGAGAATCCCTCCATAGGCTCTCATTTGGGGCATGGTCCAGTAGAGCTACGGTAGCCCACCTGGTATTAAACTTTTGCAGGAAATATTATTTTCATGACTATTTTATTCACAATACCACATTCAACTGAACTTTATTTAAATATACATTTACTCATTCAAAATTATTTGTTAAGCACTTATAATGTCAGTCACAATGCTAGGTACTGAAGATATAAACATGAACCTAATGTGGATCTTTTCTTCATGTGACTTATGCTAATGGTGGTGAGATAATTATGACCCAATATAACAAGTTTTTGGTGAAGGTAGAAGATAAAATTTGATCAGTAAGAGAAAAAAAATCTCCTAAGGCAACTTAGGGAAATCAGGGACAGCATTTCACAGGGGGGGCTGGCAAATGACTAAAGCAATATAGACCATCTTTTTCCTTTAATAAATCAGAAATAATCTCTTTCAAAAATGAACACAATACATTGTTAACATGAACATTTAAACATGTTTCTTCTGTTACCTATAAAACTGTTTGTAAGGCAGAGGTTTAATGAATTGCCTTGAGATAAAATTACTGCCAAATTGAATGGAACAAATGGCTGGAATTTGCTGTAAAAAACAGTTTTAAGAACATGATATAATAACGGATGGTAAGCATTCTTATTGTTCAATATTGTAAATATGTTAATTTTAGACAAAGTGATACTGTAAGTTGCCTTCAACTTAAATAATACTATCCTTTCTTGACAAAATATTGTTACTATTAGAAAAATTTACTTTGTTCTTTTTGATAATTTCACATGAACTTCTGAAATTGAGATAATGATCCCAAAAGAGATCACCTCAAGCACTGAAGATCAGAGAGGTAAACTCACCTATAATTGTATCTAGCGTGTCCCCTCAGTCTACAGCACACAGCAATAGAAGGGTCCCTTTCTATCCCTTGTTCCTATGGCCTTACTAGGTGAAGTTCTGAATTTGCACATTCAGAGCTAATGGCGTGATGCTTGATATCCAAAGCAGGCACCCACAGTGGCCACAATTATCTAAACTACATATGTGATGCAAAAAGCCAACTGTCCTTCTTTTTAAAAAACTCTAGAATTTTAACATCATTATTATTACTTGATGACTGTATATCAGAATATTTACACAACCAAAAAGGTATTAAATTTACAGGATATTTGTAAAACTCCACCATATAATTGGAAAGATGTTGCCTACAAATATCAAGAGCTTTTATAAGTAAATATCAGAAGCTAGAAAATATGTTTGGAATAATGTGTATTTGTCAAATATGAAGATGTTTTTGTTTTAAAGAAAAGATGGGTATAGATGTTGCTGTTAAATAAATCAGTTAGGTCTGATTTTTCTCCGTAGATTCACTGACTTAATTAAAATCACAGATGATAGTACATAACATTCTGTAAATCCACTCTGGTTTCTTCATATTTTTCATCTTAAATATCAATTATGCAGAATAAAGTATAATAGGTATAGCAATATGGAAATCATTATGCACAATTCTTAGCTAGAGTCAAAATAATGTCTTGCCATTGCAAAGAACATAGGCTTGAGCACTTCCCTTTAATAATTTCAATTCGTAATAACAATCTATATTTTCTCCTCCACCAAATACATGAGTGTGCTTCAATTTTATATTTCCTGATATGATGAATCTTACCCCCCTCAAAAGGAAACTAGGATATGTTTATGAGCATGCTGGGAAATAATTGCATGTATAGATAATAAGGAGATAACCAATGGAATGTTATTAAATTATATTTGACAAATTCTTACAGTGATTTCATAAATCATTAAAAGTGACGATTACACATACTCCTGGGATTCAATAATTCAGATCATATTAAGAAAATCTTTATTGACCTTGTTGAGCACTAGCTTGTATTCTCTGTATATCCACTGGCTTGTTGCTACTTATCAAGAGCACATGAGACCATACAGGTAAAAGACTCAATATAACATTGAGCACATGGTTAGTACTCAATAAATGTTATCAATTTTATCTTAGTGTTTTATAATTGAGAATAAATAAAGAAGAAAATGAAGTATATGGATAAAAATACTTACATTCAATATGTAGACTTACGTGCTAATTGCAATTAGCCAATCTAGTACTAACTTTCACCTAGAGCCACTTTCATTCCAGATGAAGAAAAAAGGAAGCATAAAAGATCATAGTGAATCCAAAAGGTGGCAGGAACCACTCCCAGAGCAGACTACCCATGCAGGTAATGGAGAGATGTGCCCATAGTAACCCCATGCTGGTACTTCTTTATTGCCTCATAGCTAAGCCAGGCAAAGGTATACAGCTGTGAAGGTCAACATCAAAGGTGGGTCACCCATTCCATTTCTAGATAACCAGGATTAACTGCTCCACTGACATTATCCTGACATTATAGAGTTCCAGAAAGGAAAAAAAATGAGGAATATACTTATGCATTAGTGAAAAACAACACTTGCACAACCATATTTAAAACAACGGAAAATATTTATTCTACCTTATTGGCCATCATTACATTTTTCCATTTCCTTCCTCAATTATTCTCAGTTATAAAATAATGAAGAGAAAACATATCATTTATTGAGTACTTATAATATGCAAGACATTATATTGCACCATTTATTTACATGGTCTCACTTTCACAACAAACTTTGGAGGGACAATCGAAAAATAAACTAATGCTCATGGTAAGCTACTGAAATGAAAGCAAAGGCATCTTTATCAATTATCACAATTTTTTTTATTTTTTGAGAATATTAGTCCTTATTTTTTATAATTATTTAGTGTAGATGTACACATTACCTCCTTTTTCTTTTTAACTCAATAGAACACTTTGAATCAAATTAATGCAATTAAATAAGTGACAATGTGAGAGAGAAGAGTTGATCAAGATTAAAGATAGCAACAATCATCCACTTACATGAGAGACGGTTACTAGGAAAAAACAGAAATTCAGAACAAACACTGATATACCAAATGACAATGATTAAATGTATAATGGACAATTACATTATAAAGTCAGAGACAATCCTAATTTCTTGATGAGAAAATTGGCAGTATTCCCAATGCAAACAGCCACCCCCTCCACAATTTTTTAAAAAAATTAATTACAATAGCCCCTCACACTTACAAATCTCTATCAAAATCAAAGGTTATTCCTTAGAATCCTGACAAAATACAGATATTATTATTATTATTATCATTATGATTTTTGGTCATTCTAACAATTTGAGCTTCTAAAACAAGGATATTAAGCCTAAATAAAGTATATCTTCAGGAAAAAATAGTATTTTTAAAGTACATTCTTAATTCACCCTTTTGAATTCTCAAAGCCAACAAAGTGAAAAAATCAAGGCTAATACACAATAACTGTCTTTAACATTACTTATTAGTAACCCACGATAGGTCAGGAAAGATTATAGTTCCATGAGCAAGCTGTAGACAAACATGTGGCATTTTGTTCTAATCACTACACTTATTGATTCATTTGCTGAAAAAAATATGCAATGAGCATCACTTTTGCTTCTGGCCCTGTAATCATTTTAGATTTTGGGGATGACTCTCCTTAAGTAATTTTGCTCAACTGAGATTATTAAATCAATACTTCAAACCCAAGTTGTGTCTACAAAGAAGCAAACACTTCCATCTTTATATTTAATCATAACCACATGGACCATTACACATCCTTTTCAACAGAACATGGAATTATAGTAAAACCTCTTCACTTGCAGCTTCATTATATGAAATTATAATCAAGGTGCCAGGACCAGCACTGAAGTTTGAAACAGGAGCTAGAAGCAAGAGAATAATATAAATAAGATTTGAAATGAGACTACAGAATAAATTCTAAAGCACTTGAGAGAAATTAATTTACATACACACAATGAAATTACAAGGGAAGAAGAGGCCAACATCATTAGGGCAGGGTGAAAAAAGACTCCAATTACAAATCATGGCAATCCCCACTTGACCTCACTTAAAATACTGTTAGTCATAAATATATTCTACTGTATGAAATATAAGTGATAAATCTTCATTTCGTTTATAAATATTCTAGCACCCATACTAGGACTAACCATTCTCTAAATTGTTCAGTTTACAGAAGTTTTCATGATCCTATTATTAAGAAATTTATTTCAGAACATGCTATTTTATTTCAGCATTCTACTAATTTGAGAAACTTCAATGTTCCCAGTTTTGTAACTCAATATGGAAATAGTATGTAGAGTACCACAAAATGGACATAACAAGGCAGTCCTCCAAAATGCCTTTTGAAGACATTCTATAATAAAGACATCTGCACTCAAATGTTTATAGCAGCACAATTCACAATTGCAAAGATGTGGAAACAACCCAGGTGCCCATCAATACACGAGTGGATTAATAAAATGTGGTATATGTATACCACGGAGTATTATTTGGCAATAAAAAACGATGGTGAATTAACACATCTGGTATCATCCTGGATGGAGCTAGAGCCCATTCTTTGAAGTGAAGTATCACAAGAATGGAAAAACAAGCACCATTGGCACTCACCATCAGATTGGTACTAACTGATCAATACTTATGTCACACATGGCAATAATATTCATCAGGGGGCGGGCAGATGGGAGGGGGGTGGAGGGAATTGGAAAACTCTCACCGAATGGGTGTGGGGCACACAGTTTGGGGGATGTCCACGATTGTAGCTCTGACTTGGGCAGTGCATAGGCAATATATATAACCAAAGTGTTTTACTCCCACAATATTATGAAATAAAAACAAAAACAAAAACAAAAACAAAAATGCCTTTTGACAACCACCCACCCTTAGTTAGAATTGTTCATGTCCTCCTTTTTCCTTTGTACCAGCATCCATCAGAATACCCACCCTACTAGTGCATGTGTGTGCATATGCCTAACAAATGTCAATGTTAATGTCTGACTATTTCCAAGTTATGCGGTTCATGAAGGATGTCATGATATTTAATCATAGTTGTTCCTAAGACCTAGTACTATACCTGGAATAAAGTTAAGTATTTAGTAAATATTATTTGAATACACACAGGAAGGAAGGAAAGGAGGTGAGGGAGATACTATTTGCAAAAATATAGAGTTACAAATTATACAGGATAAGGTGAACATGAAAATAATAAGTGAAAAATTAGAAAACTAAAGATCCCTTTTATATATTCTTCTAATTGATTTAATTTATTCTAAATATATTAATAAGGAAATTATTTTTAAAGAAAGAGTGATGAGTTTATATAATCTGAATCGAGTCAGGGAGAGTCATATGATTAAGGTCCCCTTGGCTGCTGAATTTATGATTCTGTTATGTAACAATGTATAATCCATGGGGAAGCAGGGTGTAAGAATTGTATTTTCCTTCTCTTGAAAGGAAATAGAGATAAATTCTTCAGAACGCTTTAATCAAGGAGATTTTTATTTAACTTCTAATCATGGAAATGCAAATCATACTAAACAAATAGTCTACTAATATCACTAAGATCTTTTATTACCTTTAATTATGCATGTCAATGGATCCACAGCAAGTAAACATCTTTTTGGACACTAGCAACAACCTAATAAACCATCTGACTTCCTGAGAACAGGAAGGTCTAAAAAATACATAGATTCAATACACACACACATTCATACTCAAAGACAAACAAATATAAGCAAAACTGAAGACATTAGAATAAGATCAATGTCACTACCCTGGTTGTGATATTGTACTATAGTTTTACAAATTGGTACCATTGGGGGAAACTGAGCAAAGTGTATAAGGAAACTCCCTGGATTATTTCTTAAACCATGTATGAATCTATGATTATCTCAATAATTATCCCTCAGTGTCTGTGGGGGATTGGTTCCAGGATCACCCACAGATACGAAAATCCACACACACTCAAGTCCTTCAGTCTGCCTTGAGGAACCTGCAGATACAAAAAGCTGGCTCTCCATGTAGGCGGGTTTCTATCCTACAAATACTGTGTTTTTTGATCCACATTTCATTGTGCATGTGGAACTCACTGATATGGAGGGCCGACTGTATTTATTGAAAAAAACCTATGGACCCACACAGTTCAACCCATGTTGTTCAAGGGTCAACTGTAAATATTTCAGTTAAGATTATGGGTTCATAACCTTGAGAGCTCTTAAGCTACTGATTTGTAATTATGAAAACAATGCCAACCAAATAAAGTTGGCATACCCTACTACAGATTAAATAATCAAAACTGAAACAAATATAAAATCTCTCTCTTCAGGTTTTATACAACTTTAAGGAAAGAAATGATCTTGAATATCCAAACATCCAACTCACCAAAGAATCAAAAATGAACAATATTACATTTCTCTTTTTAATATATATAGCTTATTTGTAGAACTTCAACTATAATATTTGTACTTACAATCAAAAAATAAAAATTAATTATAAAGCTACCAAAAATAATTTTTCATATAAGAATTATTTATTGCACAAAAAAGTATTCCCTCTTTGAAGTTTGGTTTTATTCCTGTTGAGTCTGAAAAAATTAATTTATGATAATTTATTTTATTTTACTCATTTTCCAATATACACAAAGACAATAATATTCATTATTAATCATCAAATATTGGTTGGTTTTTGGAAAAATAATTTTCTACATTTAAAGTATATTAACAATTTCTTCAAAATGAAGGTGATTTAAAAGGCATTTGGTGTCCATTTTCTCATCTGTTCTTTTTTGTGAGATTCAGATGCTATATCGAGGCAGATAAAGTCATTCCGATACTGCAGTAAAATAGTAAAATATGAGATATACACCGCTGAAATGGATTTAATCTGCTACACTGTTTTAAATGGAAATATATTGTAAGATTATACATTTACTAAAATGGCAGCACAGATATTACTGCTCCCTGGTGAAAGATACTAAAATCTCCATTTATTTGGCTGGTATAGGTATGGCCTTAGGTGTACACCTATAAGTGAATTAAATCTAATTGCTTATTTTCAGTTTCCTCAAAAAGTACTGCCTTTAAGCAAGATGTAAATGCATTTAAATGGGTATGTTCATCTGAAACTCTGTTCAATAAGTGAAATGTTTCTTCTAATATAGAGATTCTTCTTTGATCCAGGATATTCATGACATTTAACTTAAAAGTACAAGCACAGCATGGTGGAACTGAAAGAGAACATGTTTTGAAGTCAGATGGACATGGGTTAGTATTCCAGGTTTACTACTGAACAATTGTGTGATAGTAGGATAGTTACTTAAACTGAAACTCAGGGTTCTCATTTATAAAATGAGAGAAACAATACCTATCATATGGGGTTCTTACAATAATTAAATAGCATAATATACATGACGAGGCCTAACATAAAGCATACACTTAAAAATAATATTTTACCAGATACAATATTAAAACTTTGTGTGTGTTCTTCACAGCAAAAATAATAGAGGAAGACCACCCTCCCTTGGTTTACAAACAAGTACCTGACGTCTAATTTTGAGACATGGAGTCATGTTTTAACTTTGGAGAAGAAAAACTCGAATCTTACATGTCAGTCTGCAGTAATAAAACTAACAAAATTGCCAGCTACATAAAACTATTTCAAAGTCATGTAGTGGCATTGAGATGAAAATGATGGATAATTTAAAAAAAACAAATTCACATTCATAAACATTTTCTCAAATTAAATAACTTGACTTGATGAAATGGAAGCAAAGGAAAAAAATACTTCCAGCTGCAATCTTTTGAATGTGGGACCTTGTTGCCGGTTTCTTACTTTCAGCCATATGTTCGTATTTCATCTTTGTGATATTAGGAAGTTTCATACAAAAGAACTACAAAAATGAGCGAATGCAGTCTGCTGAAAATAATTCCTTGATATGCAGGGACCACTTTTACCACTTAAACATTAAAATGTACATTATATAGCTTCTTTTAAATGAAATCAGTATTTTAAAGCAAAGGTTTCCAAACTCAATTTTAAGGAGAGGAGTAAATCCAATAAATCCACATTTATTAAGAGAGCACATGTTTCATTTAATTAGGTTTTTTTTCCTTTTTTTAATTTTTTATTTATTTTTTTATTTGAGAATATTATGGGGGTACAACACTTTGACCATACACATTGCCCCTGTTCTGCCCGTGTCAGAGCCACAATCGTGGTCGTCTCCCAAACTGTGCTCCCCACATCCATTCAGTGAGAGTTTTTCCCATCCCTTCCACCCCCCTCCCTCCTGCCCGCCCCCTGATGAATGTTATTGCCCTGTGTGATGTAGGTGTTGATCAGTAATTGGTTTTTATCAATTTTAACATAAATAATTTATTATCAAACAAATATTATTATCCATTTATCATATATCATAGCTAACACTGTAGTACCTACTATTGGCCATGTACTAAGCTAGTTGCCTTTCTTGTATTATCTCATTTAACTCTTACAGAAACCATATGAAGCAGATTATTTCCACTTAGCAGATGAGAAGGCTAAGGCTTGGTGACATTTAGTCATTAGTTCACAAAACCCAGCTCAAGTGGCAAAGCCTGCATTGAGATACCTGTACATAAGAAGTCCATATGCTTAACATCCTAAAAAAAAAATCCCTCCCTCTGAATATATTTCAGGTCTCCTAAATTCTCTGGTTAAAATTTACTACTGAATTTGTTTTATTTCAAAATATTAAGGGGGTACAAATGTTTTTGTTACATGGAGTGCTTTTGTAATGCTTGAGTCGGGGTGGCAAGTGTGCCCATCACCCAAACAGGATTCACTGTACCCATTAGGTAGGTTTTTTCCCTTTCCCCCCTCCACTTGATTTCCAATGACCTTTACTTTTTTATATAAAAATATCCTAAAAACAGTCTTTCACCTTGAAATAAAGTAAGGATGACACAGAGACAGAGAGAGACAGAGAGACAGTGAAAGAGACAGAGATAGAAGGAGAGACAGAGAAAGAAAAAGACTGAGAAAGCAAAAATGAGAGAGAAGAAAACAAATAATCTAGACATAATAATCCAAGACAAAATTTAAAAAATACTAAGGATAAGTGAATTTAATAAATAACAGCTCTGAAAATATTAAAATAATAAGCTCTGCAGATATTCTGCTTTTTAAAGTTATTTAAAGCCCAAATTCTTTGGGCAGGTGGAGGAAACATGAATGAATAATTAAATAAGTGAATAACCAAGAAAGGCCAAAGATCTAAATTTTCTTCCAGGTATATTTAAGGGATTTAACATTTGTCAAATGATACAAATACTCTATGAACTGACTATGCTGGTAGTAGACAACTTTCTGTTTAGGGCCTGTGACTATCTCTTACACCAATATAATTATAACCTTGCAATAAAAAGAGGTATATAGTAAATCCAAGCCTCTTTCCTACAGCCTCACAAAGGTGCATGTAAATTGTTGGAGGTCAGTTTTATGGGTTCATTTACTATCTATCATAGTCATGATGACACATAAAAATTGTCCTGTAGACAATAAATATGTCTCAGGCAAGGCGTTACTCTTTTCCATGATGTGTAGTTGCTGCAATGAAGCTGTGGTTCCAAATGTGCAGTGTATTAAAATGCCTATCATACAAAATGTTTAGAAAGACATTCCTATGATGTTTACTCTAAACAAATTTCCATACGTGGGTGGTCCTGAGAGTTGCCTGGAAGAACAGAATGTCTCTGGCATTGATAATTCTCCAATGTGTCTATACTCAGCAATTTCATGCATTGCCATCCCATTTTTTAGGATAAAATTATGGCTTTTCATAAAATCAATTGAAGTATGTAAACCATAACGTATTACCATTTATGGTGCCTCAACAAAATATCATTCTTCTATCACTATAGTACAGAATACAGACATTTTGTGAGCAATAAATGTCAACAGTGAGCTCAGAATATTATTGAGCTGTTCAGAAATCCCAAACCATCTCTTTGAAATAGGAAAATATTCCTAGAATGGATTTCTGAAAGGCACAAGAGGCAGAAGAAAATATGAACCATCTCATTGTTTTAATTCAAAATGAAGCTAATTTTTAAACTGGTCAAGAAAATGATGACCATGGAAGGCTAAAAAAAAGCTCATAACAACTTTGAATGAAGTCATAGATAAAGTTTTGAACTTTATGTTGGTGATAGTCACTGGTATCTCCTGACCTCTATAGGACAGACAACATTTATCAATTGAAATATAATACTAAACTGTTGAACAGTAAAAAGGCATCTACTCTAAAGGACAAGAGATACTTCCAAACAGATGGTAACAGCATTTCAACAGTGTCCTAAACATAACATCCACCAGCCAGGATAAATAAAATCTACCATTTTGGAATAGGAATATTTCTCCTTTCATTGAAGTAAAGGAAGCAGAAAGAGATGAAGCCAAGGTGAAATTTATCAAGGGTTTATTAGGTATCTTAGAGATATAGTACCTTTCTTCCTCAAAATAATCATATAAGGTAAATATCAGCATGTCCATTTTATGTATGAAGAAACAAAGGCTTAAGGAAATTAAATAACTTGCCCTAGGCATGGCTGAGACTTATAATCAATGCCTGCAGACTGTACCACATTATACCCCTCCTTATTGAGGGATATGAATTATTATCCTCAAAACAATTAAGAATATAATATATCTCTGCTGTTTATATTAGCAAGGACTGACATGTTCATTTGCAAAAATCTGTTGTCAACACAGAGCTTATACAAAAGATATTATAAGATTTCAGTGAAGCTATCTTGACTTTTATTTTCTACTGGAGAGATCAACAATTCATTCCACATTTGGGAGTTGAAGTTACTGAAGAGTTACCTATCTTGTACTCTGGTTTAGCAGCTTGGACCTAAGCAAAGGAAGAATTGTTAACCAGCACCTCAATAAAAATAGAATAAAACCTGAATTACTACCACTGGCATCTTGGGTCAACTGTAGTAAGACTTTAACTACAATATTTTATAGCATTAAAACAAATGAGATTGTGGGTAGGCTTTCATCTTTAAAATTTTATGAATGCAATAAAACAATTGTTGGGCCACGATTATGTGATATTTAGCAAGAGGATGAACAACTGAAAGAACTCTGAAAATCATTACTGCCCCTATGATTTTAGGAATTTATGGCAGTGATGATTCACTATTTGCTAATCACAAGGCAGTAAGAGAAATAGCCACAACTGATACATTATAGCTCAAGAGAAGATGCTTTCACTGGAGCAGACTTTTGATTTGACCACTTTGAAATGTCCATTTTATTGGATACATTCCAAAGCTCTCCCCCAGGTTCCAAAAGGGAGGCTTGGTCATATCATTCCTCTTTTCTGACACCCATTCTTCCCTGACTGCCCCCATGTCAAGTCTCCCTAGCACTAATCATGCTAATGGTATGTGGTCTTCTGGCTATCTTATTCAGTGTTCACAACTTGAAAACAACACTTAAAGCCAACAATGTGTCCTGTGTTCATAAATGTGTCTTTTGAACCACCTTGAGGACTTCTGATTGTTTGTAACATAGACAGAGACCTTATTATCTTAGTGCAAATAAAAGTAGTTCTTAACAGAAATATGTTTTCTTTTTTGAACATTATGAAAGGGCCCATGGCCTTCAACTTGAGGAGTATAGCATAAAAAAAAAGATAAGATTCCACAATGAACCATAAAAAATAGAAAGGGGACAGGAGGGAGAATAGTAACTTGGCAAAGAAGATCAAAACTTACTTAAAAACAATACTCTTCTTTTTTTGAGATGGCAGCAATATCCTACCAATAATAATACCTTGAGACTAAAAAAAATTGGTGATATGGAGAAAATTAACATAAATATTAAAACAGACCACATTCATTATTAAATAGTAAAATTAAAATGGCAATATTCCCAATATGACCTGGTGTCTTTAGAAGTCAGACTACATTTTATTCTTTTAGAATTTAGGGCTAAATAATATATAATTTATTCAAGGTCTATTACTATGTAGGATTTTGGTTTAAACTATCATGTGATTTTAAACTGCATCTTTGTTTTAACCAAACCGGGGCTCATTAAAACTTTGAAATATTCCATAACTCTCTGGAATTCAGAGGTCTCTATTAAGACCTGTTGCCTATGCAGGCAAGTACTCATCTCTAATTAAAATATTTATTAAAATATTCATAAAACCGTGTGCACAGCCTTACAGTGTAAAAATAATGAATATATGAAAAATTAAGATCAAATTCCTAATTTTAAAAACAAGCAGTCATAAAGGGTTAAAAATAATGTCATAATGTGGTCATTTGTGACTTCTGAAGCCCATGAAGATAAATCTCCAGCATCCCATATAACATGCTTGTGAATGACTTTAATCAGGAAGCAGACAGAGCTAAACTCTCCCCCCAGGGCTGAGCATCTGAAGCAAGCTGGGAGGCTATTATAATCAGGTGAATTTAGACACTATAATTTTCAGAGAACCTCACAGTCCTTCTAGGCCTGAGACTGACTTCACAATTTCTTTGAAATGCTGAAAAGAAGCCCAGAAAAATCAAAGCAAAGGATTATTATCCAGAGAATCCAAACTGTAGACCATAACACAAAGGTCAGTTGGTTTCCAAAGCAAACAAAATACTCAATTTATGTGATGGGCTACATGTTGAAATCCTGTTTATAATATGCAATAAGGAGTAAGTTTTTGAAACATTTCCTCAACAATCTTCTCTGCTGACCCTTGGGTTTAACAGTGGCTTTCACTCTACTCTTTTAGGATTGGGACTAATTTTGAATCATTGGCTCATGAGATGTGCATCAAATAGGACTGCCTCTAGTAACATGAATTAATAAAAATAAAAACCACAACTGTGGTTCTGTATGTATTCTACAAAGGTTGCTTTGGAAACAGACTGCCTTTGCTTTATGAATTATGAAGCTTCTATGGAAATCTGGATCATAATGTAAAGTAGTTATTTATTTAATGGGAAAAAGGCCAATGGCAAAGCCACTTGGAATTTCCAGTCTATTTATTCCCCAATGATATGCCTTCATATGTTTGATTCAAGATCTTATTTAAACTTCATGGGGGCAATTATTAGAGCCAAAAGCTGTGTTTTAGGAGATATACCATGTATTAGGAGAATGCCATCTTATGATCTCAGTGTAACCAGTGTCTGAAAACTTGCTGTTACTATAGACACATTTTTCTTTGGTCCTTCGGATGAAGGCACACTCCTGACTCCCTCTGATCTGTTCTCCACACCACAGCCAAAGTAATCATTTTCAAATTATAAATACCATTGTCTCCTCCAGTACTCACTACTCAAAACAACTGAATGTCTTCCTGTTGCTCTTAAGTCAAAGACAAAAATCTTCAGCACTTCTTAAATGGTCTGGTTGTTTCTCTGTTCTCCTGTTCTCTTTGTTTCAGCCTTGTATTTTCATTGAGCCATTTTATGTACCAGGAACAACGCAAAGGCCATTCTTCTACCTGAATATTATTCTTCTTTTTAATTAATTTTTATTCACCTTTAAGCTAGTTCCTCAAAAAAAATCTTCCTCTTCTTAATAGAACTTACCTTCTAGTTGGGAAGGCAGACAAAATGAGAAAGAGCAAGAAAAAAGGAAGGAAGGGAAGGAGGGAGGGAGGGAGGAAGCGAGGGAATGAAAGACAGAGGGAAGGAACGAATACAAAGGGTTTAGGGATTAATACTTGGGAATGGTCTACAGGGTTAGTACATAAGTTTCTCTGTTCTGTGGATCATTTAAGACAAATTGAGATGGTAACTGATATAAAGTTTCAGGATTCTTCAGAAATACCTTACATGTTTTCTTTATATAGCACTCCAGATACATAAAAAGCCTTTTAATTTTTTTTCTTTTGCATTGGAAAAGATTACCTAAGAAGTCACATAATTCTCATCAATCAACAACTGAAAAAGAAATTTGGTGTTGTATCTCTTTGGTTACTCCTTACACATTTTGATATGCAGCTTGACCACCCAGAGAGATTCCTGTCTAAACTGTCACCACTTTCATCAAAATCTATAAACACCTCTCCTAAAACTGCCCCTTTTTGGCCAGTCCAACTGAATTATGTTTATGAGACTTATAAGATAGGCAAGACAAATATTATGTTTATGGTCTTCTTTATGCCAATGAGACTCAGGAAAAGCAGTTTCAGTTTACCTGTATTCCCACGGAAGGGTCATTTAAATGATTTTCTGTAATACAAATGTTGAGAAGCATGTTCAAAGCTCATTTACTACTCCTACACATGAATCAGATTTGTTAATTCTACACATTCTTCAATTTTCTGGAGCATTACAAGAATTTATGATATAAAAGGTATCGTTCTGAATACTGATACAGTGATACAGACATCCCTCCCCTTCTGGTGCACTCACAAATCTTCCAATATTGGGAAGATTTGTCACAACAACTTAATGTCACAACAACTTAATGTCAGTAGTGATCTCTCATATTTTCTAGTTTCTTCCATAGGTCCTGTAAACCTGCCATAATGAGTAAGAATTATGTTTAGTGGAGTAGATACCTTGTACCCTGAATTGCATCACTCATTGAACATAATTATGTAACAAAAATGTAAAATGCACAATCATTACATGTGGATCAAAAGGAACTTGGCAATATTGCTGTATCTTTTTTATTCCAAAAGAAAGTTGAGCCAATAAATTATGTATGCAGGTGAGCATTCTGTTCATTAACACAAGGAAAAAACTATAACTTTGAAAGTAAAAGCTTAATATTTGATTAGCTTTTTAAAACATGTAACAGTAATTGACTTTAGAAGAATTAAGCATCATGTCTTATGATTCTAGAGCAATAAAATTTAAAAATTAATAGCAACTGAATTTGTCACTTTGCTCACATCTGATCTTCTGTAATACTACTTTATAGTTAAAATAAATAATTTCCAAAAATGATTCAATCCTGAACTTGTGACGGGATATCTAGAGATATCTGAAAATCTGGTTCCTTAAAAACTCATATAAGTTATGGAATTACATGAATATATAAAATAAGGCATTCCTTCTGTAAACAATTTTTCTTCATAATTACATCATATAGAATATATATTTGTTTTATATATCAAATTATCCATATGAACAGTAATTGATTTGGACATTTTTTATGACCTACAACAGCAGTAAAAAAGTTCTTTGGAATTTCACTTTTAAATAAACTATTAATACTTTATTTTTATCTAGAGATCTTTAGCAAAAGTTTGGAAAATTGGTAGTCATATCCTGCATATTTTTGTCAAAACAAAAGATTTTCCCATATTAAAAAATGATTCTGAAAGTATTTTCTCTTTCAGAAGTACTATGGGTTAAATTATGCCCCCCCCAAAAAAAAGATACATTGAAGTTCTAAATCCCTGTAACTCAGAACGTCACCTTATCAGGAAATAGGGTCATTAGAGATGTAATAAGTTAAGCTAGAATGAGGTTATACTAGAGTAGAGAGGGCACTTAATGCAATATGACTCGTGCCCCTATAGGAAGATGGTCAATGGGAAGACAGAGACACGCAAAGAGAATGCCATGAGATGATGAAGACAGAGATTGGAACGACACATCTACAGTCCAAGGAACCCTAAGGATTGCCAGTAAACCACCTGACTCTAAGAAGAGGCAAGGAAGGATTCCCCTCAAGGGTTCAGAAGGATCATGGCCTTGGCAAAACCTTGATTTCACACTTTTAGCTTTCAGTACTGTGAAAGAATACATTTCTGTTGTTTTAAGTCACCCAGTTTGTGGTACTTTGTTATAGCAGCCCTAGGAAACCAATACAAGAGGGAAATTAGACAAATACAAAGTATGATGTAGCTCGATTAACATCGTTTACCAACCTTCTTGCTGCTATTGCAGTAATTCATATCATTGGAATACAGAATTAGTTTTTGTAAACATCTCCTCCATAATTCAGACCTCTGCCACTGTAAGAGCTGGTTCTTTGAGATAGTTATTTTTTAAAAAAGGAGTTTGAACATCTGCACTTGAATGTTTATAGCAGCACAACTCACAATTACAAAGATGTGGAAACAACCCAAGCGCCCATCAATCCATGAGTGGATTAATAAAATGTGGTATATGTATACCATGGAGTAATACGCAGGCATAAAACAAAATGGTGAACTAATATCTCTTATATTATCCTGGATGGAGCTGGAGCTCATTCTTCTAAGTGAAGTACCACAAGAATGGAAAAACAAACACCACATGTATTCACCATTAAATTGGTCCTAATCGGTCAAAACTAATGTGCACATATGGGAAGTAACATTCATCGGGTGTCGGGCAGGTGGGCAGGGGAGGAGAAGATGAGTAAACTCACACCTGACCAGTGCGGTGCGCACTTTCTGGGGGATGGGCACGCTTGTAGCTCTGACTTTGGTGGTGCAAAGGCAATTTATGTAACCAAAGCGTTTGTACCCCCATAATACTCTGAATTTTAAAAAATTAAAAAATAAAAATAACACACACACACACACACACACAAAAGGAGTTTGAGCCAAATATCAAGACTTCATTAAATATATTGAGCAACAATCATAGGATATTTAAGAAAAATTACATATAAAGTTGTAGACACCAGTATATTTAAACATCAATCTGACATGTTAGGCTTGCCTGCTGCTGGGATTCATATCTTACATATTGTGGCACTCAGTTAGTACCTAGTACAGCATCTTGCATTTACTAGTGTCTTAATAAATGGCTACTGGTTGCTAGGACCAAATTGTGTCCCCCAAAAATTCATATTTTGAAGCACTAATGCCCAATGTGACTATCTGGAGTTAGGATTGTCAGAAGGCAATTAAATTTAAATGAGGTCATAAGGGTAGGACCTTAATAAATAGGTTTAATGTCCTTATAAGAAGAGGAAGAGATATCAGAGCACTCTCTTGCTCTCTCCCCGTGTGCTCACAGGGAAGGCGGCCATCTGCGAGTCAGGAAGAAAGCCCTCACCAGAACTTGACCGTGCTGGCACCTGAACTTGGACTTCTTGCCTACAGAACTGTGAAAAAATAAATTTCTGTTGTTTAAGCCACTTAGTCTAGAGTATTTTGCTATGGAAGCCAGAGCAGACTAACACACTAATGAACTAACCACTACCTACATTATGGCAAGAGATCCAGAACGAAAGTATGTGCTAGAACATCAGACTGTCAGGAAGCTAATCCATCAAGATTATGAGATTTTGGTAAAGATTGTGAAAGTCTGGTATTGCTGGTTCTCTAGGATAATAATAGCTTTTACAAAGCTATAGAAAATCTCCCAGCAGGGGCAATTATTGGCATTCCCCCTTTATAGCATGTGTCAAAGACTGCAACTACCTTGTGAATTATGTATAATATATTTGTTAGCAAGACAGCCTGACTTTTAATCAGATTTAAGAATTTGATAGGCATACTTTGGTCATGCATCTCATATTTTTCAAAATTTTAATTCAGATATAATCATAGATACATGAATTAAAAATCAAGGTTGCATGTTTTCTCTGTAAACTGAGCTCATCTTCTTGCTGTTTTCACTGTATTTGGTGAGCTGCTTCTTTCTGAGCTAGGTGTGTTCACTTGGCCCTGACTGAGGGGTGACTTCAAAAAATTCCAGAAAACATGCTGGGAGTTGTGGGGTTAGAAGAGAACATAAAAGCCAACAATGAATTTTTGTCTAGGTTACATTCATTTAAAAGCAAAGTGTGCAGTGTTACTTAGTACACTGGTTATTAACTGTTAAACTTGATCATTAGACTTCCGCTCAGGAATATATACATAGTAACTATATCAATAATATAAGTATAATAGTTTATAATAATATTTGATGGCAAATTTATGTTCAAAATTGCCCTGGTGTTCAATAGGCTGAAATTTGTGCCCCCCCAAAAGAAAAATGCATATGTTGAAGTCCTAACCCTCAGTACCTCAGAATGTGACTGTATTTAGAGATAGATCCTTTAAGGTAATTAAGGTAAAATGAGGTCATATGGGTGGGCCCTAATCTAATATGATGAGTGCCCTTATGACAGAAGTTGTTTAGCACACAGATACAAACAGAAAAGGCCAAGTGAAGACACCATGGAAGAAGATGACCAACTGCAGGCCAAAAAGAGAGGCCTCAGGATAAATCAACCCTGCCTACACCTTCATCTCATACTTTTAGCCTCCAGAATTGTGAGAAAATAAATTTGTGCTGTTTAAGCCACCCAGTCTGTGGTACTTTCTGTGCCCTAGAAAACTAACACACCTTGACTTTTTATCTTGTTTTTGAAAAGTCCTACATTATGATGAAAAAGTGGGTTCAAAAAGTTTCTTTTCTTCAGACACTGAAGAGTCTTCTAAGAATTTAGAGTTGGCTTAGAGTTCTAAAACGAAATGAGATGTGGCTGCACCTCATGGTCTGTACTGTGCCCATACATAAAATACGGTGACATGTGACAGTGTGATTCTTCTCCATTTCCTGCTGTATCTCCACAATACCGTCATGAAGTTTTTTGTTGTTGTAAAATATAGTATAATAGGGTCAAATTCACTTCCCTTTAATGTATCTTGAACTACATTTACCCAATTTATGTTGCATGAATATGATCATGACATGATCATAACTTGTACATGGTCCCTCCAAATAATCCACCCCATACTTGTCAAACTGCTGTGCACCCACTTGGTGTCAGCAAAATTAAAACCTTCAATTATTCATTCTTTCATCCTGCAGTAATAGAAACAAAATAGGCAAGAACGGTAAATACATACAGCAACATTCATGCCTGTACATAAAATGCTTTCTCCCTTTCTTCTTTCTTTTTTCCCTTTTTTCCTTGGCCTAATCAAGTCCTACTGACACTTCAGAGTTTAGCTCAAATCTGACTTCCTCAGGGCAGTCTCCCTTGACTTCCCAAGTAGGTCAAGTCCTCTTATTGTGCTCCTATAACATCATAGTACCCTGTAAATTTCCTTCGTAGCCCTATCAGTTTGTTAGAAATGCAGAATCTCAGGGCCCACCCCAGATCTATTGAAACACCCACTTATCCTCCAAGACCCAAGCTCCAAATACCCGCCAAACCTCCAGGGCTTCCTTGATTCTCTCATGCAGGCTCAGGGCTTCCCCCGAAGTTCTATGCATCTACCTGTAGAAGTGCAGTGTGCACACTGTGTTTTACTTACTAGTTTGCTCTTCTACAGAAACTCCAGAGCAAAGACCATATCTTATCCATCTTTGTAAACACAATGAGTTTAAAAACCTGGCTCACAGCAAGTACTAAATAACTATCTTCTAAAGCCATGAAACTGGAAAATAAAAGAGTTGGATTAGCTGATTTTTAATATGCTTTACAGCTCTAACATTCTATAAAGACATACTTCTAATGCTTGTATGAGATTCCACACACTTCTCATGATTGAATCCAGGTTACATCTTTTTAAAATGCAGAATGTGTTCCAGGCAGTCTAGGGGTTCTGAGATTCTGTATTTCTAACTAGCTTTCAGGTGATGATGATGCTGGAACACTTAGAATAGCAAGTTCTTCAAGTCCAGCATACATCCAAAAACCAGCTCTGACTTCCTAAAATCCCAGTCTTACAAGCGTCTAACATCTTAAAAGTAATAAAAGGCTACAAAAAGGAGGTCATTCTGTGGGTACCTGGCCTAGGTTGGGCTCCTTTTAATAAGACTCAAACATTGGTTCGGCTCTAATTTATAGGTTTTAATGTAGAACTTAAAAACAAAACAAAACAAAAAACTCTGACCTATTCTAATCTGCCCATTTTCCTATATCCATACAGATACTTTCAGTATCTACTCTTTAAATGCAAAATCTTTGCTCTTTTGTTACTTGCGTGTTTATCAAATTTACGTGTAACTCTGTCAGAAACTAAAGGGTGACATCCTCCTCCCCATTCCCCAACCAGTTGCCAGGTAGTCTTTGCAAAAATGGAGGCATTTTTTTTTTAATTAGACACACAGTCTTCCTATGTTACCCAGTCTGGAGTGCAGTGGCTATTCACAGGCATGATAATAGCACACCACAACCTCAAATTCCTGGCCTTATGTGAGCTTCCCAAGTAGCTGGAACTACAGGTGTGCCTGGCTCCAGTGGAGGCTCCTTTGAAATTTTAATGAAAACCCTTGGCAGTTCATAGATTGAATAAGGAGAATATACTTTCAAAAATATGGAGTGAGTACATATACTGAATCATTCCTTGTCCCTTGGAATGCCCTTGGTGAGGTTTCTGAGGTTGCACTAGGCTCACAGAGAGGAATGATGCTTTTATTTATTCACCAAATACTCTTACACCACTTTCTACGTCCTGAACACTGTTCTATGCAATTTGCAAATAGTCATTCCTCAAATTCTCATAACAACCCTATGAAATACATACTACTATCACTATTTTGAAGATGAATAAACTAAGAGATTAAATAACTTGTGTGAGGTCTCACAGCTGGTAAATGGAGGCAACCTACCACGTACAGACAGGATGAGGTCCATGTTACAAAAGAGAGAAAGAGGGAGAGAAAACAGATGCCCTGCTAGCTATGGATTTACAAACATTTTCTCTCCTTGCACCCCATCTTGGACTGTACATAAACCAGAAAATTTGGTCTTAATCATGATTTTATGAAATTAAGAATGTGTGCATTACTACATTTGTTCCTATAGTTATTTGAAACCCCTAAACACAGATTTCACTTTCCATCAGCAAACTGCTATGCTACCCAAACTTGTTGCTTCTTAGGTACTGATTTTCTCCATTTTTATTTATCTCACTGTTGTTCACTATTCTCATTACTTTTAAGAAGATGCAATATTAAAATCTCAATTATAAATACAAAATAAAAAATAGAGGAGGCTAGCCAAGTAGTTTCTGGATTTAGTAGGAAAAAAGCCACTTATTTTAAACATATCAAAAACCAACTACATTTAGCAGTTAGTGTTTTCTCTTCACATCAGATTTGAGCACTTATCTGTGTCTTATATTTTTCTTACATTTCCTTTGTTGTAGAAAATAACATGTGGCAGTGTCAATGAATCCGACTTTTCATTTTACATCCTTATTCTTTATTGGTTTTTATGATTTTAACGTGCAGGAAGTTTCAATTAGCATTAGATATAAGGTTCTAGATAGATTAAGTGTGTATATTGATTTTAATTGTTTTAAAGAGTAGAGGCCAGTAGGACATGGGTGAGAAGGTTTTCAAGAGAAAGGGGAAGGATTTATCTGTACAAAAAGCTAAAATGCCAATTCAGTTAACTGTGGTAAGAAAGTCTAAAGTTGAAAAAAACAGCGCTATCATCTCAATTTTCTGTAAAAATATGACGATTTACTTTATCAAGAAATATTTGAGAGCTATAAAGAACAGAGTTTACATACGGATGGACTTAACACCTACGTGAAGATCATTCATTTCACAAACATTTATTGAGCACTTATCAAAACAGGCAGGCTGATAAAAATATGTCCACACATTAAAATAACATCATAAATTGACGGGCATTCAAAATTTAGGCCTTGATTATTTTAAGTGTTATTTCATCTATAAGTCAATGGCTATGGTTGTAGAATCAAACTATTGTCAGGGCAGCTATCTCAAAAGCTCTCTAACTGGGCACTTGGCCACATTATTTGTCCTTTAGACAACTGGGACATAGGTTCTATACAACATCTATAGCAACTGTGGAATATTAAATTCTATATGCTAGGCTATTTTCATTAAAATTACAAAATCAATTTAATCTCAAGGAGGACATGGAAATCATATCACCTAACTGCCTAGTACTCTATATTTGAAAATTGAGTTGCACAATCCTTATTCCTATTGATCTGACATTGACCAAGTCACCACTCTAGCATACACACATGGACTATGCAGCTTGGAGAGCAAAATTCTCTCCTGTCATTATAACTATCTAATCCTAAATGAGCATATTATTTTCTAAAAACGTTAATAGTCATGATATATTCATCAGGTAACTGGCATAGAATAGTTCTCTCACTTTTATCATATTTTTAAATATCTTTCAAAATACAATTCATTTTCAAGGAAACTTTGTAAAGCCTGTTTTCTTCAAAGCTTATAGACTTAATAAAATTGATAATTTAAAAGTAACTGCGCTGATGGCAACATAAAATATTGTTAATGAAACAAAAGCCAAACAAAGACTATGTGCATACTAAGTAACAGATGTGCTCCTAAACAAATGAAATAGGAAATTAATAGCAAATTTTAGTGAGGGTATGTTTGTGTGTCTCAGTTTGAGTGAGGTACATAAAAGAATGAGGGTCACAAACAGGCTTTAATTACACCATAGAGTTTTACAATTGAGTAAATTTGGTGTCAGTGCTGCAGAAGGCTGTGATTGAAAATTTTCCTGTGGAAGAAGAAATGTCACAGTATTTTGATAAGCGAGAGATGAACTTTTTTTTTCCCTTGTGCCATCAGCAAGACGAAAAGAACAAAATGCATCATTTATAACCCACGGCTCAACCATTATCTCCTGGTGAGACACTTGTTTTAAACACACAAGGACCTTTTTTCTCCCTCTACAAAGTCTAGAGCTCTCTGCGAGGCTCCTTCTCCCTTAGAGCCATAAAAGAAAGTTGACACTTGTGCAGCCAAAGTTTCTAGGCAACCACATAAGGGCACTCGTACACCCTCCAGGTCACAGCCAGTTCTGAAGTACAGAGGAAGCACACGAACAGCATATGTCTCTTTGATCACAGATATCATCGAAAACTGATGTGGAGAGAAAATCCTCTTCTGCACCAAAGGCTTTACAGACTCTTTCTCTGACTTCACCCACAGAGTAAAGAAAGGGTACCTTGCTCAAATTATTGGTATGAACATTTCTCGATGCTAAAATTGAATAACATACGTGTGTGTGTGTGTGTGTGAGAGAGACACACCCAAGAATGTCTCTATGATTGCCAAAGCCATGACAAATTAGATAAAGCAAAACAGAAAGAAGTGGTAAGTACAATTTAGGCACATTTCACTTATTTATCCATTCATTCTGTAAATGTTGATTGAGAAACAACTTTTGGTATTAAGGATATGACTGAGAGAATCAAAGTCTTTCTGCTCTTACAGAATTTATGATCATAAGTACCAACAATTATGATGACCTTAACCTATCAAGTAAAGGTTTAGATTTTGTAGAGCATTCAATCCATTTTAGTAAACTTTCCAGCATTTACATGGTTACATCTCCCTAATGCCCCTCAATTATGCAATATAAGCATTTTCCTGTACATTTTGGATTTCAACAGAGTTAAAACTTAACATATAAGTGTTTAGATGCTACGAGTATTTCCACATCATTATTTTTTTTTTGACATTCACAGCAACTCTAGCTAGGTACAGATCTAAATTGATGCAATGAACAAAACAGACTCAAGAGACTTGCTCAGGGAGAAATCTGGGGAGAAGCCAGGACTATAACACGGGAAGCTACACATAATCCATGCACTTTCACTGAGATTCTGCCACTACATGTTCCTCGTTGCTTTTGACCATCAGGGGCCTGAATACCATTACTCCGAGTTGATGTCAAGGCTACACACACACAACATACATACAAAAATAAATTCCTAATGCATCAAACAATTTGTTGATCATCTCCTATAAATAACAAATCAACTAAATTCCTGTGTTATTTTAGTGTCACAGCTCCTCTATGATCAGTATCTGCAGAGAATTTTACCAACATAGTAGCAGCCACCACCAGCAGGGAAGGCAGGGGGGTACAGTAATTGTCCGATGCAATAGAGCAGAGAAGAAATTACTCGTTCAGAGGATTTACTTCAAAGCTCTGGATGCTGTAATTCCTGATGTCTAAAAAGGCATAACCTTAGTATCATTCCTGGTTGGGCCACTGCGTGCTGTCGATTCCAGAGTTGGTGATGGGGGCGGAGGGGCACAAGAGCAGGACAAGCAGTGTGGCTGCAGAATGCTACAACAATGTGGAAGACAAGCACGTAGTTTGGAAATAGCTTTTCATTCTGTACTCTGGATCTACCTTTCTGTATTTCCCAATAGATGCTCAGTAATAGCAAGCTTGTATTCTCTGGGGAACTGGTATAAAGATAGTTTTACACAATCTGGATGTAAAAGACTTACTACCTTTTTTGTTTGGAAAAACTTACAGGATAACTCTCTTCCAGAATTAGTACCTAACATTTGTTGAACATTTGTTATGGGCAAAGTACTGTACTGAGTATTTTCATTTTATCATCTCAAAAAACATTGTGTGAGATAGGTAATTTTAAGCCCATTGCACAGATGAAAAAAAAAACTGAATTGAAAGTAATTTGCTCAAAGTCAGAGCTAGGGCTAGAGTAAGAACTGGGTTTTAATTCTATTAGACCATCATACTATCTTTCCACTCATAAGCCTACTGTATGACAGCCACTGAGCTACACAGAAAGGCAGTATAGCTTCAGGATTAAGAGGACAGGCTTTGCAGTGGGTCCCAGTCAGAGCTTCATTCAAAAGCTTTCAACTTCCAAATGTGCATAGCCAAATAGAGCAAATGAAAGTTATAATTTCAAATTCAAATAATATCTGAACTCTACACAACATTTTCAATATCCGTTCTCAACACGAGAATGTACAGACTTGAACTCTGCTGATTCATAAAGCACAATGTTTTTATTTCAATTTTCAAAAATGTATTAAGTTCCCAGTAGGAAATAGTAAACATTTAGTTTAATTATGTGGGAAAAGTCAAAAGATGTTGTTCTATCAAACACTGCTCCTTATTTTTCCTTTTAAATTTTTATATAAGTAACATCTGAACATAGTCTTATAAAAATCATCCAAAACATATTTTTGAAAAGTATGTTTCCTGTTAAGCTTCCCTTATTCCATTTCTTTCACCAGATGCCAGCACTATTAACAACCGGAGATCTCATATCATTTTATTTATTTCCAAATGGCAAGACAATTGACCAAATGACATTTATTAAATAGCTCATTCTAGTTCATTATTTTCATATGCATTTATCGCACACCAAATACTTACATATGCATGAATCGATTTCTGGATGGATTCTGTACCACTATTTCATTTGTCTTTTTTTATACTAATATATACCATAGTGATCTAATTACTTATATAATAGGTTTTTATATCCGTAGAAGGCAAGTTCTTCCTCATTTTTTCTCTCCAATTATTTGTAAGTTCCACATTTTATCATTCTTCTAATTGTTACCTTTACACTTTTAATTTCCATACCTTTTTCTATAATTTTCTAACAATTCAATGACATAAATGCAGTTTATTTGATATTTATATAATTTCTTAAAGTTTTAATTACATACTGTGATGACTGGCTCATTACCGCCTCCCCTTAACATAGTCCTCTGAGCTAGGCGTGTCCCTGAATTATTCTTATCCTTCACAGCTTTTTCCTGAAAGTATCTGGAGCTATATTTTGGTTTTCTGCATTTATGAATCTACTCATATTTACTTTCTATTTTCTAGAACCTGCTCACAGTTGCTTAGTTTTCTGATGGCCTTCTTTCCTGTTTTCCAGAATTTCCAGACCATTATGTATGTGGTGAGGTGGGGGTGTGCATGCGTACACGCGCCTGTCTGTGTGTACATACCTTCTTCTGACAAGTTACAGGATTTGAGACAGCGGGAACTGTGGGCACATATGCTCAGTCTACTATCTTGAATCCTGATCCCTCAGCTACATCAAATTTTTAAACATATGTGCAAATCATCAGTGATCATTTAGATGCAATAATTTGCCAAACTACTCAGGCTGGTCTTCAAAGTCTTCAGCAGTGTCTTCAGAACTCTATTATCGGCTTACCCCAACACTTTAAGGCCCCGGTCATCCCTGCATATCTCCTACCCTCTAAAATTGCCCATAAATCTTTTCTCAAATTGTTGTCTAAACTCGGACACTTTCCTCATAGAATAAAATATCTCCCTATCAATTCCCCCATACTTCAAAGTCCACCTCAGAAACCACCTATTCCAAAAAAAACTTCCCCATATCCTTCCCACCCAGAAACAATCTCCACCCCAGTACATCACTGGAACGCTTTGTTCCTCTGTGCTTATCACAATAAACCATCTGCTACTATGCATGCATCTACCTTTCCAACTAGATTAATGCTCCTAGAGAAAAGGGATTATGTCATATATACATATATGTGTGTGTGTGTGTGTACCCAAAATGTGTAACTTACTTAGGTTGAATTAAATTATACTTTTTCTCTTAAATAGTGGTATCAGCTTATCACTGGATTCTGCAACAAAGTGGGGATTTTGTTCTATTTTTTCCATGCTGTGTCTTCACATCCCATTGATATTAAAAAGCAATTGCCTTGCATGTTTGAGCTTGTGTATAGTACTTGAGAAGCTGATAGAAAAATAGGTATTAAATGTTCTCATGATCAATTTATACATTGCATTTTTATATAAATTTAAATATCTTTTAAGATAAATAAGTTCTACCTTTCTTAATTATTAAAATAGGAATTTGCTTTCATTTTGCTTCAAAATGTTTGCTTTAAATGATGTCCTGTTACCCTGTATGTATCTGACACTTAAATTTATCTATCTTTTAGATCGCTTTCATCAATTGAATAGTTATTTTCTTTATTTTTGTTCCCTTAGGTATAATCTTCTACAATAACAGGATACTTGTGTTCCTAACAAAATAGCTTATCAAAGAATTCATGTTATAAAAACAATTGTTTTAGCTAGAAAAGAAGACTTAGAAACTAGAGAATTTTAGGCCAGCACAAAGTTATTTTTCCTACAAGCATTCCAATAAAAGGTGGAATAAAGGTTACTACATAGCTATAGTAACTGCAAGATAATAGGTTAATCAAAATATACAAAATCACATCTAAACATTCCTGAGCAAATCCTGAAGAACACATAAAAAGAAACCAAAACCAGGCCATCAAAAGTGATGTCAACACACTTAAGACCATCAATGAGAAACCTCAGGAGCTCAAACCATGCAGTCAAGTGTTCCTATGCCGTGTGTGTGATAACTTTTTCCTTTACTATGTATGTGAGTTCTGAATTTCATTTCATTACAACTCAAAAACATCCACATAATGTCAATGAGCTCCCTAATTTATTAACTACATTATCTCCAGTCTGTGTTATGTAACACACACCGGATGCAAACAAGTGTATGGAAATCCAGGATCAGAACAGTGTTTATTCAAAAGTTTCTTAAGCTATTTAAAATAATAATCTTTGGAGGGGGATACTCGAGTATGTCACATATTGTCTTTTCCTAGGTATAATTTTATTCCTCATCATTATTCAAAAAATTTGAAGTTGTACTTTTAACTCAAAGCTGTTAAATGACAACAACTCATATTTATTAAACTGTTACTAGTTTCCAGGTGTTCAGTTAAGCATTTTACATACATTACCTTATTTAATTCCCACAACCCTATGATGAAATTTCATATACGCTTTTCCTACTGACACACCAATTATATATATACCAGAGCATAACAGTCTAAACACATGGGCTCTAGAAATGGGTTTGAATCTCAGACTGGCAACTTACTAGCTATGTGACAGTAGACAGGTTACTGAATCATGTTGAGCCTTAGCATTTTCATGTATTAAGTGGAGATAACATTTTTCCTTCCCCATGAGGATGTTGAGAGAATTAAATTATTTACTCATATTTGCTATTTTTTGTAGAATGGTGTGTGGTGTATAGTAAGCACTAAATAAATATTGGCTATAGTTCATTATTCTTGTACCCAAAGCAAAGTTCCCCTTAACTAACAAATACCAAAACACTTTCTTGTCCATTTACTATTTTTCCTTAGTACCCTTAGATGTCTGCACAATTGTCATCAGTTACATCACAAAGTAATCTATAACTTTCCTTAAAATTGTGGTCTATTTAAATCTCAAAATAATCCAGCAGGGTCCATGTTCCAAAATGTAGAAATCAAAAATTGTTTAGGGAATGCTGCATTACCTTGCTAGTCTAGCACATATTTTTAAATGCATGCACTGCTCCACTAGGCTTTTCATATTTTCTTTCATAACAATTACATTTCAAAGAGCTTGTTGCCACTGAAAACACCTCCTTTCAGGCCAACTCCTCCTATTTTTCTTCTCTGCTTATAGCAGTTATGTGGTTGTAATAACACAAAGGAATCTGCATGATTTCAGTGCATGACTCATTTCCAGCAAATCAACACACACATTCTCAATTTTTCATGCATGAGAGATGTGTAAAACTATAAAAATGTTTGGACATTTGAGAAGACTAAATCAACAGAGAGTAAGCGTTTTATCAGATCTACAAGTGAAATTAAACTTTAATTTGAATAAATAAACTGTACTATGAAAGACGAGTTGCTATCCATCTGAGCTAAAAAGATGAAGTGTAATTGTATCTATGTTAATAGATCCACCAAGCACAAGGAAATCACAGCAGAGGCTCCTGTATGAACATGCTGATGATTCACAGGTGTGCAGGCATGGTTTGTAAACACAGATGGAAAGCGTGACAAATATATGAATATATGAGTTACAATTGTGGTCTGCCCCTCTTCAAAGATGGCATTTATTTTTCCAAATCCTTGAGTAGTTTCAAAAGAGGTGTCTATGAGATGGCAGTGATGATATCAATGCTCAGAGTGCCTCTGACTGAATTAACTTAGATAAAATCAACTGGGTCCCAAAATTTTCAGCAAAAAATATTTCACCAATTACTTTATTATCTATGTTATGATAACAGAATAAACATTGGCCAATTCTAAAAAAGGGACAAACAATGATCAAGGTTATAAAGAATGGTTGTTTGCTAAGAGAGTAGATATTAAGTATTTACACCACACACACAAAAAAAGTAACTATGTGAGGTGATGGATAAATTAATTAGCTTGATGATGGTGATCATTTCACAATGTATATGTATATCAAAACATCACACTGTACACCATAAATATATACAATTTTCACTTGTCCATTATATCTCAATAAAACTGGAAAAAAATGGTTTATTATTTTTTATTTATTTTGTCCAATTGCCAAGGGGAATCACTTTTAAGAGCAACATTCTGATGATATTGTACATGACTGAATCAGGAACCCTATTGCCAAATAATTCATTCACTGAACCAAATGGTCTCAATTAGAACATTTTGTTACTTAAGACTCAACAATTGTTATCCTTGACAACAGTGACACTAGCTGTAAACCTTACTAGTTTATTGCAAATATCGAAACATGCTTAAATCCTCTACTCCATAGTCTTTGTTCTAAAGTAAATTGCTGAAGTGTAGTGAGGGGTTCCACAGAACTTGTTTTAAAAAGAAAAAAGTCAACAAATAAGTGAAACTTATTCAGACAATGAGTAGAAGATTTTTTCTATTTTTATGACCCTGACAGAAAATAACAGTGTGGTTAAAGCAAGAGCTCTAGAAGCAAAAGGCATCAGTTTGCACTCCTATGTAACCAGGGACTAGTTGTGGGACCTCAGTTTCTTTTCCTGGAAAGTGGGCATAATATTAGTGCCCATTTAATAGGCTGTGGCAAGAATTATAGATAATTCTCTGAAACAGTGCTGGACACACAGCTTTCTACTATATCATTTTATTTTAACTACTATATCATTCAATGTTATAATAATTATATTAGACACACATAGCAGCAAACATTATTGTAAAAGGAAATAAAAGGGAAGCAATCAGTCCAATAGCACTGTTCCATGTACTATAAATTACTTATTTCAGCATTATAAATATCCAAATACATGGCCACCTTAAGGACAGCTTGAGACATCAGAAATGTGTTTACCCTAAATGATGCTCAATTTCAACAAATAGACCAACCTTGTTGAAGATCAAAAATAGAGGTATTTTTAAAAATAACTACCACTCCTCAGGGATATCTAAAAGTATATCCAGATAAGGACACCATTTTCAAATACTAACGGTCACTAAATACACTTAATCATGCCATTTCTTACATTCCTATTAATTAATTTATTTCACGAGAACAACTAGCACACGCATTGCCTTCCCAGAATCTATTTCTTCCTCTCTTTCTTTGAGCCACAATTTCTATGTGGTTTAAGAAAAATTGATTCCCTGCTATCAATGGGGTCAAGGGACATGGGACATTAGTACGACTATGCATTCCATTCTCTCCTCCACAATGACTGGTTCAAGAAGTGAACATGCAATTCAAGCCAGAGCAATCAAAGTTAATGTCAAGACTTTCTTAAAAAACGACTAGACAGAGAGCTCCCTAGCTCTTGGCTGTGTAGTGCGTACATGTAGTCCACAAGAACAACAAATCTAAGAATGAAGCTAAAACCCAAAGTAGGACAGAGCCAGGAGATAACAAGGACTCAGAAGTGTACCCTTGAAGGCATCATGATACTTTGGCATTTTTAGTCATGTAAGCCAATTCTTTCTCTATATTATTCATATAAGCCTTGATTATTTGTTACAAAATTTTCTAAACAATACAAGAATGCAGGGTAAGGGCTAAAGGTCTTAGCCTAGGAATCTAAAACAAACAAAACAAAAAAAGTGGTTTAAAAAATAAGATATTAAGTGAGTGGACGGATGTTTCCTGGTGCTTTTGATCTTACTCCTTGCTACTCATCGGTAGTTGTGAAGATCAAATGGGAAATTACGTGCAAGGTCTAAACACAGTGCCCCGACACACAGCACAGAATAAACACTTGATGCTCCTATTTATACCCGTCTTGTTGTCCTTTTGAAGAGAAGATGGAAAACAGCATTAATGTTAAGCATTTCCAATATCACAAGCAATATCTGCATGAAAGAAATGAAAAAAAACCAAACTTATTGAATCTTTTTATCTTAAACAACATACCTTCCTATTTAAAATAAATACATCATTATATTTGGCACTAGAAGTTCAGGAGTTTCAATAACTTTCTAACTTTTCTTGTAACACAAAGTTCAAGGGATTTTGTTTAGTACACGTCCTCTCCCCTCTTGGCACTTACCTTCTAGGGCCTTTCCAGCTTCCCAAGTTACTGAGGGTGCTAACGTTATCCCTTGTTCTTTAAACATACATTCACACTAATAGGTCAGTTACTTAATGCATAACCTTAATATACTATGTACCTTTATCAGAGAACAAGATGAAGGGTTAACTTTAATGCATTTATTCATATGATATTGACTAAGAGCCTACTATGTGCAGGTTGTATATAAATCTCAATGGGTATGACCAGAAACAAACAAAAAAAGCCATTAGTCTATGCCTTGCTGAGCTTTGAGTCTAGTGAAAAAGACAAACAAAATTCAAACATTCGCACAAACAGACATAAATTGCAATTGTGACAGGTGCTGTAAAGAAGAGGCCATGACAGGCTGAAAGCCCCTAAGATGGAGACCCTTAACGAGGTCGCGGGAGGCTTCCCTCGGGAGGTGATACTTGATCTGAGGCTCAGAAAAGAGGTGAGAGAAAGGTGTGCACCAGGCAGAGGGAACAACAAGTGCTGTGGCAAGGAAAAGCAAAACATTGTTTACAATGAGACCTATCTCAACAACCAACAAAGCTGGACGTGAGAGTGGAGATTTGAGGAATCCACATTGTCCAGCCAGTCACGTGGGACTGACACTACATACATGTAGGCCATATATACAAGTCATAAACTGTAATTTAACAGCTTAAAATCCCTGCCAGAGGCGGGGTACAGCAGCCCACACCTGTAATCCCAGTGCTTTGGGAGACTGAGGTGGGAGGGTCGTTTGATGCCAGGAGTTCAAGACCAGCCTGGGCAACATTGTGAGAGCCCGTATTTACAAAAAATTTTTAAAAAATTAAAAAATTAGCCAGGTGCATTAGTGTGCCAGTAGTCCCAGCTACTCTGGAGGCTGAGGAAGGAGGATCGCATGAGCCTGGGAGTTTGAGATTACAGTGAGATATAACGGCGACACTGCACTCCGGCCCTTTCTCTATAAAGGGAAAAAAAAAGTCTCTGTCAGAGAGTGAATGGTGTCTTCTTTTAAGATCTATTTGGCCTTCTTATTAAAAAAGAATACTCCAGAACTACTCATTTCAAACCTTTGTGGGTATAATCCAGAGATCTACATTTTTAACTGGTTCCCAAGGTGATTTTTATGCACGTTATCGATTGAGAGCTAGTGATTAAAGCAAGATTACTCCCTGAAGTGAACTATGTATTCCATCCTTAGAAAATAATTCAAATAAATCAATCTCTACTTGAACAAAATGGAATATTATCTCTCATATAAAATGTTTAAATATTATAAATAAACACAATGGCTTTATAAAACATAGATTTCATCCTTCATAAGTAAAAATATAACTTTTCAGAAATACAATTTCATAAATACTCATTCAAATACTTGAGGAAGAATGCAGACATTAAAAAAAGTAAATATAAACGTCCATCTTCCATAAGAGTGCTACTAACACAAAATGAAGAGGATTCTATCTGGCATAGATGTGCTTTTTATAAAGTAATCTGGAGAGTCAAACAACAGAGCAGCTCTCTAGTTTGCCTTGTTCTACATTTCTACATCAAGGATACTAACTATTGGACGTGATAATGAACATGAGATCTGAGAGAAGGGTACTTTTCCACCATGAACTCCTTATATAGACCTTAAAAAATAGGCATCACTTTGGATCAGATACCCATTATCAATTTGGACAGAGAGTGTCTGAACCACTATTATCTGCAAATGATTCATGAGTGCAGGTATTTCGCTACCTGAGGATTTTAGTGAAACCATAAATATAAGAAAAGACAGAAGCTGGAATTCATAAAGGGCCTTAAGAAATATCTAGGATAGAAGATGATGTCCAATCTAAAGAAAAATGTAATTTACCGAATATGACTCACTTGTTCCTGTCTATTACCAGAAGGGCTTCTTTCTTATTTACCACCTATTTTGTATGTTGCATTCTCCATTCCACAACAGCAAACACAAAAGCTAACTAGCCTGCTGAAATTCATTCATTGTGAAAGCAGTCTTTAATATAAATCATTGATCACGTAGAGTTTACACTTAAAACAAACTAGGATAATAGTAACCGTGTAAAGATTCACAAAGCCATGATTTAACAAGGGAAGACAGAAGCTATTCCTACATCTAAAAAGTGAAAAAAAAGAAAAAATTTATGAAATGCACACACACACACACATATATGTATTTCTGGCATGCAATATGTAGGCTAATATAAAGATCTCCAAGTACTATCTTCTCTACAAATTTTTATGGTAAAAGTGACCCACTGCCATTTTAGAATGAATAACATTTTCCTCTTTTGGTTTTACCATCTTATATCAAAGATACGGCTAATGGACCAATTAATTTACAGAAAAACAAACAATACACTCCTCTGACATTTACAAAGTTAATCATGCATATTAAATCATCAACAATTTTAAGGGCTGATTTTTCTTTCTGCAGTTCTCTTCTGAACACATCCACCCTTTAACATAAATAAAAACTCTGGAGTCCCGCGATTAATCAAAGAACACTAAAAGCCAGCATAAAAAGAAATTTATAACACATGACTGGCTATTGAATGAATACCTAGTGATATAAAATCAAAAAAATTAATTTTTTTGCATTATTACTACTATATCTACTATGCATAGAATGTTTTTCTTCTGTCAGGCATAGTGCTTAATGTTTTACAAAAGAATACTGCACTTAATCCTAACAAGAAGTCTGTCAGGGGGGTACTTATTATTATTCCCATTTCATAGAAGAGGAAATTGAGACCCAAGATCAACCAGTTTACAAGGGTCTAGCTGAAACTTGAGCCCATAACTGTTTGATTTCAACACCCACGCTCTTCACATGTAAGCTATGTAAATAATTTTTTTTTCCTAAACAGCCCAATTATTTAGCCTAATATAAGACTCTAAAGTATCTCAGAGTCATTTCAAGAACATACATTTGTGGTATTTTATTTTGCACAAAGTTCACTCCTGAGTGCAATAAAAATCAGCTTGCTGGTTTAAAAATACAAGAATATGGAATGGCTGGGAATTACTGGTTTGGTCTGCACTGACTGAACAAGTGATTTCTCTAATCAAGAGTAAGCAGCAGAGGTGGCTAAAGGTTCAGGATATAATTTTGTGACCTTAAAAGGAGGGATTTTTTCCTCTTAAAGAAACTGCTAGCTTATATTAGATTATTTGACTTTTTGGTACTAAACTCTTTCCCACCAAAATAATTTACCCACTACAATTCAAAAAAGTTGGATATCAGATCCACAGAGTGAGGAGCCCAGAAAGTGTCTAAATTGTATAGCTCTGCCCATTTAACAGAGTTCTGTAGAGTCAAAAAAATCAGAGGTTCATGATAATCACTGCTATAATTTGGGTTGGCTCTGGCCACAAGCCCCCATCTCGATGGAGAACTGAGAAACACATACCTACCTCCCTACGACAGCCAACAGGAGATTTTTTGTCTTTATTCATTGATACCGGCTAAAATGCAAATAGGTCCAAAAGAAAGAGTAACTTGTACGTCGTCAGTTATTTACTTCTCAGTGTGGACAGGTTTATCAGAATCTTTCCTGGGAGAAGATTTGTCTATAAAAGGGAAAGTGAAAGACAGGTGGGAACATCAGCATCCGGCAGAATGAGGAGCTAGCAGAAGTGGGAAGCAGCTGAAGGGTGAGGGGGGAGAAGGCTTGAGTCAAGGGTCCTGCATTGTCGGCATATGTGTCATCTTAAACACCAGGCAACTGCCTGTGAGACTCAGTGAAGACACTCAAGCACTCTCAAGCCAGTATATAATAAATCCCTGAGAAAAGGGTAAAATTTTGAAGGTAGTGAACATACTTTGAGACCTTCTAAATCTTTCACCCTTAGAGACACTGCCTGTGGGACATGAAGGGATGAGCATTCTTGAGGCTTCGGAGGTCAGACCCAGGTGCCCCACGTGTCCCACCCTGGTGCCTGAGTCTACAATCCGATTCTTCCTGACAGCTTGACTGTGATGCTGCTATTGGAAGGAGTGCTTTAAACAATTGTTGACTTGAATAATCAATAAATTCTTGTCAGAGTTACTTTGCAACCTCTCCACAAAGAGTCAGAAAGTAATCACAATCACCTTAAATCATATCATTTCACCCAGAGACCTTTACTGAGAATTAGGGATGGAAGGAGAACAGAAGCAAAGAGATGAAGTACCTTTTGCATATTTTAACCACAATCAATCACATAATTTCCTGACTGAATAGTGTTCGTCATCATTTCATTATAGTAAATCATCTATAGGATAAGATTCCAAATTGAAGCAATTTCTTGGAAACTAAAAATATATGCCAGTCCCCTGCCCTTATAAGCCTAAATAGCCCAACTAATACAGGCTCATGTAGTGTTTCCAAGTAATAAAGTTGTCCTTGTTTTGGGGTTTTTTATTTGTTTTTTTTTGGGGGGGGTTGTTTATTTTTTGTTTCTTTTTTCCTCTGGAGACGAGGTCTCGTTTTGTTGTCCAGACTGGAGTCCAACTCCTGGACTAAAGAGGTCTTCCCACCTTGGCCCCCCCCAAGTTGCTAGGATTGCAGGCGTGAGCCACCACGCTCTTCCTTGGATTTTTTTTAATGTAAATTGTTCAAAATTATTTTAAACCTAGAGTTCATATAGAGAGTAAGGTGACTTGGCTCTTTAACAGTCTCTGGGACCACCTATTTAAATACAGAAGGCTGCAATCGTAGCTTCTACTATGGCCAAGGAAAGAGAGGGGTAAGATCACATGAAGGGTAAGAACAGCTCAGTATTTAAGGGTGGAGAAAGCTGTAGGAGTTGAACCACGACTTGCTAATCTCAGTTATTGCTTTGGGACCAGGCAGAGGAGGCACCTCAGATCATATCTTGTATCTGGTTGACCGTAAAATATAAGAATATGGAATGGCTGGGGAACTTATCTGCTAACTGTGTGAGTCTGTTACAGATTAAGCATGCCTATCTTTATTTTAAATATGTCTTACATAAAAAATAAATCCTTGTGTTTTATCTCCTGCATAAAAATTTTCAAAAAAATTAACTTTATTTTAGTAGGAACAATGATATTAATATAAAAAATCTGTGAAACAGTTCATACCTACCACTTCTCTTCCTTAAATGTCTCCTAGCTTAAAAAAATAATAAAAAGCAAGAGGAGAACAGACAAAAGGATAATGTAAAGTTCAGCCATCAAAAATGGCTTCATTAAGATCCTTAATGAAGCACATGGGAGCCATTTATTGACTCCTCAACTATTAAGATGGAATATTATTACTGCTTTAATAGTATTTCCATTTTCATTTAGGAAATAACTAATCAAGGGATCAATGTACCAAAGACTTTATTTTCTTTCCCTTGGGTCACTGCAAGTACATTTTTTTAAAATGCAAAAAACGTAAGAGCAATTCCCCCTGGCACCATATCGCATGAACAATTTAAAGAAATAACATGGAGGGTGAAAGGTCAACAGCTCCAGATCTGAGCACAGTTATAAAACAAATGAAACTCAGTGAGTGGGAAGTCTCCCTTTCTGGGAGAGGGAAGGGATCCCTTCCAAGGCAGGGAAGCTTCCCCTCCAAGGTATGCAAAGTGCCTCCACCCTGACCTGCTGTCAACCTGTAAAACATTTCTATTTCTCAGACTCACTTAGAATGCAAACTACTGTTTTCCTGGTAGTTCTCACAGCTCTGCTTCCTTTGAGGTACAGATGTGTAGCCACAGAACCCAATCAGATAACACCTATTTACATATTTATAAAGTCTCCTGTAAAATCTCCTATCAATTGTTGCTGCTATATATAGGCCTTTCAAAGTATCTTGTGGGCCCAGCGCTCCACTGCACCGCTCCCTTCAGGAACCTGATATATCGCATAATGTGATTTCAATGTAAATGGGGCCCATCACACAATCACACCACTTCACAAACTCTTTTCTGCTGGGGTAGCTTAAATCTAAACACACTCAAGCAGCTTGCTGCACTGGAGCAAGATTTCTTCCACATTTCAAAAAAATTAAAAAAAAAAAAAATCCAAAACCCCAACACAACAATGCCAGGGAAAAAAAAATCTGAACGTTTTCTGCAGAAAGATGGGCCGTCTCCAAATCCTTGTGCCCTATCAGACAAATTAAAGTAAATCAAGCATGAAATGAAGCCGAAGAGCCCCGAGATAAGGCTCCTTTAAGTCGTTTACAGATTAGGATAGAAGAGGTGCATCTGGTCTTTGGCAGCGAAGGAGGCCAGTTTCCCAGCTCACAATAGCAGCCTGTGTATAGGATTACCTTACCTTGTCACTGACAAGAGAGGAGGCGCCTGCAAGATGTCTCTAACTAACTTCCAAATGTCCCTGGTTAAGGTCTCTTATTAAAGTATTAATTGTTAAGAGAGAAATACATTTTGATAAAACAAAACAAGCCCCTGCCACCAAAAAAAAATCCCACAGACTGATTTATGAACTGGTCAGAAGCTGATAAACTGGGGAGGTTGGGGGAGGGGGTCTGCTACTAGCAGATGAGCCTCTTCTGTTATCAGTCAGGATTCTGCTGCTAGAGACAGAAGCTGATAAGTTTCCAACAGGAATCAGTGACGTGGCCAGGAAATAGTGTTACTGGTTGGACTGGTGCTCTAGCGGCTGCCAAGAGGACCTCTCTTTGTTATCAGATGGGATTCTGCTGCTGTAAACGGTGAGGTATTATCCAAGAGAAACTGGACACTCTCTCAAAATGCTACGTGATTAATGGTTCAACTATAATAGTAGGTGGGTGTAAGATTTTCTTGGAAGCATCTGGAATTCTGCAGCTTTTCAGTGAAGACCTTTTCGTTCCTTGGCACTCTTAGCAGCCTGGAAACTCCCCTTTCTTTCCTTCCTTGACAAAGAACTTTTTCTTCTCCAATAAATTTTATTTATCCCTGTTTCTATCGAAGGAAATCCTTAATTTTCCACCACCACAGAAAGACTGCCATCAGCCTAACCTACTCATCAGTTTCAGTTACTCGAAAGAATCCATTCTAACTCAGCTTTATGATTAGATGGTGCAGTGGTGATGGGGAGATGGGGGGGGTACTGTTTTCTCCTCTCAGTCAGGAGTCAACTCTTTCCCCAGGACCAAGCAAGACAGTTGTGCTATTGCGTTGAGCCATCTTTGTATACTGCAGTCAAACCACTTGAGAATGAAACTGAGTATATAATTCTTTTAGGGCATTACATATTACTCTTTTTTCCAATGGAAGCTACTCCATGGGGGTGCCTACTACTACATGACATTTGTATTGCCCTTTAGAGTTTACAGTGTGTTGTCACTTATATTTTCACATTTGAACTTCACATGCAACACTTTGAGATAGGTAATATTACCACAAAATCATGATCAATACATTGAGGTTCAACTGGATTAAATGACTTGCCCAAGATCATGGGGTTGGTTAAATGAAAAGTCTGGATTTGCATGTTCCTTCCCAATATGTGAGATTACCTAACTAATTTCCTCATCTTTGAATAAAAAGACTCATGATGAAGTTCTCAAATTGTTAGATGGTAGATACAGGTATTCACCTCTAACCTGAGATCACTCATAGTCTGTGATTTGTGTGGTCAGCAGCATTTCAGAGACACATGACACATTTTAAAATATGGACACTAACACAGGTAGCATGTTTTCCTCTTAGATACCTATATTCAGGATCTTTAGGTTAAAATTATAAAATTATCTTATTAATAAAACATTTGAATGAAATTTAAACTTGGCCTTGGTCTGACACCAATGGGTCTATGTGTTGTCTTGCTACCTTTCTAAAATTACCTCTTATTATGTCTCTTTAAGGAATCTACTCCAATCCTGCTAAGGCATGTGTTATTATTTCTTTAATTTCTATGTTTAAATATTTACGGAAAAATAAGTGAATGAATCTTTTACAGACAATGTTTCTTATAAGTAATAAGAAACAATGCATGAAATTTTATTTAATGATATTCCCCAATCAAGTTTCCATTCTGACAACAATAGACAATAGAACAAAATACTGTATTCCCAAAGAAAGGTATACTTTGAGAGAGAGGCTCAAGAACTGAAAAATTACAAGTTTAAAATATAAAGTAGTTTTAAAAATATATTTAATTTTTAAAAAGTAATCTGAATTAGAAGATTCTACCTCCTAATGGAAACAATTTGGAGTCAAATGTTATAAAGCACTTAGAAAATAACTCCTAATAGTAAATTCTATGTGTGTGAATATAGATGAAAACCTGATGAAATTCACATGTTCAAAACATTTATGAATATGTCTGTAATTATTTTCAGTGGAGTAGGTTGAGGATAATCCTTCTCTCAGCATAGAATTGATATATTTACAAATCTGTGACCAAATGATGATATCTAACAAGTGCTCACTGCTCGCTGCTCCAAAATAATAAACTATCTTAAATTATGCCAAAAAAGATAAGAGACATGCTTTATTTCCCCATTTATTAATACTGTGAGGAGGTGACATTTATTCATGATATTTACAGTGTTTCTTTACACTTGACTTTGGGGAAGGCACTTTTTTTTTTTTGCTTCTTCATTGTGTATGATTTGGAAACAGATTTATTCCTGCTTTTAAAAAATATATCATTGTTAAAGAAAGAGTTACAATATATTCTTCCTCCATAAAATATTTCTGTCAAACACAGGCTAAAATATTCTTTGTACATTTTAATGTCATATTTTACCATTACTGGAATTTGAAACTTTAAAATTTCTTTATATAATAGGCATAAAACAGATTTATGGTATGACATTTTATTGCCTTTTGTGTATAAATTGGCTATATATATCTCATTGATTACCTGTGATTAATCATTAGTTTAGCCATTACAAATTTTCTTAAAGGAGGAGTAATAATATTTGAGGTATAGTAGAATACTTGAATCTTTCTTACATGGTTTTTAGTGAGGCAATATAGCATTTAACTTGTAGAAACAGTAAAAGCTGAATATTATATTTTCCTTTTACCGACTTCTTTAGAATATCATCAGAAAAAAAAAAAGTACGTTTTCATATGCATTTGCTGGTTTGAGAGCTATTTTCCTCCATAAGCTAAAGATGTTCTAAGACAAACATTATTCTGAGTTTTTATCTATGTGGTGGATGAATAAAGAAATAAACTAAATGCCTGACATGTTCCAGTATGTGCTGTGTGTGTTTCTTTCGACCTAAATCAACCTGACTTAAAGTTGTAGTTCTTAAACTTCCTATTGCTAGTATTTTTTACAGTGACAAAGTGCTACTATTACTACTACTACTACTAGGAACCATTTATAAAGGATTTACTGTGTGTGCACTTTGATTATTAAAAGTTTGCTTTTTCTGAAATATATTACATCTTTTGATTCTCATAGCATTCAACCTTGCAGAATAAATATGATTACTTTGATTTTATAGCTGAAAGACCTGAGGCTCAGAGAGCTTAAGCAATGTTCAAGAGACAGGATTCATACCCAGGCCTGCATAGTTCCAAACCTATGTACTTTCCTGGCTGCCGCACTATGTAGGGCCCCTTTGCACACACAAATTAGATTGATACCTTTGCACATAGTCAAATATGTTTGTTTCAGAATAATAATTGGTAATCATTTAATATTAATAATACTTGTTTTCCTTTTTGAAATTTTAATTATAAATTATCTAATTCACCAACAGGAAAATACTACTCCCACAATAATTTATGAGAAATACAATTAGATACTATAAACTTATTTTCTCTTAATATTTCTCTTCCTTAGGAACCCAAGTAAACTTAATAAAGATTAGGACTCAACAAGGTATGTTAGCATAAACACTAGGACATTCTATTTCTAATTAGAAATCATTATAATATGGCGTTAGAGCAAGGTTGCCAAATACCGGTTCATGTGCTAAATCCACACATCGATCCTAAAGCAGTCACTAACTTTGCATTTTCACAAAATCCCTTATTTCTTCATGTTCTATCAACATCTATTGAACTTACAGTGTTTTAACTGAGGCCAGAAACTGAAAATATATCACAGAAGTCAAACTAAAAAGGACTATGGCCCGCTTTTGTTAATGACATTTAATTTAAGAAGGCTGTTGAAGTTCTGATGCCATCACTTCTGTGATTTCTCTTTGAAGAGTTTCTTAAATTTAGGAAGTGTAATTTTTCCTCACATCACTAGGAAGTTCCAAATTATGCGAAGGAAATGGAGCCAAAGTTTGTCATACTTGTTAATAGTGATGGCAGCATTTGTCTATCTTAAAACCTCTTCCACTTCTCCTCTGTTATTGCTGTTGCTTATCAACTCTCAGTCAACCATATTCTCTGAGCAATCTTGTGTTTCCCTAGACTAAATAAAGACGAGATGATAATATCCTCTTCTGTCTTCCTGTAGGCAATTAGGAGGGATGAAATGGGCAATGCTCTTGGCAGGAACACTCAGGGAGTTGTGGAAGAAAAATGTTTAAGAACCACTCCCTTGGATTTAATCCTAGGGGAGTTATCTCTAAGAAAGCCCTGCTCGTTACTTCTTGAGAATCCACAGAATACAAATATTTTTAAAATAAGGGTAGCTCTGACCAACTCTCTGCAGGGAAATGTTATTCATGAAATCATGGGATTCAAATGGTGCCACAAAGCAGGATGGATATCCAGCTGAGATTGCAGTGATTAATAAGCCTCAAAGTTCATTTACTGTGAACCAAGGAATCAAGTTCATCACTCAATCACTTCAAATTGCTTTCTAGGTCATTATTTATGTGGCTTCTAATAAAAACATGTCACCCCTCTACCGTGTACCTTTTCAGCTCAAATAGCTTTACATGAGGCATTATAAAATGTGAATAAATAGTACCTTCCCTAAAGAGTTCTTGGAACCGTATGTTAATAAATGTTAGTTTTTATTACTACCATTCGACAAATAAATTTAAGCATGTTAAGCTTTCATGGAACACTCCTGTTAATTCATTAAAAATATTATCACACAACCCTGCTCACAGATATCCAAGTATGGCTCACTGATATTTTGGAGCCTGTTCCCAACGTGTAGAGCCAGGCCAGTCTTTTTTCCTATCTTTTATCTGTCTCATTCCCATGGCCTTTATCTTGTTTTTTTCCATAGACTATTTTCCCAAAATGTCAAAATTGTTTGGAACTTTCTTCTTATCTACAGAGTTAACAAATTTTATTATTGCTTACCAGCATATGATCTGTAAACCAAATGTTCTCAAATCTATGATCTAGGTCAGGATAAAGGTGCTCCATTCAGTTATTTCTGGATCATTATATATAAACATTCCTTCTTAATATAAAAGCCCTCTTCTACTCTCTTCGAGTTGTATCCTTTAAGTGCGGTTTCTATAGAGTTTATGAATATAGTTTATTCTGATGAGCCTAACAGAATATAAACAGTTACCTGATTTCACTTACACACCTTGAAAGAACAGTTATGTCTGAATAATAATTAGGAAAACTGATAGCTTTGTTTGTTACTCATTCCCTAGGCTGTCACCTTTTAGATGTGCCCATAAGATATAAGATGCTGCTAAATATTTCTCTGAAGTTGGGCTCTCTTTTTTTGGTATAAAAGAGATTTGGCTTATCAATATGCCTCTATGCCAGTCCAGTTCCATCTGCATCAAAGAAACATAACTGGTCTCTCATTAATGATGCCAACCTACTCGTGTGTCAATTGATATGGCCCATAAGGATGATGACTAGTGGCTGATAATCAACTGTGGAGTATGAATCCACAGACAACTGTGCACTCACCTCACCAAAGTATGGTCTAGACCGTATCTGCTTGCTTGTTGATGAGAATGTCATGTGGAGAGGAATCAAAAGCGTTACTGAAGTCTGGATAGATTACATCTATTACTTTGCCCTTATCTACATGGCCTGTCACTCTATCATAGGAGGAAATTAAATTGGCCTGGCACAATTTGCTCTTCACAAAACCATGTTGGTTGCTACTCACTAACTTTTGCTCTTCTAGATGATTGCAAATTGATTGTTTGACGATTTGCTCTTGTATCTACCTTGGTATCAAAGTTAAGCTGACTGGTTTATAATTACCAGGATCGTCTTTTTTCTTCTTCTTTTCTTTTTTAGGGATAGTCACTACTTTTACCATAAATGGTGACTTTTTTCCTGCCCTCCTTATGTTCTCCCACATATTAATTAGTAACTCTTCAGTTTCAACCCTCAGTATCTTTAGCATACATATCTTCAATTTTTACATTTTGATTGCATGTGTTTTTAAATTCCTGTTATTTTCTAACTTAACATCATTTTCCATGCTTTCAAAATGGGTATAATTAACTCTATTGTATCATAAACTGAACTTTTCTTCAAGAATTCAAGTGCTAAAACAAACTTATCCTCAAAAGGATTTTCTAAGTCAATACTTCATTCTTCCTTGAATTTTTACTCTCTTTTGGAGAGCCATCTAACTTTAAAGTTGAACATCTAAGTTGTGTGCACTTTTATTGCCCATATCTACTTTTACTTAAATTTTTATTTCATGTCATCCTTTACATTTTTAATGTAAGTAAAAATGCATACTCATTTTATGTGCAGTAAACATTGATATATAATTAAATAAATGGTGATTAATCAGAAAGCAAGTAAAGAATAAACATTAGTGTTCTTTTGCATTAAAACATTATGTTCTTAATTTTACCTGTTTAACATATGTTTAAAAATTTCAAAAAAATATATAAGACCCTTTATAATATAGTTTATTCTGATGAAATAAACTATAGAGAAGTAAACTGAACAGAAGCCACTTTAAAATGTATTGCTAATTAAGTTATATAAAAAAGAAGACAGTGACTAGAATTAAAGTTAAGAAATGGCAAATATTAAATGCAAAATTTGCAGTATGATGATTCTTTCCTAAAAGGGATATATTAAAACTCAATAACACTGATAGCAAAGTTCAGATTAGTTTTAATCTATATAAAATTAGGTACAAATACTTTGCTCATTCACACTATAAGTAAAAGAGCAGTTTATATCCATTAAAATAGGAGATTAAGCTAGAGGAAACAGATATCATTTAAAAGAAGAGCAGTTAGAAGAATTAAAGCAATCAAGAATTTTTCCTAACAATAAAATTGTGTAGCTACAAATCTCACATATAAGAAGTCTCAGAAAATAAGCAGAACCCTCAGAAATGTATATATGTAGACTCTGACATATTTCAGAGACATAGGAATGATGGAATTTATATATGATGTAATATTTAGTTATATGAATAAATTTTTAGTACAATATAGTACTAAGTGGATCAATTTCTTTAAATCTTGTCCCAACAGTATGTATCTTTTTACCAATCTTTTACAGAGACCATTATTTAGACTATATAAAAGTCTAATAAAATTGAATAAAGTTTTTTTTACAAAGCTTATATAAAGCATCTTACAGCTGAAATTTTACAGCTCACTTATCAATGCTTAGAGAAAAGTAAATTCATATTGTTTGGACTCCACACTAAAACATTGTCCTTACCAGAACACCCTTTGAAAGAAATAGGAAAATTCTAAGGTTTGGGTACTACAAATCAAAACTGTTACAATGACAATAAATATCACAATATTCTTTACAAGTCCAAATTGATAATTCGTATCAATGAATCATTTTCTCTTAAATTTTTATTAATTTATTTCTTGAAACCATTTTAGAAATAAACAGATGCTTAAAAATTTTTGATTAAAGCTTTAATCTTTATTTTTTCCAATTCTGTCAGCCTTTATAGTTTTTTTAAAGTACTAGATATCTATATCTTTACCTTAACTTTTGTTTGTATCAGGATTCTTTAAATTGGAATTCTAACAACTATTTTAATTGAAGCACATGTAACAAATATTCTTATTCCATTAATGCAAACACTTCTGTGGGATATCATAAGACAGGAATAATTTTATAAAACAATATAGGCTTATGTTTAGACAGAATGTTTTGTGATTGTAATGTTTTTTAATACCATACAATTAAATTTGCATTACAATATATTTAGATAATACCCCATGTATTATCACAGCTTAAAACCTAAAGTTCTGTCTCTTTTTACTACATTCATGAAAAAAATCTCAGTGTAGTTATTTACTTTCAATAGCTGTCAAAATTCTTCAACCATCAGAAATGTTATTGTTCTTGGAAAAAATTGTAAGTCATATACAGAATAGGTGCAGGCCAGAAATTACACCTCATTTACTTGTAAATATAAAAATGCCATGCACTCACATTATTTAGAATAATTTCTTAAGTGTTTGGTTTATACTGACATTCAACCAATCTGTGTTTATTCTCAAATTTGAGCAAGATATTTCCCTAACTTATGTTTAAAAAAAGTCTATCAATAATTTCTAAAAATAATTCTTTTCAGACTGATATTTAGCATGTTCAGTAGGATAAATAATATGCTACTTATTAGGCTCATATTATTAGGTTTATTAGGTTCATTAGATAATAAAAGGAGAAATCACTAAATTATCGCAATTATAAACACATAGTATAACAAAAATTTTGGATATTTACCCAGTAATATACAGAAAACAGTTAATGAAAATTAAAATTTCAAATAGAAGGGTCTTAGACAAATGATCAAATTTATTTTCCTCTGCAATAATAGAGATAATAACTATTAAACCAAAATACAAAAAAAAAATGTATCCAAGATTATCTGGTGCCTTAGAATTGTAAATAATTACCTTTTTTACCCAATTTATAAAATTCCCATGTAATAATTGCTTCAAGATCACTCTGAAGAAGCCGTGACTCTAATCCTATAATTGCAAACCGTGTATTTCCAAACCTAAACTTCCAATCAACCTCCACCTGTGCCCCTACAAAAAGCTCCTTCTTTCTTCTCTTAAACTGCTGTGTGTGAAAACTCCTGGGTCCCTTCTAAACCAATCAGTTTGGGCTGGAAATATGGCAGTTAACACAGGACAGGAAGGGTTGAGAAAAATGAGTGTTTCAGAATAATTTTAAGGTTTTAAAGTAGCTGTGGCATATGAAAAAAAAGAAGAAGAAAAAGTCGTAGAAAGTAGGGAGAGCTTGAGAATTTGACTATGGCATCTGCTCTCCTTCCATAAAACCTGAGTCTCCTCCCCTACTATCGGGCACATTTTACCCCAATCCCTTACACTCACAGCCTGAAATCCCACCAACTATGAGGTCTTATTGGACTATAAGTATCCTCTTTATAAAAGTAAATAAAGTCTCGGAGTGTGACTATCAGTCATTTCACCTTTTTTCTTTTTTCTTCCTAGAATCTAGCAGAGATCCCTAATACTGAAGTCACATTCACTGAATTGTGGCAGAAAAGAAAATTCGGTGGTGACTGTGCAGCGGGCAGGTGTCTGGGGAGGAAGAGAGAAGGACTGAGGGTTGGAAGCACTACTAGGAAGAGGAGGGAAGAGCAGAAGAGGGGACAAGAGTGTACCAAAGCAAATTATGCCTATTTTAAATTTTTCCTGGAGTTGGCTATGTGCTCAGAAATGGGAAAAAATCTCTTCTATTAAGCTTTAGATTCCATACTTCCAATCTCGTTACTCACTGCATGGCCCAATGCCTGCATGGATCCAAAAATTAGACTGTGCCCTTATTATTGTTATTCAGGTACCCTCTGTATGAGTTAATTCAATATTAGTTGGCTGGCCCCAGTGGCTTCCCATCACTTGTAGATCAAGTTTAAATTTGTTTGCCCAGTATGCAAGGCACTTCTTTTTCATTCCCCTGGGCACCTCTGCAGCTTCCTTGCCCATCCTCCCGCCCAAACTCCACCAGGACTGAGCGGTTTACAGGTTTCCAAACTTGCTGTGCTTTCTCATAGCATCGTATCTCTACATATGTCTTTCCTCCACAACTCCCTCATGCTAACCCTTACTGCATCTTTCAGGGATTTAACTGTGCTAAGAGCAGATGCTTGGGATACAAAAATGAAAAGACAGGGCCTTAGGGTTCGAGGCAAAGGGTAGGCAGCTATGTAAATAAACTGCAAAATAATAATTGCTAAACTAGAAATTGTACAAAGCGTATCGGGCATTTGATATTCCTAATTCTTCTCCAGGAAATCTTTTTTGCCTTTCTTAGATGAAATAGGAGCACCTGGCCCTGCACTGGCAACACTATAGGTGGTCAATAAACCCATGGCTAAATTAATAAAAAGAGAATCAAATGGAAATTCTACTAAAAACTCTCTTTAGATATAACTAACTTTGTTATCATGGACTATTAATATTAAGACAGGGATTACATATATATTAATATTATGTTTCAATATATAGGTGGATAAAGAATATTTTAAATTATTGTTCTTCTATTTATTGAATTTACCTTCAAATTCAAAGTGCCATTGTCACCCCTCAATCTTCACTGCAACAGTGAAATGGAGATTGAAAATTGCTGCTGAATTTCCTGGACATGGCCCCACACCCCCAAAGCTCTTCTCCGTGACTGCCCTTTCTACCACTAAGCTTCTGCCTTTATAATCTTCCCCCTTCCTTTGCTCAAGCTTCCCAAAAGACAGACAAAGTGTTATGTAATTATGAAATAAAAAGATTAATTCTTGACATGCATTTATTTTTTTCAATGTGAACACAGTACGAACAGGAAGAGGCCCAACTTATACCTTGATATACTTTGATAAATAAGGGCAGAACATTTCAATATTTTCAGTTCCATGTGTCTGCAACAATAGTTAGATGGTACCAAATTCTTATGACTTAACCTTTTGTTTATTTATTTTATTTTCATCCAAAGAAATCACTTTGCTAACTGTTGACATCATACTTTAGCATATATCGGGTTACTCAGGATTAGGTTTAACACCAGAATGCTATAGGAGTCATTTCAGGTAAAGTGGGATCACCTTAAGTACAATGTGTGGCTTGCAGATACCACCTCACTCAGAGGACTGAGGTCGACATCGACGAATGACTATCGTGTGCTTCCTGCCACTATGCACTAGAAAAGGCATGTTAGCATTTGGGGGTTATTCTTGCCCAAAATGCACAACTTCAATCTAATCATGAGAAAACATTAGACAAGCCCAAATACAGAGACATTTTACAACATAACTAAGCACTACTCTCCAAAAGTGTCACGAAAGGCAAGGAAAGACTGAGGAATTGTCACAGATTGGAGTAAGAAGATATAAAACCTAAATGCAATGTGGAATTGTGGAGATCTTAGAGTAGAAAAAGGGACATTTGTGGAAAACCAATTCTGAAATCTGAATAATGTCTGTAGTTTAGTTAATAGCATTGTATCAATGTTAATTTCTTGCTTTTGATAATCCTAATACAGTTATGTATGACGGTAAGATTAGAAGAAGCTGGGCAAAGTGTATATAGGAACTCTCTGTAATATTTTTGCTACTTTTCTGTAAGCCTAAAATTATTTCAAAACAAAAACTTAAACAAATATAGTTGTGTGATCAAAACAGATGGCGGTGACCAAGAAGTTCAGCGAAACAGTGTAATTGATGGCAGAAGATTTTTAAGAGTAAGAACCACCGTAATTTAAAATGTCAGGCATGGCCCAGAGTCTATGTCTATTTCCTTTTCTTCCTCAGCAACAAAACCATGAAATGTTAACTGAAAAAAATGGCACCCACAATAAATACAGCCTATTTTGAGGCTAGTGTGGACTATAGGATGAGTGGAGGTGAAGATGTCCTTAAGAGGAAAAGAAACAAATAAAATGAATTCCTGTGTGTGGATATTTACAAGCCAGAAACAAGCAAGCAAAGTCCAACAAACAAAAGAAAATGTTTAAAAATTAGGAAAGATACCAAAAAATCCATGGAAGATTCACAAGAATGTCAATCTATGCTTTCCAACGTATTCATTCTTTCCTGTAGTCACTGAACAAATGTTTACTGAGCCAGGCACTATACTTTCTGCCGATGACATATAGATTAACAAAATGTAATTACTGCCTTCAAGGCGATTAAGACGTATTAAAGAACGGGGCACACAAAGAGATGACTAAAACGTAAACAAGACGTTCAAGGCTATGGTAAATACAAGACTAGTGAGAGCTAGTGATGGCTGAAGGCAGGTCAGGAGTCAGCAAAACACAGAAGTGGGCCAAATCTGAACCAATGCCTCTTTTTGGTAAAGCCATGAGCTAAGAATGGTTTTTACATTCTTAAATGGTTTTTAAAAAGTAGAATAATAATGTTTCATTATTTGTGAATGTAATATGAAATTCAAATTTCTGTGTCCATAAATAAAATTTTGAATTTCATCAATAAAAACTTTGTGCACATTTGTCTTTTTTTCTTGTCATATAAGAACTCTCATAATATCCTTTATTTTGCCTCTTGGCCTGCAAAGCCTAAATATTTACCATATGGACCTGTACAGAAAAGGTTTGCTGACTCCTCCCCTGTGCTAATTTTGGTGTGCATCAGAATTCCCAGGGGTGCTTGTTAAAACACAGATTGCTTGGTTCTTCCCCCGGAGTTTTTGCTTCAGTAGGTCTAAGGTGGTACCTAAGAATTTTCTAACAAGTTCCCAGGTAATGCTGTTGCTGCTGGTCCACAGACCATATTTTAAGAAACATTGACCTAGATATTTTCTTCAAGGTGCAATGTGAAAGATCAAAGTTATAGAAGGAGTAGAAGGACATTCAAAGCAGAGAGCATATGGAAAGCGCTGGAAGTGGGGGATATGGCATAGTTCTGTATGGTAAATTCAAAGGGAAAATAATGGCCCTTACGAAAGCAAAAGCACTGAAGCATTGGGGATAGTGAGAGATTCAATAAAGAACTGGATGTGGGAGGTAGGAGGGGAAGAGGGACATCCAAGAGGCAAGAATGACACCCTGTTTTTAGCTTAAGGAACAGATAGATGGTGATGGTTTCACTGAAAAGTGTAATACAAAAGGAGCTGATTTGGAAGAAAAGTTACAAAATTCGGTTTTAGATATGGATTTGAGATGACTGCAGGTTACTTTTTTGGTGGCAACGTAGAAGTGTGATCTGAGCTAAAGCTGTGTATTTGGAAGTCACTCTCCTAGTGACACCCTAGATATGGGTGAGATCACCAGAAAGCATGTGTAGGGTGAGTAGAAGCCAAGGCTGGGAAGAGAATCTTAGGGACCACCAATTAAGTGAAGGCGGCTTCAAGTGGATGGGAAAGAGGAGGACAAGCAGAACAGTATGAAGACAGTTTCAAGAAGGACATGGTTGTTTTGAAGGTCAGATAAATTGAGGAATAAACGGCCCTTGGATTTAGCAGGCAAGATAATTTCTAAAATTGAGAAGTTTGTTACTTTAGCATGGGGGTAATTAGGAGAAAACATAAGCAGATGATTTTTACAAGGGTTGCTCTAATGGAAAAGAGACACAAAAGACTGCAGTTAGAGGCAACATAAGATATAAATCAGTGGACAGATTAACTGCTTGTCTGTCTTTTGACAGATCTATCTACCTATGAGAGGAACATTGTTAAGGGCCTGCAGTAAAATGTGATGGTCTGGAATACCACAGTGGGGCCAGAGTGGCTAAAACTGCCACATGGAGTGAGACCAAGGTGGGAGAATCTGATAAGCGCAGTCCACAGTCTTTAGTGTCTGTCACAACCTTGGCATGATGTCATCGGGTGACATCGCAGGTGGAGCAAAAGAGGTACTTCTTTTTAATCACTTGCAGTGTGTGTTGTATTGTATGACGTAAGAAGACTGTCCAAATCTCAAGGCACAAAGTGTAAAAGAATGTTCATCACCCTGTCTCTTCCAGAGTTGAATCTGGAAATAACTGTCATTTTTAAGTACCTGCTTTTCCAAAAAGATATTGATGCTTTCCACATCCTACTGCCAGAATTTCTAGCACAGATCAGTACCTCCAAGAATCATTTTTCTTTGTACACAAGGCAGCTACTAAGTTAAAAGGGGGGGGGGTCTGAAAGGAATAAAAGCTCAGAACCTCATATGAGAAGAAACTAATAATGGGAAGTCTTAAGACCAATCCATATTCTATAAGAACAAACTTTTAATTTGCAATGAAAGTCATTAAGAGAAAATAAGTAGGTTCATAGCATTTCCAAAGTGAGACATATTCAAGCACATTTAACTCCTACCATATTACTTATTTATAAATGCTGCTTCCACAAAGGGGAATTATAGAGGTCTCAAGTCAACACAGAGTCAATAAAAAAATACTACATAAAATTAGGAAGCAAATCTATTGAGCATCCCTAACTATTGCAAATGTAGGGTATTTATTACTATATATTTGTATATTATTAATATATTTTACTTTGCAGCATCAAAAATATAGGTTGCATTTTAAAAATATAAAACCTAGAAAAATTCTTATGTATATCTATTTTCATTAATTTCACAATGGAAGTTTTTAATCCAATTATAATCATTGCTAATCAGTATTGCTCAATGACTGCTTATCATATGCCAGGAATTTTATGTGTACTATTATATTTACAAGTCAACAACTCTATTAAATAAATGCAATTACTGCCTTAAGCTGAACAAAGCTGTAAGTAAATAATAAAATCTCAACAATATTTCTTTACTCTGATGGTAATGATCTATTTCTTACCTTTGTTGTACTTGACAAATACTTTGTTGGCCTTTATATGTAGGGCCATTTTTCCGTCATATGTCATGTTTCCAAAAAGCAATATATATTTCTTTTTTTAAGAAGTGAAACAAATGTATAAGCATTTTGTATAAAATAGCATTTTTCCAGGTTCACATATTTTAGAAAATTCAGAAGTAGTTTTCCCAATACTAGAGATAATCTGGGATTTGGCAGCAATTACCTTTAGTGGAGTTTCAGTACAAAGTGTCAAAAATCTGTAAGGTTGGAGAAACACATACATAACTGGCATACAGATAGTCAGCATAGAGAAATTCTATATTTTTAAAAAGCACAAACAATGGATGCATTTGTGGAGACTAGTGGTTTAAGATTAATTACAATTACTGTCTAATGTGGAACTTACAAATACACAGTCAAATAGCAATCATATTTGATTTTCTTTGTTTTAGCAGTTTGTTAAATTGATTTATCTCTCCTGTAATGATTATTGTTGGTGTTTGTAGGCTTTGAAGGACTGAAGCTACTATTATAATTATTTATAAAGGAGGACAGAGAAAGAGTCTGAAATTACAAGAGTTGAAGGACTTTTTCAGTAGAGCTTAGAATACAGAAAGTGTGATAGCTCGTATTGTAGTTCCCACAAATATTTCATTTTAACTAAAATTAGAGGATTTAAGTTCCACATGTTTAAATAGTATATATCACAAAATATTCTTTTTACAAAAACACTGGTTTTTGCATGTAAACTATAACCACTAACTCACTCTTTACCAGAGAATGTTTTTGCAAGGTAGATATAAGGAAACAAATTCATTATTCTGCCTTGTCCTTCCACCACTTAGAGTTAAGGGAAAAAATGAAAAATATTCAAAAATTATTTGGATGTAAGTAGCCCAGTTCCACATATGAAGCATACAGCTATTCTTTCTTTCTTTCTTCACATTAATTACAGACAAATTCATCTTTCTCTTGTGAAGTCTGAAATTTGTTGTTATTATTGTTAGACGAGTTGCATTCAAACTCCAACAACAACAACAAAAAACATGAGGCCAACATTGAAATTCATCTCACAGTCCGGAATTTACTTAACGGCCAGCCTGTGCACTGTGATAAACGGAATGATGATCCGGCAACATGTCTTTATCCATGGTTTGCTTTAATTAACGCCGGCTTGTTTGTTGAAAAGATGATTAATATGCCAATGAAAATTGCATAATTGAATACCACAACACTGGCACAATCAGAAAGACACATGCAGTTTTTTGATTAACATTTATTATTATTATTATTGTGCTTTTTAATGTACTCTGTTCACTATGAAATGATGCAGTTCTTTGACCAAGAGGTGAAAGGAAACAGGGCTGAGGGCAGGATACTTCATGAGCAAGAGTAAAATACAATGCGGCTTAATCAGAGTGAAACAGTTTTTTGGTTGAAATGGTCTTCAGAATTTCAAATTGCAGGCAATTTCCAATTAAATATACATGCCAGCCAAATATAAAAGAGTGTCATTGTGGGTGATGACAGAGGAATAAAAAAAACCACAAATATTTCTAAAAATACAAGACATTTGTATAATATCAAGAACAGTGATCTTAGGATTTATATCTTTGATATTAAAAATGACCTTTTAAATACATCACTTCATTCCAATAGTAAAATTTTGAATAATTATTTTAAAATATTGTTTTCCAAATCTTTATTTTTGTTTAGTTATATATTAGAAAATGTTTTTAATAGGTAATCTTAAGAAATGTAAGTCCTGTATTTTGTACACATCACTTTATACTAGGTAGGAAATTTTCTTTTTTATTTCGTTCACTCAAGCAAATATTATTTACCCAGCCATGTCCATGATCCTGGCTGTACACTCCATACTTAGAATTTAAACATACATAAGAAAGTATTCCTGCCTTCAAATTGCTCAATTTAGACATATTAAAATAAAATGCTACATCAAAGGTAGGATTCTATTTTCAGAACTAGCTCAGTATCACTTGTTTAAATTGAATATTGATAACTGAGAACATATATGTGCAAAATATATGTAAGCAGAGTCACAATTTTGAAGTTTCAGGCAACTTTAGCTGCAGCCTGTTTAACTGTTACCCCAATAAACAAAAGAGACTATTGTTCTGGACTAATGATTTTTAATGGTTCTCTATTGCTGTTTATGTAGAAATAACTCCATACAGCATTTTTAAATTGTAAAATGGTAAGCTTTTGCCAGAAATTAGTACATAAATGGTGACACCATCTCAGTTTAAAAACAAATTCAAAATGAACAAAACTAAACATTAAATAAACTTTTAAACTTGCTAAGGGGACATTTCCTTTAATATTCTACTTTTATGAGCTACACAAAAACCAGATGAGATAATTAGTCGTTAGTCTCCTTTGTAAAAATCTTCAGATGCTTGGTTTATGCTGAAAACATAAATGTAAGAATTTGATAGAGCAATTTGAATTTCTAGTGATTTTAAAAGTGAGAAGACAACCCCTGAAATACAACTTTTTTCTTGTCACAATTAAAAATAAAATTATATTATCTTATTACCCCTATTATTTAGTGAATTTCTTCCAAATAGAGAATATTCACCACAGAATTTTTGTCTAATTGATTACTTCAAACATGACTGTGTTGTGACACAGTTGGCACCATGGCCCCAAGGCACCACAGTCATGTTCCGGGTTCCATCCACCTGCGGCCTCTCTACTGTGGACTCATTTACAGTGCCCCCTTAAAAATGTACCATTGTAATATACTTTTGTGAGTAAATTACATCAAAACCAAATGCTTTGATTCAGATAACTTATGAACATTACAGATAGTTCTTGAATCTCTTGCTTCTCTTGAATCTCTGCTTCTCCAAGTCTTTACCTTAAGCAAGTTACATAAACTTTCTAAGCTTGTGTTTCTGAAAAATGGAAATAATGAAGTTCCAAATGTGGCAGAAACTATTCATTATCTCTCACTATTTGCCCCTATCCATCTTGCTAAGATTAGTATCCTTAATTTTCAGTTGGGCAAATGGTTTCCTAAAATAAGTGCAACATTATGCAACCTCCTCTGCAGGTAAGTATAACCAAATGAGGTAAATTCTGGCAAGTGAGATTAAGCAGAAAAGGCATGCACAATTTCAAGAGGTTTCTATAAAGGGATATAGAGAACCTCTTCATCTTTCCTTCTTCCTGCTAGCTGGCATCAGAAGTGATGACTGGGGTGTGAGCAGCCATTGTGGCCCTTGAAATGGAAATGCATGGTTGAACACGGTAGAACAACAACATGGAATAAACCTGGATGCCTTACAATTCTGGAGCTGCCCACAAACCATGGATGGTTTACTCTAAACTCCACATATAATACATTAAGAAAGATAATGTTCTTTCATATATAAGCCGATGCTATTTGGGATTTTGTTCATTTATAGCCTAAACAAATATTAAGTAGTAACCCTAATGAGAATTGTGGACTTTGGTTGATAATGATGTATCATTGTAAGTTCATTAAGTGGTCATTTACAGAAACCATTTACTGGTCCCTGTTCCAGAGATCCATGGAGCTTGCATTCTAATGGGAAAAACAGACAATGAATAAATGAAAACTTAAGTGTATGATATAATACATTGCATATAAAGTTTTAAAAATCCACTTAGAAGGTGAGTTAATTAGCTTTGGAAACACAAAAAACCAGAGGAGAGGCTACCTGACAAGCCATCACAAGTACTTCATCAGACTTATGGGTATAGCCTAATTGTGAAGATAGACAAATTGACTCTCAAAAACTTATACCATTAAATACTAGTATAATGTAAGTAGACCTCTAATTTTGATCACAACCTTGCTAAGCATCCTTCTACTAATTTGACTTCTCATATAGTTTGCTTAGAAAGCAAAATAATGAAAAGTCATGAATCTCTCATCCATCTGACAGACATGCTTCTCATTGCAAATAAATGAACTGGCATCGTGTTGTATATGTTAGCCTTTTGTGAGCTTTGTCTTTATATGTCAGCCTCTGTGTCTGAAATTTCTCTAGATTGTTATGCATCTACTTAATTCAGTTCGGTAAAAAAATTGTATGATGTAAAGTTCAATGACGTTCTTCTTCTGTGCAGTTGGTGTTGATAGCAAAGGATCCTGACTTGAGCTTAAAAAACTAACATCCCTTTCCCTACTTCTCAAAATACAACCAAATGCCTAGAAGAACAGTCATCAAGAACAGTTATCAGGAACAATTTTCCAAGAGAAAAATCATTTCACTCCCCCTCTTCAAAGCTCTAAAAGAAAAAAGAAATGTACAGACTCTTTTGTTAAGCCAGATTGATAAAACACACACACACACACACAAACACACAAATAAGGCAACCTCTTTTGAGAAAATTTTACAGGTTGAGCTCAAAGATCAATCATTCATAATACATATATTCAGAAAAGTTATGCATTATGTCTCAAGTAGCAACACTAAAATATTAGGACTAGATATCCTATTAAGGTGCTTACTGAGTAGTAGAACCCATTCCGTAAGGTTCAAGTGACTTCTTAGGAGATCATCGCCTTCTCAATTCCAGAAGTAGGATTATGAGTCAGGCAGAAGGTAAAATGACAATCAGAAAGATCCATTTCTGAAAAGCTTTTAAAAAAGATGCTTCCAGCTTCTCATCCCCTGACCAGCTTTTCATGTGATTCATCCAAAGCACAGGTAGTGGATCTCTGTGTTATTGGACTTGCTCCACTACCTAAATCAGCCCATGCTTAGCCAAACAGATGGTCACCATAAGTCATAATTCACAGGTAATGCCTTAAATTTTTATGAAAAGAAGCTTAAATCACGTCCTTTTCTGGTTTTCCTGCTGTCATTCTGATAGTCCCTTTTAGTCTTCTTGGCTGGATCCTCTTACCCTGATCCTTCCTTAAATATCAAAATTCTACAGGGTCCTTTTCCCTCAATAGTCCACATTTTCTTACTCATTATTCTTATCTCTTATCATTGCTCTCAGAATCTTTAGCAACATCCTGAGGCTTCTCTTACTTAAAAGTCTCTAGTTGCTCTTTTCTCAATCTCTGCTTCTCCTGCCTTGTTCTAAGTCCTCATCACCTTTTGCCAGGATTACTGCTTTAGTCTCCTAATTTATACCATCCAGGCTTAGACACAATGGCAATCTTTCTAAAAAGCACATCAGACTTTTTAATTCTCATTCCTCCCTCCCCCCAAAAAAAGAGTAGTTAACTCTGAGTAACCTCTGGACCGATGCTGCCACTGCCTGCAGGCTGCCTGTTGGCCTCCGTGTTTGGTTACACTGGGCATTTGTGGCCACATGTGGTTAATGATTAAGGCTTAGGCCCACATGAAGAGGGGAGTCAGATCTGAAGCCATTTCATGAAGCCAGGTCCTACTATGGGTTATAATTACCAATACATGAAGTTACCAGGGAAGCTTGTTTGTCTTGACCTGGGCTTTAGGAGGTAAAATGCATCTAATCTTCCTGAGAGTATGTCCACACTGGTCCATTAGTCTGCCCTCATCAGTGTTTGGTGGTAGAATTTATACTATACTATCTTTGGGAATCCCAACCTCCTTTGATAAATTGGGACCAAAAATATACCAGGATGGTAATATCCCTAGGGCAGGTGACAGATGCAAATACAAAAACTACTCTGGAAGGATGTATTCCAAAACCACCCATAATTTCCACAAATGAAGTCCCCTTAAAATAAGCTTGCAGTCTAAAATTTAAAAATACACAGATAAATACACAGATTTATCAAACTAACAAACAGGAATAGGCTCCCATAATCTTCTGGGGATTAAAATAATAATAATAGTCAATATTTATTAAGGAATTACTATGTGGTAAGCACTATTCTAAGGATATCTCATGTATGAATGCATTAAACACCCATAGTAACTCAATAAGTACAATTATCTCCTTTTGCAGTTGAGGAAACTGGTTATAATTAGTTTGAAAGATGCCAAAAATAAGTATATTTAAAATAAGTAATGACTTAATAGTAATCAAAAAGTCTGTAAGAGTAACACAAATCACTATTAAAACTAAAGTCATATTTGAAAAAAATAAAATTTCTAGAAATAAATACATTTAAATTAAAACCTCAGAGGAAAATTAAACCATTTATTAAACTTCATAGGAGAGATGTAATAACATCTTTTTCTAATTTAAAAAATTTTTTTTTTAAATTTAGTTACATGGAAGCCAAAAGGGATAGTTATATCTCTAACATGAGTTCTAGGAGAAGAGAATAGAGTGAAGAAAGGGATAGAAATATTTTGAAGAGATAAAGGCTAAAAGTTTTCTGAAATTGATGAATGAAATGAATCGTATTTGGAAAACACAAATTGTAGAAGAAAAATAATAATGTAGCCATACCTAGACAGATCATGTGCCACTGTAGAACACCAAAGTTAAAAAGAAGATTTAAAAGTAATCAGAGAGAAAAGACAATGACCTACAAAGGAATTACAATTAATCTGACAATCTTTCTAGTAACAAGAAAAGAACCCGGAAGATAACAGAATGATATTTTCAAAGATCTGTGAGAAATTAATTCAATATAAACTTTAATATAGCCAGTTTATTATATAAGAGTGAGGACCATATAAAGTATTTTTAAGGCTTAAAAGGGCTAAGTATTTATCATCAAGAGAACATTGCAGAGGGAACTACTAATTTACTTCAGGAATAAGCAATTAAAGAAATGAGATGCAAGAAGGAATAGTGAACAAGAATGCAGGTAAATAAGCAGGTAAACATAGAATATATCTAAATAAATATTTCACATATAACACAATAATTGTAAATTTCTAAAATACTAGAAAACAAAACCATGGAAAATGGGAGGGTGTTTTGGAAATTAAATGATTCTAAAATAAAGTCTTTCCATGGTTTGGAAGAAGGCTATAGATGTTGATTAGTGTTAGACTTTGCTACTGTGGGAAGTATTAAAATAAACATTTAAAGGAAATCATTAAAAAATAGAAATAAAAAATTTATATCTTCCAAGTTAGTAGAGGGAAAAAGGGAATTTTTAAGAAGTTGATAAAAAAAAGTTTGCAAAAAGAGGGGAAAAAAACTGAGTGCATAATATTCAATATTATATAGTAAAAATAAATAAAACTAAACCAGTAAGCACAATAAATATAAACAAAAGAAAATATCCAAAAAAGTTGGAGTTTAAATTTTTAAAAAATATGCCAATATGCCACATTCATGAGGTATAACTTAAAAAAAAGAAATGAAAAGATAAAGAAATAGAGTATACAAGAAAAATACTATATCAGGGTAAATAGAATTATGGCCAAAAAATCATTAAGGGTAAAGAGAGTAATGACATAATTATTGAATTAATAATTCACTAAGAAATAAACATTGACTTGTATGCACTTCATGCATAGCCTCAAAACACATAAAGTAAAAATTTAGTGACTTGTAAGAGAAAAGCTGACAAATCCATGCTCACAATGGGAGATGCAAATAGATCTCTTGCCAAAATTGGTCAATCAAGCAGAAAAACATTAGACAATCTGAACAACCAAATTAAAGTGTTTGATCTAATGGAATCTGCACCTAATAATAAGAGAATACAGATTATTTCAGTGCATATATGTAATGTTGAAAACTGCCCATCTACTCAGCCCCAAAGCACTAACTCTAAAGCAAAATTCAAATTGGGACTTTTTCCATTATTAGCGGCACTAAGTTGTTGTTGATGATGATGTCGTTTTAGCTTGACTGAGCTTGAGTTAGTTTTTGCTCCAACACTGTTTTTGTGACTGCACTCAAAATTGACACTCTAGTCTGGTCTAAATAAAGGAACTGCTATATGATTCTTATCTGGGCATCAAACAGACGCTCAATTACCTACTTAAGACACATTCTTACTATATTGATGCCGTTCTCTGAACAGACCCTTTAGCAGTTGCTATGGACTAAACTGTGTCCCTCCAAAATTCTTATTTTGCAGCTTTAACCCCCATTGTGACAGTGTTTTGATTAGGGCTTTACCTAAGAAATTAAGGTTAAATGAGCTCATAAAGGTAGGACCCTGCCCCAATAGGGTTAGAGTCCTTATATGAAGAGGAAGACAGATCAGAGCTCCTGCTCTTTCCACATACGTGGCACTGAGGGAAGGCCATGTGAGCACACAGCTAGAGGATGGCCATCTACAAGCCAGGAAGACAGCCCTCACCAGAACCAGACCATGCTCATACTCTGACCTTGTGTGTCCGGACTACATACAGTACTGTGAGAAAATAAATTTATGTTGTTTAAGCCACATGCTCTAAGGTATTACGTCATGGAAGCTTAAGCAGACTAACAGGGGCAGAACAAATAAAATTAAAGGGAGCAATATAGCCCAAGATTTTAGAAATATTTTTCTTATACTGAAAGTATGATGTAAAATGTTCTCCTAGCCCATACTAAACAATTCTTACTCTGACCTTTGCTACCATTTATTTTGTGAACTGGATTTTCTTGTAAATGCAATCCCACAATGCCATCATTCCTTAATTCGGGAAACATGCATCATCTATAGTTATTACTTAAGAAAATATTTCTTCTCCCCACTAAGGGATCATTTCAACTTTTGTAGAATATGCCTTTTCCTTGAATTAATTTTACATTCTAGTTTTATACTCTGCCCTTGTATGAGCTCAATAAATACTTTTGGATTAAAGAGAAAAATAAAATTCTCCTTGATATTAAGGGTTTAAGTAAAAGGAAAGAGTAGAAATTGTATATTACATAACTTACTTTCTCTAAGATAACACATGCACCTGTAATCTACAGTGATACTGGTGACAATACCTGACATTGTTTGGATATAGTTATATTCGTAGGCACAGAGTTGTGCAATATAACTGCCGTGTAAGTGGAAGGTATGTGGATGAATGCAAGCATAGGAAGATGAAATGATTCTGAAAGGAAGCAAGAAGGAAGTGGCAAATTAGATAAGATATCAATGCTCCCTGGGGAAATATTGCTCTTTTCTTACAAAAACACCATACCATTCAGAGAGCTGGGCTTAAGATATATGGTTGCTCCTTGGTTCCCTGCAAACCATGAAGCAGAATTTAAAATTTACATTAGTCTAATGAAGCAAAGAGCAGCTACCTATGACAAAAAGCCACTGACAAGAAAACAATGTACTACCATGATCACCCACTCTCAAAAGATTATCACGGTAATAACTGAACTTACAGCTTGGGTACCTACCACTATTTAATGATCAACAGGGAGTCCAAGTGACTCACCAACATTTCAATGTCTTGATTTAAGCAATGTAATAAAAACATCTCTGAAACAGGAAAAGACTTTAACATAAGCATGATGTCTGATATACAGAAAACTGGGTTGAATTTTACATTACAGATCTGACAAAGTATTAGCTATCACTCCAAAAAGCTCACCAAGCATGCAGTCATGATTTTTGTAAACATGTTTCACAACACATCTCTGGCTATACAAAACCAATCCTGCGGATTCTCTCAGACAAATAAGCTTCTGATGGATTTTACTTCCTGAAATGCTAAACATTCTTTTATTTCCAATAGCAATGGAGTCAACGGACTGCAAGAAAAGAAATGCAACAAGTTCTTCCAACAATTTCCTCTTTGTTTATAGTGGCTGATGCCTGACCATTGTGCTTCAACAACGGTGGTATTAATATTTCACTGGTTGCCCAGGCTTTCACTAAGTTGCATTTCTCTTAAAACTAATTATAGACATTATCACATTATTTAAATGGTTTAGATGAATTAGCATATTTTGGGCCTTTACCTTCTGTGTATAAGATGCAGAATTGGGAGCCAGAGGGAGTGATATCTACATATTTTTAAAAAGTACTTGCCCTCAAGGATTTTACAGTCTTTAAAAAAGCAAAGGCTATTTGGAAAAAATAAAAATTAAAGTTTTTAAAGAAAATATAAATACCTATTTTCCTCAGTTCCAAAGAATAGTAAGAAGGAAATAAAATGAAACACATGCCCATATCTTTTGTTAGTGTTCTTACAGTTACACTAGCTTCCACATATCACTCTGAGTTTTAAACTTCAACCTGAATATCCTAAAATTGGGTCAATGTAAAATTAATCTCAGAGTAAGACAACTCAGAGATTTCACCATTGTCAAGTCAGTTAAGAACATGATACAAAATTTAGAATTTTGTGACCTCTGGGGACAACACTGAAAAGGAAAAGTTATACTTTCCCTCAAAAATATTTCCATATTTTTCTAGACTATATATTGCATGATTATGAAGAACAACCAGAAAAGAGGAAAGGAAGGTGTTATTATTTTATCTAACCCCAGCTTTGGCACATATAGGTATGGGGTGGAGTCTCACCAGATCATGGGGAGAGTAGAAGACAATCAGTTCTGTTGACACATTCCATACTTATAAATTAAGTTGGGTAAGAAGAAACTGACATTTGTAAACAACATCTGCAAAGCATTTTTACAGTACAATTTACATGGGACGTTCAAGGCACATTATCATTCAATCTTCACATCAGTTTTAACCAATATTCAATGTTATAAATGAGGAAACATCACACTAGAGAAGCTAATGCAATTATCTAAAAGTATAGGGTCTGGGTGCTGACACTTGAACTAAGGGGTGTGAGCTTCATTCCCATGGTCAGCAGCATTTGAAATGGAAGATGTCTAATTAGGAAAACAATGAAATAGAGTTATGTCAAATGGCTCATTGTTGCTTTGCAAAATTGGATCAGAGTTCCATGCTTCCAGTTTTGAAAAAATTTATTTCCTCTGGAGTCAAAATTAAACAATTCTTATCATGGAGGTAAATGTACTGTGCATTAGGGAAGAAGTGATAAATATAACCCTTAACCTTAATCTTGACTGATGCAGAAACAGAAAAACTTGGAGCAGTAGGGTGATGGAAAGAAGACTTTAAGATAAGTTAGAGACCAAGTTTCTAGGCCCAGATATGGCACTAACTGGTTATATGACCTTGAGAAAGGCATGTAAATTATTTGGATCAAAGTTTCCACAGTGGTAGAATGGAAGATCCATTACCTAATATCAATGTACATAAACATTGTCATGCTATCTTTTTCAAGATCATCGCTAATTGCCATGTCTTAGGAGAAGACATGGTTAGAAAACCATTGGGTATTCTGTAAAAGCATTTTACTTCTCCCTCTCACAAAATACTATTTAATTTGGTAAATTGTACAGTGGACAGCTTTTAATTCCCTGCCCATATGATTGTTATTAGAAAGAAATCCGCTAACTGAAATTTCACTGTGGTTCAATATTAAACACAAGTTAACCAGTTTCCTAAACTCCTGAAAAACGTCTCAGAAATCCACTACCAGTTGAATATGTACCTTGTCAAAGTACATTTTTACTACTGTGTCACTGAGTTATGTTTTTACTACTGCAAAATTTTCAGTTTTTCCATGTAACCTACACTTACATAGCTGTGAGAACAAATAAAGACCAAATGTAGAGTATGTGAGAATTTGCAGTCTTCAGTTCTTAAGGGCCTTTCAGAATACCTCAGGATGCAATACAATGAGGCTTTGTACTGGGATGGGGACATACTTTAAAGCCGTAGTGCTTGCAGTGACCACTCCCTAGCCCCAGCCCCATCCAAATCACTATTTGATTATGCTAATTTTAAAAAAGGACATTTTTAAATGTAAAAGAGCAATAGGATAGAACTTTACATTCATTTAATAAATATTGGCTATTATGGACCATGTATGATACCAATCACTGGTAATAATATGGGAAGCAAGATAGACAAGGTTTGCATGCTACATAGCTTCCAGTCAGTTAGGAGAAGAGTGAAAATCGTCCATGACACGAACCTCAAGGATGGAAAGTGCTACGAGAGAAGACATCCTCTAGAGGACTACCAGGGAATGATGGGGAGGTAATCAAATGGCTCTGAGGAGAACCATTTTAAGAGCAACTAAATGTCACATGTGACCTGCAAAATAGTAATACACGGCATTATCCAGAAGAAATATTTATGACAAATGCTTTTGATGTGACTCAAAATCACATTTTGAGATTTTTATGTACATCAAAATCACATTTTTTTTGTACGTCACATTTTTTGATGTACATCAAAATCTCTCATAGAGAATTCAAAAAGTATCAAAATCACCAAAGCTAGTCCATGAAATTCTGACTCTATAGCTATGGCTATCTGTTGTTTTATAAAGTTGCATGCACATTTATGTTGCAAATCTCATTTTGAGCACCACTTTCTTAATTTGTCTTTTCAAGACTCATTTCTGGAAACTCCTGATTTCTTGAAATAAATCCCAAAATTAAATGTGAATATTGAAAGTTGCCTTGCAAGACGAGAAACATTACTCTAAATAAGTTAATTGGTAAAAATTCTGCTTTGTTTTCACCACTTATTCACATGAAAAACTATTCCCTAAAGACTCCCAAAGACAATGTTAAAAATGCTTTACTGATTCACATTGAAATCTATAGCCATGCATATCCAAAATTATCTTAAAACCAGGCCAGTTTCTTCCACAGCTTAAATCTCTTGGCATTTGCAAATTTTTTTTGGCTGTAGCATTGTGACTGGACACTTAACATTTCCTCACAAATCACAAGCACTAAGCAGTTCAAACCCTTGATCTCTGCTAACAATCAAGGTTTTATGTTAAATTTATACATTCAAGCTGTTTAGAATGGATGGTATTTATTTATGTGCAGGAGTACCAAGAGGGAGCACCAAAGTGTTTCCTAATTTCTAGGTCAAACATAACTTCAAACTAATCATTGGTTGAGGGCCATAACAATGAGAAGCAGAGGGGAACTTTACAAGAGGTTAGGGATTTTCCTCAGAAAGGTTGTCTCCTGGTTATAAAATTAGAGAGGGAAGAATTAAAATGATTACTCTCTAAAAATGACTTAGTAGAAGTGACAGGGTTGTTTTTAACCTAAATATTTTTTAAGTACCAAATTTGTCACTCCTCTAGGTTATATGTTACTAACTGTAAAATCTCTTTATTGCAGCAGTAAAAGAAATGAAGTACTTTTAGCCAATGTTTTTCAATAAATCAGGAGCTTTGTATTAAATCCACATTTTATTTGCTTATATGGATGTTCTTTTATTCTGACTGAATTGATACAGACTACTGAATCACAAAATAAGGTGTTTTTGAGAAGCACCAGGACTCAGAAGGAGGTAGGTTTCCCTGAGGGCAACAGGCCTGAGAAGCTGTGGCCAAAAAGAAAAAAAAAGGTGGAGCAGCAGCAGCTAAAGCTGTTTGTTATGCTTGAACTGAGGGAAGGGGTTTTCATCTACAATGAATATTTTTAAAGCCACACTCTCCCACATGATCACTTCCACACTCAACTAATCATAATATGGTTTTAATTGCTTTGATTTTAAATATTCACCTATTAGGTTTGCAAATTATTATATAATGGCTTATTAGCTAATGGATAATAGTTACTGATTATAAGAAGATAAGTGACATACATTTTCTATAGAATCCTCATTCATTTTTTTTTTTAAATATTTGAGGGGTTTTAGTTGTTATGGTGGCTGCTTCTTGGTCTTTTTTTTTTTAATTATCAATGACCTTATGAAGAGATAGAAAAATAAAGGGGACATAAAGAAAATCAGAGGAAAATCACAAATCTTCAAATTTTGCTTCTCATTAGCATCTCAGTTAAAAATGTTGATAACACTTTAAACTGTTGGTTGAAATTAAGTTACTTAAGTCACAGTGGATTTACACCCTTCCTGACCACAGTCAACATCAGTAATTGAGCACGATTGTACCTGAGTGCTGGACTGAAGATGGAAGACTGTGGGCCAAATAACTTTTTCTCAACCTTAAAGCTAAGTGATTCAATCCATGCCCACTGTACAACATTTCCCCCTGCCATAGAAGTTTTAGATATAAAAACACAGAAGCAAAGAAAGAAACAAGAACAAATCCAAAACTAAAAACAAAAATCTTAGGCTTTGTACAGGAGCATATCCAGTAGTCAAGAATTTAGCTTAGCCACTTTGTTAATGGACTATCAAGTATATCATTATAATCTCATATAAATCAATTACAACAAAACCACCACAGTAGTAAAACTGCCATATGGCAGCGTAGCCTGTTTAAGGCAGCAGAGCCCTGTAAGTGCTTTGGAACTTTTCCAATCTAAGCTGCAAACTGAAGAATAGAGTAAATTATATTCTCTCCCCACTACTGAAAGCTAGTGTGTTTGCACATGTGTGTATATGTGTGTCACATATTATTTGCTTGTGTGTGTTTATATACATATATTTTTATATACACACACATGTATATAAACACACATTTGCATATATATGCATAGGTAATAGATGCATTAATACGAAGTACTTTTTCTGAGTGCTTGTGTTTCTGAAGGCTTTGGAAGTAGGGGAGAAATACATTCCTCTAGCTCTAGTACTCTTGAAGGTTTCCTCTAGATATAAAAGTTTATTAAAATAGCAGTCCTAACTCAATGGCCTTTAAATTCTGTCTTCTGCTCTCTTCAAGTCCTCTGTGCATAGTTGATTCTTTTCTTTCCTCCCTTAACCAACCAGAATTGAATAGATCTCAAATCACTAAATATTTCCTGAGCATCTTCTGTGTCTGAGGCATTAGAACTATTGGGGAAATAAAGAGGCAGTCAACTAGTTGAGGAGATAAGGTATAAAAACATGCAAAATAAGACTGTAAACATCAATTTACAACAGAGATAAAATGTCACAAAATGGCATTTGATTACTTAATAAATTGTATGAACTACTGTTGCCGCAGGAGCCCTCCAAAAGACACAGAGATAGAAGATGCTGGATTGGATCTTAAAAGATGGATCCATTTAAGAGAGGATGGGAAAAGACATGTTCCAGGTGAATGAAATCAAACAGATAAACACAATATACAAGGAGTGTTCAGAAGTCATAGGTCAGTTATTTTTTCATATTTAAATTGTTCTCCACTGTAGAGACTAATTTGTATTAACTCTAATCACAAACAATGCAATGACACGCATTCTGTGATGTTGGTTGAAAACAAAATGTTTTCTAAATAAACCATTAGGGATATTGACTTGGATGAAGCAGTGAATTGGTAATTTAGTAACTTCAGATTCCCTAGTAGCTTTCATGTTTTAACTTGGTAGTACCAAGCAAATGATGACAGAGGAATGGCTCTACTTATGTTTAAAACTATGTAATAAATATTATTTTGAGTCTTTGAAGGTATATTGGGGCACTGACTAAGATCTTTTTTGTCAAAAGTTTTGCCAAATTAAGTGTAAGGCATCAAACCTCAGTGGCCTCCGATTTATTTTGTTACACACAATTGTAGATGTCTATATAGCTTCTCAAATATCATTGTGCATAAAATTTTATGAATTTTATAACTTAGTTTTTCTGGGAAGATGCTCAGATAATCCACTGACCACATTTTGTGAAACACTGGGCTAGAAAATTGGGGTCTTGGGTAATAATCCAAATGATTTTGTGAGGTCAAACCCTGGCAATTTAATCTAAATTATTTTATGATAAAGAGAGTATGCAGGTGCATTAAAACTTAGTAATAGTTCTTATAAAGTTATAATGAAGCAGAACTTCTGCTGTAGTCAGAACTGAAATTCTGAGCAACAAATGGAGAACAGCTAGTATCAGTGGAAAACTTAAAAAGAAGCTCTCAACAAGCAGGCTTCTATTTGGGGAATATGTAAAGGGTTCTGATTGCAACTCCCCCGCTGCCCCACCTCCTACCCTCCTTGTTTTCAGACTTTGAGAGAAACATATTAGTGCTTGGCCAGCCACAATCTACATACTGATGATAAGACTTGACATCCAATTAATCCTGCCATGAACTAACTAAGTAAGCTATCCCCTCCACATCCAAAAAGATTTTGCCCAATCATAAAGTGGTAAAGTGATAACACCTTAGCCTAGAAAAGACTAAGACTTCTTGGTGCCTTTGTGGGATTTTGATTACACTCCTAAAATAGTGCCAACCATGAAAAATTCAAATGAGGAATGTTTTTGCTTCTCTTCCACCCAGTGAGCAACTTAAGCTATGAATGACATATCTTGCTTATCTTTGTGGCCCCAAACCTAGTAAGTAGTCAATAAACATATACCAATCACTTATAAGAAAAATCATCACTCTGCCCAGTTCTGTCTTGAAGCTGCGACTAAGCACATTCATAATTTGCCAATGAAATTCAGAGATGGAAACAACCAAACAAGAGAACGTGCCTAACACATTGTAGGGATTATGAATAGAAAAAAACTGACAAACTAAGACAGGTTAAAGGAATAATCAGAAACTGTTTATAACAAGACCTGCAGAAGAAAGATTTCAAGTATGTGATAATCAAACAAACAAAAGCTATACCTTATAGAGCTGGAGTAATGAATCTTTTCTTTCAAATGTGAGCATTATTTTATTGGAAATATTAATAGCAATAGGTAATTTAAAATAATTTAATTCAGTAATTTTCAAGAGGAAACAATGTAAAATATTAAATTTTTTAAAATTAAGAACAGGGAACATAACAATAAATAATATCATCAATAAAAATATACACTCAAAACCCTTTACATCTATATTTGCAGTTAAATAAGTAAAGATAGAGAAAAACAAGCTACAACTTCCATTATGTTTACCATCTCCAGATACTACTCTTTGTGATTTATGTATATTAAGATATTTAACATTTGCAACAAACCTATAAAGTAGACGTATTTATGGTCCCTTTTGTTGATGAAAATACCAAGGCACAGCAAAGTTAATTTACTAGTGAAAGGTCACCCTGTTAAAGAGCAGGAGCCAAGATGTGAAGTAAGTCAGGTGCCCTGGCTCCTAAGTCTGTGTTCTTAAGCCTTGTGCTACGCCACCTCTCTCAAAGAAGAAATTTAAAAGAAGAATAGAGAGGAGGAGGAGGAAGAGGAAGGGAATCTAGAAAGGAAGAGAAAATCAGTTATTTTTTAAAGTTCTTTAATATATTGTAAGTTTCCTGAAGATAGACATTATATTTGTCATATCTTTTTTAGCTTTATTGTTTTATATTTGTATAAATGTAAGGGGTACAAGTACAATTGTGTTACACAATTGTATAGTGGTGAAGTCTGGGGTTTTAGTATCCATCACCCGAATAATGTACATAGTACCTATCAAGTAACTTCCCATTACCTACCCTCCTCCCACCCTTCTGAGTCTCCAGTATCGATCATTCCACACTCTACATCCACGTATACACATTATTTAGCTCCCGCTTATAAGTGAAAACATACAGTATTTGACTTTCTGTTTCTGAGTTGTTTCACTTAAGATAATGGCCTCCAGTTCCATTCATGTTGCTGCAAAAGACATGATTTCATTCTTTTTTCATGGCTAAATAGCATTCCATTGTGTATATATACCACATTTTATTTGTCCAATCATCCGTTGATGGACATTTAGACTGATTGCATGTGATAAACATATAAGTGCAGGTATCTTTTTAAGAGAGAGAGAGAGAGAGAGAGATATCTCGTATCTTTTATACTCATGGCACTTAGCATGGTGCCGTACTTGTCATTATAATAATAATAGCTAATATTGAAGTACTTAGTAGGTAATAAAATGAGAGTATTTATAATGACAATAATAATTATAATAGCTGAATGGTTTTGAGCATTTATTCTGTGCCAGGCACTTTGCTAAGCACTTTATATGAATGAGTTCATTCAACTCTCAGATGAGCTATGTAGTTCTGTGACATTGAGCAAATTATAAAAATATATCACCCCATATGCAAAACATGGGATTAATAACATGATCACATCATAGTATTTTATGAGACTAAATTAATGAATACAAGTAAAACATCTAAAATTTACTGAAACATAGTAAGTTCACAACAAATTTTAGCATTCTCTTTTATTACTGATTCAATTATTATTATTCTTGCTTTGCAGATGAGGAAACTGAGGCACACGGACATCAAGGGATTGCTCAAGATCTCAGAGCTAGGAGGTGATGAAGACAATATTTGAAGTCAGTCACTCTGACTCTCCACACTGTAAGTGCTCAATAAATATTTGTTGAATTCATAAATTGGAGAAAGATGGTCAGGTAGGAATTGGAGAAACCAGCTGGGTAGAAATTGAAGAGAAAAGGAAAATAGGAGACTCTGTGATAAAAAGGAGCAGGGAATTGAGATACGAAGAGGTGAAGGATCAGAGAGAGTAAAAGGACGTGAAATAAGAAGAGAAGTTCATTACAGGAAATCCTCACATAATAGTGAGGCCATTTTCTTTTAATCACAAGCAGCAATTAATTTAAGAGTGAGCACTCTGAAATATTAGAGATCATACTGAGAAAATTAAAGGCAACATTAAAGCAGATTCACCTTGAAGTTGGCAAAACTTATTATATAAGTAGGCAAAGATAATAGGAAAATATTTCTGGTAACATGGCTCTGTGATCAAAGTGGTTGTAATACCTTTAAGCTACAATGTTTCTAGATTTGCGCTCGCCGAAGAGCTCTTCCTGCTCCTACCACATCACTTTTTTGCCCCTATGGGACAAGTGAGAGTTTGAATTTAGAAAGGTCTTCAAGAAGGAATCTCTCACATAAAAAATAACTGCTCTGTATTCAGCAGAGTAGTGGAGAGTAAAATAGAGAGGAAAGAGGATCAATGTTTCAAAGATTGGAGAGTTTTAGAACAACTACCGTGGAGATTTATATACAAGGTTACCGGGGAATAAATACAACTAGTAATATCTCAAATTTGCAATAATGCCAACAAAAAGTTATATAATTTTCTCGGGTCCTCAGGATGTTGAGAAGATTGCATGAGATGTTGCTTATTAATTGTGTGGCAGTGTGCCTAGTATACATAATAAATGTTCACTTAATACAGCTAAACTATTATTTTTTCTAGTGATACAGGTATAGGGCATAGAGAATACCTACACCCCATCGTCACAGTAAAGCAATAATAATCCAGATACACAGAGGTCAAGGTCATCCAAGGTGCTAGTAAAAGTAACATTGAAATGGTAGGTGATGGAGCTGGGACTGTGTAAATACCAAAAATGTAGCCAGGAGCTGTGCAGGCTCCTCCTCAATGAGGTTCCAAGGAAATGCATAGATGGTTATACCCGGAGAAGGGAATTTCTGAGTGTGCAACAGCAATTCTGGGTAATGGAGAGGAATGAAGTGTGGTTGTATAAGAGAGCTGGCACATCTGATGCAGGACATTATTCCCTGGGCAGAGATGGGCATGAGTTTACAGGGGGTGATGGCCACAAGCACAGTGAGATAGCAGGGATAACAGAAGTACTCTAGAAGGAAAGACAGAAAATGGCAGGTGAATATTGAGTGACGCTGGGAAGAGTCCTCAGGGAAACAGGAGATCATCAAGTGACAAGGGAAGAAAAAGTGCTTGGTTGAATGCTAAAGACAGTGGCACAACTAGGAGGCCTGGACGCTGGGGAAGGAAGTAGAGTTCCTTGAACAAAGATGATGAAGAGGGAGCCCTGAGGAGTGATAAGAGAGCCCAAGGAAGAACAACGAGACAGAGGGTCTGAGTAATGGGGGGAACAGAAGTGGTTCTGGGAAAATGAGAGCTGCTCCCTTAAGAAGGTTTTGAGAGTAGTAACAGAGTGAGAAAAGTTTAAAACTCTGAGAGTGAGCAGATTTTTGCCAAATCATCCTTTTCCTTCCATGAAACCCAAATCACTCTTTTTATTTTCTTCAAGGACTCAGCCTATTACTTTTGTAATCCTTGAAATGGACAATGTTGAAATATGTTTTGATATATTTAATGGTGACTAACTGGATTTTAAACAACATTCACAGTAGAGTACAAGCTCCATGAGGCCAATGATGGCATCTGTCTTACTGGCAACAGTATTCTCAGTGCCTAGCAGAATTCCTGTTGTATATAGAAATTCAATACTTACTAACTCACTGGGATTAACATTTTAAAAAAGCCAGTTCCTACCAGTAGTCTTTGGGATAATAAAAAACAGCAATAATGATAACTGTCTATGTACTAGGCATATGTATATTGTGCTTCCTTTTAAGGCACTTTCAGCACAGCAGTAGGTATTATCATACCCATTTGCTTGTGGGAAAACTGAGGACCAGAGACATAAGTAATTTGGCCCAAATCACTCTCATGTCAAGATTCTTAACTTTCACTTTGGTAAAATGAGTTGTATTAGAACAAGGAATATATTTAGGAATTGTGGGACACAAGGTCAGAGTTCCCAACCCAAACTTTGCTATCATCTGTCTTTAACAGTAGAAGGTATAGGGCCATTCTCTAGAGTCTTCCATCTACCTACACCTGCAGCCTGGCTGGAAAGAAATACGTAGAATGTTTCACTTGACTTTGCTTAACTCTCACAACAGATATATGAGGTAGGCATCATTTCCATGAGGAAACTGAAATTCAGAGTCATTAGGCAAAATTTCCAATGTCACTCGGCTAGTAAGTAATCACACTTGGGCCAGGACTTGAACACAGTTTTATCTGAATAATCTAGCCTTTTTGCACTGAATTAATATAATTTCAGAATTTTTTCTTGGTCCTGAACTTATCAATAGCCACAAGTCTCCTGTACTCCTAGAACAAAAAACTTCTTCAAAATAAGAAAATAAGGCAATTTGAAAAATCATTTTGTTTGGCTTTTAGTCTCGAGTATGTACTGATAATATTACTTTAAACAAACGAACAAAAAATTAAAATTACAATCTAAATTAGCAACATTTCAGTACAGGTAACTTGGGAAATTAATGAACCCCTTCTGTATATTAAAAGCCTCTGTGGTAGAAAAGGACCTATGAAAATAGCAATGAGAAAAAGTATTTTGTGCACATGTAAATAGAAAGCACAATGAAAATAAATAGAAGTAAAGTAATCAAATTATTCAGTTGTTAAATATATAAAACTAACATTAGAGTGTCACTGATATCCTAAACATAAAAACGTGGGAAACTATAAAATTGACTAATAATTAGCTGGTAGCTTGTAGAAATTATCTTACTATATATTAAGTTTTTATTGTTGTTTAAAATTGTTTTGCGACTATTCAATACGTGTTCATTAAAATAGTTTAATCCTATAATTTCGTATAATTTTCTCCAATACTACATGAATATGATTTTAAAATAGTGTTTTATAGACAAGAAATGACTCCACAGATGAGAAAAGATGTTAGAGCTAACACAGCTGTACCCCTATAAAAATAAAAATTAGTTTGACAAAGGGAATGCATTCATATTAAAATATTAAAAATTAAATGTAATGTCATAAAACCTCTACCTAAGAAAAGCCGTGAAGTTAAACCACTCATCATACAGATTTAATGAGGCATTGTCTTTAATATGCATTATTTCCTACAATAGCAGGAGACACACAGCAGAAAGTCTTCATTTTTAAAGTACCCTTGCTTGAATGTTTAGGCAAATGTACTTAAATTAGGAAAAAAATTGTTAAATTAATCTAATAAAAGAATTCAGATTTTGTCTATCCAAATTTTCCCTTACAAAGTTATCAACTGCTTAAGAAATTCATAAATATTTAATGTAAAACACTTAGATCAACAGTTTGTCTCCTAACATAAAGGTTTTTAAAATTCATATGAGGTAGCTATTTCAATCGCACACATCCTATAACCTAAAACGACCATTGTCCTAGGATGCCACGCACCTTACTGAAATAGCAGCTTTAATTCTTCCCAAGTAAAATTCCAGCTGCAATATCTGGAATATCATAAAAACATTTGCAGATAGTTAGCTTTTCAACTTTATAAGTCAAATCATTAGGTTGCCCTATAGCTCAACTATACATATATCAACTGTATACTTTTAAATGGATAATATAAAATCTAGAAGTATAATTTCTATAAATCTAGTTTTAATATTTGTTGGCTTTGCATTTTTAGTGTGACTTAAAAATAGTGAACTATTTCATTTTTTGTAAAGCAAATAAAAGATGTATCTGTAAGATACAAAAACTGTGCTGCCCTCTTTCCTTTATATAAATAAGTAAATATATGTGTGTATATATAAAAATAGATAGTTACAGATGGAGATATGGATATAGTTCTACATTCAATTTGTACAAAACACTTATGGTTGGTGTTAATTAAATGGCTATCTCATTTTAGAACCAATTTCAATTGTTTTACAATTCTGTATTTTATAATGTCATAGAGACATCACAAAATCAAACAAGTGCACAGGCATGGATTTATTCTCATTTTCTTTTCCTTGATATTCAAGATACTTTTTTGCTCCTTCTGCAGATAAATGTGTCTTCCACAAAAATTTTTCCAGTTATCCTTACCTACAGTCATTATCACTCTGGTATATATGGTGAAAGTAAAATTTTCCTCAAAGGGAAAAATCAAGAATGGTAAGTAAATCAATTATAGAATTTCCCATTGACATCTGTGATACAGGTTGAGTGAGTATCTTTTCTCTACCCTCCAAAAAAAAGGGTCAATTGTACACATTTTATTTTTTAGCAATTTCAACCAAATTACAAACAGCTTAAAAAGTCAGTTTTAAGATCCAGAGCTCCAGAGGAAGAAATTCCCTAATAGGCCCCTTCCTCCATATTTCCTCCCCCACAATTGGTGCTTTCAATACAGTTGGAGTTTCTACAGATCACAGACATTGTTTGCCCAGGCTGACCAAGCTCTGAGGCGGGTTTTTCCCCCTTCAAGATACTTCATGTTAACAGCTTGAGGGCATTCAATCAGCACTGCTTTGATCTCGGCTGGAACTATAATTATTTAACATTGTTACATGGATTTCTATAATCCACCCCACCATTAAATCCCTTTTACACCCTCATCTTCAGAGGCCTAATCTGCATCCGTACACTTAGTCTGTCTTCTCTGCTGGCCTCACCAGGAGCCTGCATTCTCCCACATCCTGACTGATGGTTTTCTCTCTTTCTTTTTCCCTCTAATGAAATCATTTTCCTACAAATTGAAAACTGCAAAAATGTCTTACATATTTGCTCTATTTTTAAGAGCTCCCTGTTGAATAGCAGTATCGTCTACCACTCGCTGCAAACTTTTCCCCCAATTCTATGAAATTCATTTACTCAGTGGAGGTTTTATTAAAATAATGATAAGCATAGATTTGATTTTTAAGGGAATTTCCATAAAAGCATACAAAACAGAAAGCAGCAAATGCAGGTTTTTGAAAACACAGGAGAAAGCATTTGGTAACATTTTGCACTTTCTTATTTCTTCTCCAGAAAGTGAACTGAACCCTTCTGGATGGGCCATAAAATTGAAAGGTAGAAAACCGATTGAGAATAGAGATCCCGTGAGAACAATTCAGTGAGAACATCTGAAGAGGTCTGTGGAAGGCAAGTGCCAAAAAGGAAAGGAGAAAAGGAAAGAGAGACAAGACAGCTATTCTGAAAAACTTCAAGGCCCTCAGAAAACTGAAGAGAACAGTACAGAGAAGAGAGCCCAGGAGAGAATCGAGGATTTTGCACTGTACTAATCCTGGCATGTGTATTCCTCACAGAATTCATCACTATTAGCTGATTCAAGAAATGGTGCACTCACAATGTGTTGGTTGGGCTAAGTTCTTCGAGCATGTAAGTGTAGAAGCTCAGAGCTAAATGCAGAATTCTGAAGGAGAAAAGAATGGCAATGTGGTATGCAGCCTGTAGAACGGGTAAGAATATTTTCCTTTCTGGAAAAAAATAACAGCCTTAAAAAGTCAAAAATTCCTATCACATTCCGTCACTAAGAGGAGACCAAAGACGACCTGCATGAACAGGGGACTTTTCATTTCACCTACACATGAAGGCTGAAGTAATGAGATGGGGCAGTTATTTATTTATTTATTTGCTAGTTTGTTTAGAGATAAATGAATAAATATTTTGTCCTGAGTTAATATGAACTCCTCCTCAATTGCAAGTTTTTAGTGCATCATTATTATAGTAATACTATCAATAATCAATCATTAAAAAGTGATCATCCAAGGGGGAGGTGGGGATGGGTAAATCCACACCTAGCAAATGCGGTGTGCGCTGTCTGGAGGATGGGCATGCTCGTCGGGCGGTGCAAAGGCAATTTATGTAACCAAAGCATTTGTAGCCCCATAATACTCTGAAATAAAAATAAAATAATATAAAATGTGATCATCCTTTTTTTCCTTTGAAGAGCACATGGCATAAAAGTTATTTTTATATAGTTGCCTATAATGTTGATCAATTTTAAAAAATGAATATAAGGGCAGGCTTGCAAAGACTGGCTCATTTTATTTTCAGCCCATTTGGAGCAACTATCCTGAACTCTATGGTTTATCTATCCATGTAGTTATTTAATCCTGGCCTCTATTTTTTTCCTTTCCATGTTTTTTTAATCTGCTTTAATGATTTAGTCTATCATTTTGTATTCTATGTTTTTTATTAGTCACCTTAAATCCATTGTGGAATAAAGCTAAGCATGAGTTGCAAATGCCTAATTTATTTTTTTCAACCTGAAATATTTTAGCACCTCAAATCCAACTGGATGACAGAAGCCAATATTGTTTTATTCTACTCAAGGATATTGAATCCTATAAAAGACCCTGATTTTTTGAACAAAATGGAGATGAACTATTTCTCTGGCCATTCAAAACTTTAAAAAATCTAATGTAGAAGAAGAAACAAGGTTGAAGCAAAATTTTTTGTATTATACTTCATTTATATAATACAAAACCCCATGAAGCAGGTATATAGCATTCCCATTGCAGAGATGAGAAAGTTGACAGGCGGAAACATTATGTAATTTGTCCGAATTGACTGAGCAGTTAAGTGGAGGAGCAGAATTTGAAAGCAATTTTCATGTCAGATTGTGTCTCTTGTAACCCCCCCCCCCCCCCCCCGCTTTCCTTCCCTGGAGTTTGACTTCTGTGACCTTGGTCTCTCTTCCTCATCCAGCTTCTCTCACACTCAGCAGAGGAAAACCATAAAGTCAGGCTTGACTCTGTCCCCTATTAGCAATGAGAGTGGGTAAACCACCTAACTGTTCTAATACTTAACACCCTTGGCTATAAAACAGGGATAAACTCTCTAGCCCATTGCGAGAAGTAAGGGAGGTAATTAATGGTATCACTTCATGTAGTGCCTAGAATAAAGTCAGTGTCTTCTGAAGGGAAGTTGTCAGCATTATTGATTGCCACCCTCAATGGGACTAAAATCCTGGCTGAGTCACTTCTCAGTATATTACTAACTTTTTAAAGGTTCAATTTCCTTAACTGAAAAATAAAGCACAGTGACTGCAGCCAGGGTGCTCAATGAATGGTGGATGTTATTAAGATCATTATGTGTGTTTTCCAGGATACAGCCAGATAAATGATGAATTAAAACACAATGACAAAAAAATTGTGCACTAGAAAGGAAACCTTAGATTTCTCAAAATTTTATTAAAGTATAAATTAAACTTAACAAACAGGTTTTTAAAGAAATAAAACGTATTTCCCCTCACTTGTATTTTAGGGGAGGAAAAAGATAGAACTCCGGTTAGGTAAAGGAATGTCAAAATATGACAGCCAATAATAAGTGTCACAATCAAGAAGGGCTAATTTTATGAAAAATAGAGAAATGAAATGGTGGTGCACACAATCTTTGGAGTCAAGCTGCCTAATTTCAATTCCATGATTATCTGCTGTGTGACTTTTGGCAAGTTACTTAATGTTCCTATGCCTCAGTTTCCTCTTCAGTCAAGATGAGAATAATACCCCTAGAGTTGTTATGGGGAAAAACAATGAGAATTTGTTTGCTCTTACATCTGTCATGCCTAAAACAGTAACTGGCACACGGTAAACTCTCAATAGTTAGGCACCAGACACATGAACGGAAAAGGGAAAGCCAAAACATTTGCAGTAGAGGAAGCATTGCCCAAAATCAGAGTTCCATGACCTCAACATTAACTCTAGAGAGTAGTTTTTATTTTGATCATTTCAAGAGAATATCACTCTGAAAAATAAATGCTTTTGGGCCTCTGATTTACTAACTTTACTTTTAAGCCCTTTTATTTGAATGATTTAGGATTTCTGAACATGACTATCAATGAGCCCAACTTGATGACATGTCTTGAATTATATAGATTTAATATCAAATACCCAAAGGAAATTAGGAGTATTATTAATATCATGTACTTTGAAACCATGATTGAAATATTTCATGCATTTTTGTAACAGTTGAATATAATGCCATGTTCATTTTTTGTATTGAAATATCTGGCATTTAATTTTTTTTCATTTTCCTATGTTGACCTTTAAAAATAAAAGATGAGTAAAACCAAGAAAGCTGAGTTAACTAACAACCTCTTCTTTAATTTTAGAATGTGCTAAACTATTCCACTATATATTAATCATGAATTATTGGCATGAAATGTTAGCCTTAAGCTATATGAGTTCCTAAAATAATTTGCTTCCATTTTCCAGACAGGAAAGCTATTTTAGAGGAAATTAATTTTGCCACATAATTGTAATTATGATTTTTTATGAATGAATAATTTGAGCTTTTCAAAAATATCTACTTGTTCTTTACAGTCAAAGCATTTTTTCCTATAATCCACACCAATATGTCAAAAATGTAAAAGAAAAGGCACATTATATGTAATTGAGTGCTTTTAAAAATACATTTATTTTTAAATTTAATAAAAAAAATTATTAAATTTAATAACTTAAAGTAGTTAAAATATTTTTTCACAATGGATAAACCTTTTTTTAAAAATAGAATAATGAAAGGTTCATTTTGGTCCTATAAACATAAGAAAACTCTTGCTTTTACGTTGCTCAGAGAAAGCAACATAAAAGCATTTCCTCCACCCCTTTCAACCTGTTTTCACAGTGATCATAAGTACTGATGAATGATGCTGACGCCTTTTATTTTATGCAAATCTTATTGCGTTCTGATCAGAACTATTGCAACAGGCTAGGGCCTGAGTGTCTAATGTGAGTTCCTGCCTCACTCCTAACCCCACTTCATACTCCATATGATGCCGTATGGGTTATGCTCCCTTTGCCTGTGATGCTAGAATGTCTTTTCCTCTCCTCTCTTTTTCCACATGTTCAATGTTTCCATGTTCACTAAAGCAAGAGACCTTAACTGGCCTTTCAGATAGGAATAGGTATCTCCTTCTCTGGGCTCCCTAAGTGTTCTCCGTGTTCTTCCATGACTTGTATGCCCTCATTTGTCAGCTTGGGATAAAATTCCCCAATTTTTCCCCAAGTAAAGCCTCTCCCTTTTGAGACCTTCTTTAATCCCCTCAATTCTCAAAAATTCCCAAGAGCCAGCCCCACTTTCAAAGTCCAAGAAGATCAGCTAGGCCATTGGAGTCCCTGCTTTGCTCTCTATTCCTTGGTGTCTCTATTGAAAACCTTTTCAGGAAATGGTTTTCTTTCTCTACCAAGGTGATACCCAAGCAGGCTCAGCTCCTGTACAATCTGCCATGGTGGCCCCCTTAGGTGGCAGGGTTCCACTCACTTAATTCACATGCACACTTCAGATCAGCCATTCTTTCCCAGAGCAGGACCTCAGGGAATATTAGCTGGTCCCAAAGGAGCTCTAAATTCAGGAACAAAGAGTGGGGAAATAGCCTTCTCTCTTAAAACCTAAGGCCCTAGTGCTGAGTCTGGCTTTGTCTGGATTCCAGAAATCTTTCCTTGGTTTCTCTTCTGTGATATCAGACTTTGGTTACTATAACCCCAATCCACCCTGTTATGGACTGAATTGTACTTCCCCAAAATTCATATGTTGAAGCCTTAATCCCCAATATGACTGTATTTGGAGATATGACCTTAAAGGAGGTAATTAAGGTTAAATGAGGTCATAAGGGTGGGACCCTAATCTAACAGGGCTGGTATCCCTATCATAAGTGGAAGACACACTAGGAGTCCTTGCACACAGAGAAAAAGCCAGGTGAGGACACAGCAAAAAGATAGCTGTCTGCAAGCTAGGAAGAGAGAAGGCCTCACCAGAAATCAAGCCTGCTGGCACCTTGATCTTGGACTTCCAGCCTCCAGAACTGCGAGAAAATAAATTTCTTTTGTTTAGACTACCCAGTCTGTGGTATTCTGTTACGACAGCCCCAGCAAACTAACACACACCACAATTTGGGGGAGAAGTAGTAGGTTTGTTGACTGCCACACAGAAAGCCCCTAGGGCACACATGCAAATGAGCCTCCCACCTCCCTCCAGCATTCTGAGATCCACAATATCCAAAACAGGGAGGGGAATGTTCATCACAAAGTCACAAAGGGCTCCCACACCCAGTTTGGAAGGCCCGAATTTCTATTTGCCTTATATTTGTATATTTTGATATACAATGTTAAAAAATGTAAAAATCCTGATTAATTAATATGGAAAAGGTAACGAGAGAAAAACAAAATAATTTCTTAAAATTTCATTCAATAAGGAAGGTTTGAAACTGTTTTTACAAGGGGAGTTACTTGAAGTGATTGTGTTAGCATCAAGAGATTCTCCCATGAAAACAAAAAATCAATCTTTGTTTCTTTGTGTTTTTGCCCAAATATAAACTTATGTTTAGCACCCAATATGTTCTTTTTTACTTTCTTGTATGTGACAATGTAATAATCTTTTTAAAAAATGAATATATGCAGCACTTTGCAATTTTCTTTTAACTACACCTAAGATATGGCTCCCAGAAATTCTGTCAAGGACTCTGATGTTAGCAAGAAGGCTCAGACTACCCCCTCTTAAGCCTACCTTTCTTATTCCCCCCCAAACTCACCAAGAGCAGAGCCAACCTCAATTGCAAACACCAGGAAAGACCAGTTAGGAAACCAGGGGCCCTGCTTTGCTATTTGATTTCCAGAGGACAGCCTAAATTATAACACAATTAGGTTTCTTTGTAGTTCCTTTGCTGACCTTATACCAAACTCTTCTATTGTTGCTTTTTTAATAGTTTGTAGATGTAACAGATCTTCAACAGATTTAACAAGATTCCCATCCATGACTCCCAGAAATAGTAGTTTCCTTTGTCTTTCCGAGTCTCTCCATTCCTCAGGTGAGAGTGATGGGAAGGATAGTGCCTTCCAGGTAACAGATCTAACTGGAAAGCCGAGACTTCTATGCAGGCAAAATGGCAGCAAGAGAACAATACATGCTATGGAATTAGAATTTGCAAAAAAAAAAAAAAAACTAAACATTTTCTATCAATCAATAACAACTTAAAGTGGGTCCAATGTGAATTTATCACTCTGTGCTTGGGATCACTTGAAAACATCATTATTGCCTGTGTCATCTCCTCAGCATCCTGTTTTATCCCTTCTCCCTGTGGGCAAGCTGGTCCACCAGCATCTTTCCCACCATCCAGCCCACTTTGCAGTAGATGTCCTTCCTCTACTCTTTGCTACTACTGCACACTGACCTGCCTGCACCACTGCACCCACAACAGAGTATTTTAATTATCTCATCATTTGTCTGTCTTCTCCTTTTACTATGAGCTTTTTGAAGGTAGTCGAAGTCATCTTTTTATCGTTGGAGCCTAGTGCACAGTTCTTCTTCAAGAAATATTTGAACTAATTAAATTAATTAATTCAATGTAGGTCTACAAAGGTGCAGAGGAAGAAGTACAAGATCTGGCAAGCGTATGTAAACTATATTTATGAATTAATGAGCTGCAAGGTCCAAGTATCCATCTTAGAAGCAAGTGTAGGAGTTTATTATCAAGACAAAAACATAATAATCCCAGATCAAAATGTGCTACGAAGTAAAACAAACAACAAAAATAATAACAACAAAATATGGGCTGTTATCTGTTTGGATACTGAAAAGGAAGAGAAAGCACACCTCTAATCCATATCAAATGTATAGTACAAACGTATATTGTATATTGTATTACTATCAATATTAATATATCAATTACATTAAAAGTGATAAACCTCAAGAAAATCATGAACTATTTGGTAAATCAAAGTTATTGGGAGACAAATGTTGAAATGATGAAATTTAAAAAAAACAACAGAAATGTATTAATAGTATGGAAAGCCTGAAGATGTGGTGGGGGCAGGAAACAAAAAAAAATTTTAATAATTTAGAAAAGTTAATGGATAGTATATTCAGAATAGTTTTATACAGGTATACAAATTTCTCTGGAAGCATACTTCTAAATTCAGAAGTTTGGAAAATTCTTAGAAATAAGCAGTTAATGGTAATGAATAATTGTATCAATGAACAGATCGTTTCAGAGATGTCCAAATATTTTATATATTCCTTTACCTAAAAAATTTATTTATTTTATATATTTATTTATCAAGGATGGTTGTTTACAATAGCTAATTCCACGCTCTTGCCTTTACTTGTCTCTTCAACCTATTACAGTCTGGTTTCTGCCACCAGAGCTCCATGAAAGAGTTCTAGTTAAAACCACTAATATCTTCATGTCACTAAATTCAAGGAAGTCTTTAAATCTCAGTCTTGACCTCTCAGCATTAAATCATTTAACCCAGGCATAGCTCCCTCCTTCTTAAAAAAATTACACGTTCTCCTGGTTTTCCCCATCTCCTCTGGCCACTGCTTATCAGTGTTCCTTGATGACTCCTCTTGCTCTATCCTTCCACTAGAGATAAGAGTTCTTTAAGCTTCCTTTTGGAGCACTCCTTGGCAATTTTATCCACTCTCTTGAATTCCACTGCCATGCACACATTGCTGACTCTCCAATTTCTGTGTCTACACCAGACCTTTCCTCCAAGCTACTGGCCTATATGACCAATGTTCTACTTAATAGCTCCACTTGGATGTCTTAAGTAAATTGAAAACTCAACATATTAAAAATCCAACTCATCATCTTATCCCCTGAATATGCCTTTCCTTCGGCCTTCCTTATTTCAGGAATGGCATCAAAATATTCTAAGTCAAGCAAGCTACATATAATCACATCCTCAAACATATAAAGTGCTCTCAAATATATACAAGCGACTTTAACCTCTTGATACGACCATTGCATTTCTATTGTCCTTCTAAGCCATTCTCCACATAGCAGTTAGAGTGGTTTCTTTTTTTATTCTCAATGTAAATATGAATGTGTGGCTTCTCTGCATAACATGTCTTCACACTGGTCTTGAATCTAAATCCAGTAACAGTACTGTGGACTACAAGGCCCTGAAGAATCTGAACCCTGCTTACTTTACCAGCTTCATCTTATACCACTCTCTCGTTTGGTTTTCTTAGCTCCAATCACAGCGGCCTTGAATTCACTTTCCTTCTCATGACAAGGGCTTTGAAAATGCTGCATATTCTGCCTAGGTTATTCTAATACCTTTCTACTTTCCCCCAATCCTTCCCTCTCTCCAACTAATAATGCATTTTTCTCTTTCAGATCTCAACTTAAATATTAACCTTTACACTCTTTTTACCTAGTTTGCAGTCTCTAAATACAAGCTGAGCATTCCCCATCTGAAATGCTTGGGGCCAGAAATATTTCAGATTTTGAATTTTTTAAATTCTGGAATGTTTGCATTACTGGTTGAGCATCCCAAATCATAAAATCTGCAATCCAAAATGCTCCAATGAGCATTTCCTTTGAGAATCACATCAGCACTCAAAAAATTTCATATTTTGGAGCAATTTGGACTTCAAATATTCATATTTGAGATGCTCAACCTGTAACAGGAATCTGGGATCCTTGGAGAAATGGCTGACCCCAGGTTTAGAGCAGAAAACTAACAAGATGAATCTACAACATTTCATCATGCCAGAAGGCAAAGGAGCTATCAAAGTCTATCATATTCATGTCAAAAGGTCTCAGAAACCACCTTGAGTTCTGGGTCACTTTGAGAGGTTGAGGACACTGATTCACTATCCTGACAAGTGGTAAATAATGAGAAAGAATTAAGCACTTATCTTCTCTTTTCTTTATGAACAGTAGTTACACGTAACCAAATAGTGGATAAGGGGAAGATTTTCATAAGATAATAATTTCAGCTAATAAATACAGAGGAAATGATAAAATGTGAAAACAACCATTTTGTAAGTCTTATAGTTATAATGGACCCTGGCAATAATTATTAGGTGAAAAGTTGATCAGAAACTTTATAACGACTGGATCAGGCTGAAAACACCTAAATCACCTAAAACATTACGATATCACTACAAGTGGGACATCAAGTCTTTACGTGCCTACATAAGCAAGAGAAAGCAACCAGCAATATGTATGTAGTATTGTTGCCTACAATATTAAACCTAAATTTAATCAAAGATCTAGATTTAACTACCAATTTACAAGAAACGTGGGGTATAGAAGAACATGTTAAACAACACCATCAGGATGCAATCTACCAAAGTTAGAATGCGAAAAATACTCCAGGACTAATTAATTGGTTTCAATAAATAAGTGTGTGTGTTGGGGGTGAGCGCTGGGGGAGAGAGACTGCTATCCGTTCATAAAGACTTGAAAACCATGTCAGCCAATATATGTAACTTTGTTGAATCCTTATTCCAACAAACCAACCACAAAGACTTTTTTGCAGTAACTGGGGAAACTTAAAAATGAATTGAGTTTTTGACAATATTAAGAATATTTTTACACGTTATAATGGTAGTGTGATTATGCTTAAAACAAAAGTCCTCAGCCTGAGCAGGAGCCCCATCTCTACAAAAAATAGAAAAATTAGCCAGGCGTAGTGGCGTGAGCCTATAGTCACAGCTGCTCAGGAGGCTGATACTTGAAGATCGCTTGAGCCCAGGAGTTTGAGGTTGCGGTGAGCTATGATGACATCACCGCACTCTACCCCTGGTGAGAGAGTGAGACCCTATCTCAAGCAAAAAAAAAAAAAAAAAAAACCAAAAAAACAAAAGTCCTTGTTTATTAGAAAGACATACCAAAGCACCTATGAGTGAAATGATATGATATCCAGGATTTGCTATAAAATACTCAAGAAAAAATTTTAGAGGCAATTGATGAAGTCAGATTGGCAAAAAGTTGATAACTTTTGAAGTTGGGCAATGGGTACATAGAGATTCATTATACTCTTCCCTCTTAAGCATGTTTGAAACATTGCATATTAAAATATAAAAATTAAAAATAAAAACAAATTAAGTTAGAAATGATTGTTCATCATAGAAGTCATTACTGACTCCCTTTCACCAGACTGGACTAGCCCCATCACCGATAATATGGTTTTATGATATCATTTATGTTACTTCTATAGAACTACCATCACACATGTAGTAAGCACTCAAAAAAAGCATTATTATTACAATTTTCACTTTCTGGTAAATCATAAACTCTCTGAAGCAGAGACCACTCTGGTTTATTTACAGCTATGTATCCTAGGCCCTAGCTACAGATTGCTTATGGTTGATACTCAATATGTAGTTAAAATCATAAATGTTTGTCCCAACTAACTAATTTATCTTGTGTACCCAAACAATATTACCCTTATAAATAGTCTTCTAGTAATTTAGCTCCAAATTTGTGGCACATTAATATCAAGTGTATATATCTCTATGTACCTATTTTTAATTTCTGTGTTTTTAAACTAGTTCTAGGCTGGGCATGGGACCCATGCCTATAGTCCCAGTGTTTTGGGTGGCCAAGGCAGGAGGACTGCTTGAGGCCAATAGTTCAAGACTAGCCTGGGCAACAGAGCAAGATCCTGTCTCTACCAAAAAAAATTTTAAAAATTGGCCCGGCATGGTGGTGCATGCCTGTTGCCCCAGCTATTTGGGAGGCTGAGGCCGAAAAATTACTTGAGCCCAAGAGTTCAAGGTTACAGTGAGCTATGATTGCACCATTGCACTCCAGCCTGGATGACAAAGCCAGACCCTGTCGCTTAAAAACAGAACAAGACAAAACAATTTCTAATGCATGTCACTGTGTTGATCTTTATTTATTCTTCTGAGCCCACTCAAACCCTTTTTCGAACCAGTCAAAATAAACACAAATAATTACAAGATTTAGTTGTTCTTTCTTTCAGCTTTCCAGATATAAGAGTCAATCATATTTTTATGTATATTTTCAGGGTGCAATACTGTGTCAAAGAAAATAATCAATGCCAATAATCCTATGTCAAAATAAATATTTAATGCATACATTTTAATGAAAGAGGTTATAAAAGGGATGGCAAAGATGTTTCGTATATGCTAATTCCTATTGACTAGTAGTGTCTTCCTGAAGTGCCCTATTGAGAAGAATTCAAAGCTGAATTATGGCTCAGTGGGAAAGAGCACAGTAAAAGCCATTACTGAACACAACTGGGGTGGTTAGTTATTTAATTAAAATAGCCAAACCATGGAACTATTTTTTAAAATAGCATTATAAACATTATATTTTAATTTATAGTATACTAAAGCATCAAACTTTGATATAGGGTCTAGATATTTTATTTGTATATAGACCAACTGATTGGTGCTCCATTTACATAAGCAACATTGAAATACTTCATTTAGGGTTTCAAATTTGTTTCATTAGAATGGAGTGAAGATGTAAAAGCTCTTGCAAAGCTATCTAAGTGAAGTTTCTTTCAATATTTTTTATAATTTTTTCCCAAATTCTTTAAATTTTTTTGCCGATACCTAATGTTTTTAATGATTTTTCTTTATCCAATCTTTTGAAGGCTTCAACATAGTTTCCATAGAAACAATATATCTTTTTTGTGAACATATTTCATTCATTTAGATAATACCTAAAATCAATTAAAAATTACAGTAAGAAGTATACCTGGCAAGCATACAAGTGACTACCCATGTGATTCCTTTCTAACTTCGGGCTCCTATATTAGTTTGCAAGGGCTGCCATAAGAAACACCACAAACAGGGTGGCTTAAATAACAGAAATACACTGTCTCACAGTTCTGGAGGTTAAAAGTTCAAGATCAATGTGTCAGCAGGGTTGGTTCCTTCTGAGGGCTGAGAGGAAGAATCTGTTCCATGCCTCTCCTCTAGCTTCTGGTGGTTTACTGGAAACCTTTGGCTTTCCTTGGCATGTAGAAGTATTACCCTGATCTCTGTCTTTATCTCCACCTTTCATATTCCTTTGTGTCTCCCAAAGAACACCAGTCATATTGGATTAGGGCCCACCTTACTTCAGTATGGCCTAATCTTAACTAATTATATCTTCAACAATCCTATTTCCAAAGAACACCACATTCTGAGATATCGGAGATTAGGACTTCAACATATGAATTTGGAGGGTACAGAACTCAACCCATAACAGCCTCAATCACTAGGTTATAAGGAGGAATGAAAATTGTAGTTTAGTCAAGGAAGCTTCTACTGTAAACAGTTGATTAGTGAATTTTGCCATGGCAGCAGGGTGTAGGGCTGAAAAGAATGTGTTATATATTTGGGGGACCATAATATCTTTATAAAATTTGACATGGTATCCATTTTCCAGTAGCATGTTTGATGAAAAGGTCATTGCAAGGAAAGTCCAAAGAAAATTAATCTCAAATTCATTATCCCTTAACTTGAATTTCTCAATTAAACTTGTGTAAACAAACTGTTTGCAAACTCTAAAACAAGCCATTGTCTAAATATACTTAATTTTCATTCTTATACAGCTGAAGAAGTATAAATAGAAATAGTAATAATAAAGTGGTATACTTTATGCAGTTCTTTATCACTCAAAGAAGTTAACTGTCTTTCCAAACAACCTGCCTTTTTTTTCCCTTTTAGTTGTATTTATATATGTCCTAATTCTATATGAGAGTGCAAACTACAGTAAGGAAATAAAATAAAGAGAACATTTTTTTACCACATTCATGTGACATTCTGTTCTACAAAGAGTAAGACTTTCATCTTTTAATCCGATATCCACTTAACTACACTACAGAAGATTTATTTTTACCCCCTCTTGTTTTGTAAAGGGCTCAAAAGTCTATAATAATTTTTGACACTTTGTTATAATATTTTTCTCAGCCCCCAACATACACACACGTGCACGCACACACACACATACACACACACACACACACTCCTCCCTGCCTCATTTTCATATGGACACAAAGCATTGAGATAAAATGATGGTTCATTATAGTGGTACAGAGCTCTTATCTTCATCCGGCAAGAGTCATTTCCTTCCAAAGATTGAAATGCAAATGTGAAAATTAATGATAACTGCATTATCTGATAGCAGAGATAATACCAATTCACTGTCAGAGTAATACACAGTCATTCTAGGATTTCCTCCACTTCTCACAATATTCTTCTTACTGTCAGACTATATCTATGGTTAACTATGTTTCATAGGTTTCTGTTAATTTACTTCAAATGGCATTTCCCAGATCTTATATCTACCACATTTTCCCAATCAAAAAGGAAATGAAATCAGAACTGTAATCTTCAAGCCCTTCTTTGGACTAGCAAAGAGGGGAAAAAAAACTGTATCATTAAGTGTGTGCTCCTATCTCACAGTGGTCTTCTAGCTACCATTCCACTTTATGCAAAACACTCCCCATCTCCCCAGTTTAATTTAAGGCACAAAGCAGAACTTGCTCTATCATCTACATGTATCCATAATGTTGAACAACGATGGCATAAAGCAACTCATTTACAGATTTCTTGACCAATTTTCAGTCCAGATGCAACAAGTACATCTGGACTTTGATTTTATCTTCAACATTTATTCTTGAAAATGTATTTACATCAAAAGTTCTTTACTTGAATCATGTTTTAAATCAGGTGGAATAGAACATAGTACACACAATCCTATGATTATTTTTACATAGCAAAATCATTTTGTAAAATTAACTCACTGTACTAATGTTTAATGAGGAGTTATCACATGTAAGGCCATGTAATGACTACTAGGACACAATTGCCAAAACGATAATAAAAGTAATGTTAAGAGTGATTTATTGAGCTCTAAGTTTTACTTATAATATCTCATTAATGAGGTAGTTATTATTATTAGTCCCATTTTATAAACAAGGAAACTAAGGCCTTGGATTATTAATAGCTTGTTCAAAGTCACATAATAAATAAGTGGCAAAGCCAAGATATCAACAGAGGAAATGTTTTTGGTTTTCTCCACTCCTTGTACTACCTCAAAAAAATTTACCTCTGATGGATACTATCTTTGATTTCCATTTATAAATGTAGCAGAAAATTTTAATGTTCTATAATATATAATACAAAAAGATTCCTAATTTCATTCTACTAATTCATCAAATCATCAAGACAGAGTTTGATTTTCTACTTCATTTTTACTGAAATGGCCCAAGGCTTAACATATAAATATTAATATATATTTAAATAAAAGTATATACTTGAAAAGTTTATGCCAAAGAATCTAAATAACTGCTTGTTTAAAAAAATTTTTTAAGAGGCAGGGTCTTGCTATGTTGCCCAGGTTGGAATGCAGTGGCTATTCACAGGCACGATCCCACTACTGATCAGCAGGGGAGTTGACCTGCTCCATTACCGACCTGGACTGTTTCTCCTCTCCTGAGGCAACCTGCTGGTCCCCCGCTCACAGGAGGTCACCACGGTGTTGCTGAAATAAGTGTGGACACCCAATCGGCACAGTGCGCTACAGCCTAGAACTCCTGGGCTCAAGCGATCCTCCCGCCTCAGCCTGGGACTACAGGCGCATGCCACTGTGCCTGGCATTCAAAATTTTATATCTATGTTTGCATTAATGTACATTTATTGGGGGAACATGTACTTATTTGTACATTTGAGTAACCGTGATACTTTTCTTTATTAGAGCTCCTGGAAATTTCAATCATACCTATTGTAAGTCTGATGGTGACACCTAGATTCATTTAATATTATAGCAGAGAAATCAAATTATTCACTGTTCCCAAGTGCAAAAAGAAGTAACCATGTTTTAATAAGTAATCCAGAAAATTAGCATACTTCAAATTTATGTAAGATGTGATTTTTAAGGTCATTATTTTATAGAGGTAGATGATATATTTATGCAGATTTACCTGAATCCTTTCCCCCTTCTAAATCTAAGTATATAAGTCAGCACTCCATACTTTGGCCATGGAATGTGGTTCTAAAGATTTTCTTAGAAGAGAGAGCCAGGGATGTAAACACTATTTTCAAAATAAGGTCAACATTCCAACTGTTAGGCAGTCTGAGAGGACAGAGTGAAAAGTGTTTAACAAAGTTCAGTCCTAGAGGAAGGGAAGGCCACTGTCATTTAGCAAGTCCCACTCTCTCCCAAGCTCTATACTACATATGTTGTAAACATCATCTCTTTCAAATTTCATCCTTATAACAGTGTCTTGAGGTATTTATTATTACTCCCATTTTACAGATAAGGAAACTGAGGATTGGCTGTTTAACATGCCAGAAGTTACGAGGCCATAAGAGTCAGCATGTAAGAGCAAACACAGATCTCTCTGACTCTAAAATTTGTACACTTTCTTCTATAGTTTAGACCATGCTCTACATTCTAGTCTAAGAGATGCTTAATTATTATGTCAGTGACCCAAATACAGTACATGGATAATTAAAGAAGGCTAAAGGAGAGTGTGGACAACATCTTGCTACACCTTTGGACTTCTCCCTAGCACTTTTCACAATTATTAGTGAACAATAAATGCATGATAAATATTCACTGAATATTAAGTATATAAGCATATTGGTAAACTAAAGAACTTGTGAGGGTGGTAATACGTGTAACTTGTGAGGGTGGTACAAGGAAACAAGAGATGTTTACTTAAAAATAAGACAAATGATATATGTAAAATATAGGCAAATACAGATAAGAAGGCAGATAGCGAAAAGCAAGTACTGTACGAATTATATTCCAAGCAAGAAAGTATCAGGGTAATTTTTTTAAAAGCAAGAAAGAACAATGAAATTTAAAAATAGATGTGTGAAATACTGACATAGTGAGGTAGTGACTTTTGTACTGGCCTGAACCTTACTGGCTTAGTGTGTGTCTAGTTTTCTATTCAGATTGTGAAAGATTCATAGGAACTTGAAATATATTTAGATAAGAATCACAAACATTTAAACCTTAAAGGATTTCACCACAGAAATGTTTACATGTAAGATAATTTTTCGAATCATAAGAACTAACAAGGGTGTGAGCAACTGTGATTACTAAATGGACCTTTTAGTTGAATAACAAATAAGAAAAAAACATTTTTACACTGTGGAATTTGCGTTTGATAAAAATAAAACACTTCAGACAGGAGTTGATTCATTATTGCGTTGAACCATCAAGAAAGGTTGTGGAGCCATCTTCAATCAAACTCTTTAAAAATAAGATAAATCCTGATCCATCTTAAATGATGTCAACTGTACACCTCAAATTCTTTAGATAATTTCTTAGTGCTTTGATTTGGTTCTATTTTTAGAGAAAACTGTCTCTTTTAGGGTGACTGTTAGAACTGAGTGGGAGGGCCTTAAAATTAAGAGACCTTGAAATCACACCTGGCTCACGACTTCATATCTTAAACAATAATTTGTGGCTAAACTCAATACTAAATTAGTATTACAAAAACTCAAATTAAATTAGTATTACCCTTTGTTGTATCAGATATACTATTGACATTAAAAATTCTTGGAAAGAATTTTTAAAGGTTCTCTTTCAAGATTCAACAATCCCAAAGCCATAATAATGATCATTAGCATTTTACGTGTATAAGCTGATTTAACTCTCTAAGAGTTGTTAATATTATTTTCTATATCTTACAAATGAGAATATAGTCACAGACAGATTAAGCAATTTGTCAAAAATCTCCCAGCCAATGAGTGTCAAATCCAGAATGTGAACTTATATCCATGGAATCCAGAGCCCATTTGGAAAGTATCACTAAAAGCTGGATAATTTTGTCTCCTTAATACAGCTGGAAAGTGCCAATACTGTTGTGTGAATAACAAAAATTTGGGTAACAATATATAATTGCTATTCCTGCATTAGCAAAAGTATAAAAATGGCCCCTACTTTCTCCTAAATCTCCCAATTGAAGGAAAACAGGAATATTCCACCTTGAAAAGTAATAAATATTCAAGAGGTAATCTTTTGTTATGAATCAACCTCAGCTCAAGAGGTTTCATAATAATAAAAGCCATTTTTTTGGTAAATACCTACAGAGAAAAATAGGTTACTGATTTCATAACATGAAAAGAAAAAATATTCTTGTAGGCATAACTGTTTAGGGACACACATTTTCCCTTTAAGGTTTTGACACATCCACATGGGCCCCAGAAAATAGTATAAAGATTTTTACCAATATCAACTAAATAAAAAGTATGTTTAATCAAATACTTAAAATAAATTTAAGTGAAAATTGAAAAAAATCTCATCTTGAATGGTGGCATCATTCTTTACCTTGCTCACCCTCTCCCCCCATCTTCTTTTTTAACCAATAATACAACTTTATTTTTGGAAAACTTCCTAGAAAAGGTGGCATTGGGTGTGCAGCATGTGTTTAGCAATTCATCATGCCCTAAATTTGCTTACTTACTCCCAAGTAACTGGGGAAACCGTGAGCCTTAGATATAAACAAAGGGGAGACCTACCCCCCACGTGCCCCATCACGAGAGCAAGTTATTAATAAGAGTGTACATTTTTGTAAGCAGGCATATCTAAAAGGCCATTTAATCTAATTTTAAATGTAAAAACTCTTTTAAATAGCATATACATACTTAATTCCATGAATAAAGAACTGTAGGATATAAAGTTCACCCATTCTTTTTAAGTTAAATGTAACCACCATGACAGAACTAAGATTTCCCAAAGACTTTTTTCCTACTTTTTTTAATCAAGGAAATTCTTCCTCACATTGAGAAGACAGAAGCATTATGCAATAGGTGAAAATGCCAGAAGTCTATATTTTCTTTCAAACTCTTAAAATGTGGTAGTGTGGTTAATTTAAACATAATACATTTTGATCTAAAATCTTGTATAGCATTATGCTATAGTATACAGAATGCAAACATTTGTGTGTATCATGAATAACAGTAGAAATGACATCATAATAATCAGATATACTGTATCTTCATTTTTGTTTGCATTATATTTTCCAGCTGCTGGTTTCAGAAAATTACCGCTGGAGTTCCTCTCTTCTTCACGCACAGCAGACAGCAATTTGCAAAGTCATGCAAGGGTGAAAATGTGATTGAAATATAGGGATCTTTCTTAATAAAAAATGTTACTGCTTTGAAAATTACGGTTAAAACTATTTCAAAACTCACTTATATCCTTAAACTTTATGACATAATAGTCTCCATTTATATATATGCCATCAATTGTGAATTACTTGGCAACAAATATAAAGATTTTTTTCCAAAGAGTACTTAGGAACATTATATATTTACATAAAATTGTAAATGATATTAGTGTTTTGCAGTATTTTGATCAGTGTTTTTCTTGAAATGACCAAATGTCAGGATCTTTAAAATCAAATTTAATTTTACACATAAAAATGAAAACGTCACCAAAACATTGAATCAAAAGGGGAGCATCTTTTGATGTTTTCTAAACTTCTAAATACACATTGGGGTTCAATATATGACTTACAACATGACTGCACACTAAAAGTTCTTCAAAGTATTATTATTACTATTTCTTATTTGTTTATAAGCTTTAGAATTGTGCCCAATTTGAATCTGGATGTAGCTTAAGGATTCTCTGTTCAAAGAAAAAGCAAGTAGAATTGACTAATTTTATATGAATATGTAAGAAAAAAATGATGGAGGCTTCAAGCAGAGGTAACACTTTGATTTTTATAGTTTATTTAACAAAAATATAAAAATATTTTTAACATAATGATATTCATTTAAATTCCCACATAACCAGCACACACAAAAACATTTTTTGCAAACTAAGTTTAAGGAAAAAAACTGTAAAATTCCTAATACTAGCAACAGATGGTTGAATTTTCTGTCCTACCTGGTCCATCCCAGTCATCTGTCTCAACTGCAGGCTGCCCTGGTTTCTCTGACTGTGTGTCCCCATCTGATTCTGCTGTGTCCTGGATTCTTTCATCATCACCTGGAAAACACCAACACAGACAGAGCAAAGTGCTCTATTTCACGTTCAAATCCTCACAGAGGGGTGTCTTTATCAGATATCTAATTATAGGCTTGTCATTCTACTGCCAAATGTCTATGATTAATCATTTTGATATCTATCGTGGCTTCATAATAAAGAAAATCAGCATTAGCTATCAATAAATAAATAAAGTTAGGTACTATAAACAATAAAGGACATTTCATACAAAATTTCCTTTGAAGTTATTAATGTTATTAATAAGAATGAAATCAAACAGCAGTTTATAATTTTTCTAGTACCCTCAATTAAGAAAAAACATAACTCATTTATTTCCAAATTATAATTTTTATAAAGGCAAGATACAGCAGAAAAAAATTAAATATCTGATGGTAATACATATTTATATTTTGGGTTGGATTTGGATTATTTTGAAGAAGATTTTTATTTTTCCCCAGCTTTATGCTTGCTAAAACTTGGTCTTATTTCTTTTAAAAATGGAGTATAAAAAGGTCATAATTAAATGATTAGCCAGTGATTCAACTTTTTACAATGCAAGAAGATATAGAGCTATACTTGTACTTGAATAAGTGCAGCTAGTTTCCACAATTTTATGCCATCATTTTCATACTTAAAAAACTGTAATATTCTGAGCAAAAATATACTTATGGAAAAGGAGAATCATTTTAGCAATGCAATCGTATTTTAAAAGTAACAATTCTAATTAATGAATACCTTCATTTTAAGTGATAATGTAACAAAATATGTGTTGTTTTAATGAAAACTAATCCACTGTAACATAGTGTGCACATAAAAATATAAAATAATACCTGACTATAAATGGTAACACAGATCAAAAAACAACATATCAAGAAAATGTGAAGACAGAAATAAAATGAATACCCAAATCACAGCAACTATATCTTGAATCTAACAATGCTAACATTTTTAAATTAAATTGCTTGTCCATCTGGCTTTCTCTGAAGTATTCAATTACTATTTCCTACACAGTTGTCCAATCATCTCTAATAGTACTTAAGGCTTTAGATGATTATACAAAAAAAATACACCGAATTTTTAAAACTTTCAAAGTAACTTAGAAAATACAAAAATTTCAGGAAATCATTATTACTCTAAATGAGATTAATGTGATGTTAATATGAGTTTTGAACTTTAAACTCAATAAATTTTATATCCATTTTTATATGTAGCTTCATAAAATGAATTTTAAAAACCAGAATAAAGGCAAGGAGAAAGAATGTAGAGACCCAGTGACAGCTCTGTTGAACTCCATTTCCTTAACTGAAGAGTACTGGCTCTGATGAGTAATAAAGAATAAATTACATAAACCACGCCACTGAATCCCATGTTTGGAATTGAAAGCTTTCTGGAAGTTGAGTTATCTCTTCCTTTCAGAGTGATGAGAATGAATACCAATGAAACTCCCTCCAGAAAATATTTATTGAGCATCTATCATGTTTAAAGAATTGTAGTCTTATACAAAAAAAGATAGCTTCTTTTTGGAAATATATATATATATATATATCTCCTTAATATATATATTAAGGAGAGTAAGTTCACAAATGAAAGTGCAAGACAAAGTCCAAGTATCATAAGAATGGCACAAAGGCTCGGTAATAAAACAGGAGTTTTATTTTCTATGCTACTTTTTGCAGGTCACATAGAAGAAAAAAGCTGCACCAACCAATTATCTCATGGAGGTAATTAACTCATGGAGAGTTCTGCTCTCACTTCTCAGACACAAGCAGGACTGGTCCTCAGCCTGCACACACAAGTAGGTTCTATGGCCTTTAAAATATTGAAATGTTGCTAGACCTGAACTAACCAAGTGCCCCTCAGCCTGCCTCCACCTACTCCAATCTCTCCCTAGTGAGCCTCCTCCCACTTCCCCCAATCCAGAAACTAAGATTAAAGCCTGGTCAGCAGGAGGTTTACGGCATCTGCTCTGACTGGTCAGGTCCCAGGCTGTGCCAGTCACTAGTTTCTTTGAATATCATCCTTGCATATGTGTAAGTATTGAGCTAATGCTTTGTAGTTAGAATACTGGCATAACTGGAAGCATAATGATAGCTCTGGTGGAGACCTTTAACATCTCCCATGAGCCGGATATTCTCTGTTTGTCCCTTCTTGCTGGTCCCAATCCACTCTCTTTCCTCTCTGCCCTGCTTTGTGTCTCATGGAGTGTGAACTTCTATGGACTCCATCATTGGGGCTCCCTTGTCCTCTGATTTCCGGTTGAGTTTAGCCAATGGAGGCACTGGTAGCATATTAGAGGATCAGAGGGAAGAAGGAGAGAGAGGTCAGGTATGTATCCCTCAAGCTTTCCCTCCCTGATGGTCTCCAGTTGCTAGCAGTGTCTGCATTGCAGAATTAGAGCTCCTGTTCTGTGGCTCCCACCTGCTACTCCCATGCTCCCACATCAGCATCCCCTCCCATGGATGCCTCTGGAGACCAGAAGTGCTAACAGCTTCCCACCATTGTGAGCTGTTGGATGCTTTCCATCCCCTGTTGGTTTCCTTAGCCCTGCCCACACCTTGTACACTGTCTCTTCACTAAACTTCCTTTGGTTAAACCCATTGACCATGTCATCAGTTTCCTGCTGGACCCTGACATTTCTTCCCAAGCTTGTCATACTACTTTTACGTTTTGGGGACAGTTACCACTTGCATGATATTTTGTATAATACTTTAAATTGACTCACTTTTTATAATTTATTTTTGAACATTTTCAAAAAACTGAAAACTTACTTTAAAAAAAAACATATTTTGAAAACAAAAATGTCATCACTGTTGTAAGTGGAAAATCAATGTCACATGCCAAAAATAGAAGATTGTCACAAAAGTAGAGTCAATATAGATAATACTACATTATTATTATAGATATAGATAATACTATTAAATTCTAGCTGCTATGTCTTTTTAGATTCTGAGTCTCTTTCTCATCGCTTTGTATTAGAAAGGAAGAGTAGCAAGTGCTAGAGGAGTATCTAAGTCATGGTAATATGAAGTTGAGACATTCTCATTGATATACAAGGAGCATAAGAAATTTGAAAACGTTTTCACCATTGACTCAATGCTATTTAACAAAAATCAGTGTACCACCTTAATCTTTTTGAGTACCACTCAGGATACCTGACCCAATTATGGGAAATACTGACCTTTCTGACACTTTATTTGTTTTGAGGACCAGAATCCACACAAACATCTACCTCAGGTGAGTGACTTTTTGATTGTGTTCCCACAGACTGAGTGGAGTTAACTCTGAGTGCTAATTTAGGGAAGTGTACAAAAGCAACTGTCCTCCCCAATGGTGAAGAGTAGAGAGTGAAACCTATAGTTTTGAAATAGCATGTACTCCTTCCGAGTATTTTTCTCATTCCTTATAAATCTTTAAATACACAGATTTGAGCATGAAAGGAAACTTTAGAGATCATCTAACCCAGGTTATATCAAATTACTATTGAGGAAACCGATACACAGGGTCGGTTATTCATCCATGGCCTTACAGCTACAGTGGATAGTGCAAGTAAGGCAGCTCCTCCTAGTCTCATACTCCAGCAATAAGTACTTCCCACTCATCATAGGGGTGGCAGATTGAAGCAGTTTTATGTAAATCTCCTTTGCCAATAAGCAGGACAGTAGGATTATGGGGGAGCATAGAGAGGGATCACAAAGGGCACCAAGAACAGCAGTTTGTATAAGGTAAGACATTAAACTTGAGTATCCTAATTGCCCAGTGTAGCCTTTTTTACAAACATTCTTTCTCTTACCCTCCCTCCTTTCACCAGTTGAGGACAGAACCATGAATACCTGAAAAATAATCCCAGAGCAACCCTTGAACAAGCAACTATGAGGCCATACTGTTAAAAATTCTATATCCAAGGGCCCAGAGAATAGCGAGTAAAATTTTGAGCAGAACCACTTAGAGAAGTTAAGTTTTATATTCAGATATTAACTGTATCATCCTTATGTTCACATAAAGGAATAAATCTTCCTGCATTTTACTCTTACATTTTAATCATTGGAAACGTGGTGCCACGCAAAATTCAATCATTAATATTTACAATGCATATTTTTGACAATGCAATGAGAACTATAAAAAAAAACCAGGACCATATAATCTAGTTGAGGAGCTAGTCAATATATATAAGAGAATTATACATATTGACTAGCTGATAAAAACTTACAATTTAAATTTACAATTAAGCCAGCTCATGAAAAATTTCAAGTGAGAACTCATAAAGTATATTCAGTGAACAGAAGCATAAAATGAGACTAACCATGGAGAACCTATATAACTAATTTTGTAATTCTACCTCCATGTTGAAGGCAATGAGAAGCACTGGAGGTGCTAATTTTTGAATAGCATATTCAAAATATGCTATTCAATATGAATAGAATATTTCAGTGGAGGAACTGACATGACCATGTAATACAAATAGAGTAATCAACATATATTTATTGAGTTTCTATGAACACTCCTTGTCGGACCTCTGGTCTTAAGTTCTCCTTTACTCATTCTGTAACAATACTCATGACTCAGATATTCTTCCCGGCAGTTTTTGTGAAATGATGGTATGTCTAGTCCAAAATATTTTATTAGGTAAATTACATATTTAGAAGAAAAAAATAATAACATGAGAAAAATAGAAAGGAGTGTGTTTGGAAGAATATACTGCAGAGTAATCATAGTAATCACAAAAATTAGAACTTAAAGAAAAGGATTCAGTTGAATTGATAAATGTTCATCTCTGTTGAACAGAGGTAATATAATCTGTTCTTTACGAATTGGTTAAGATACTACCTTTTGAGGTCCAGGCACTGTATTGGGCACTAAGAATAAAAAACAAGATGATTTTTTTCTCTCATATACCACTTATAGACTAGCATAAGGCAGAGACAAATCAATATGCAATTGCAACCTGGTGTGATGAGTGTTTGGGAGGAGAGGTCCATGAGGTGACAAGAGTACATAAGCGTGACAACAAACCCAGACTTGGTGTCATAGTAGCTTCCTGGAGGAAGAAACCAATAAAATATTTGAAATTTTGGAGTCATCAAATTGACATCTGTAGATTTAATATTCTGAGGCTTCATGATGGAAATAATTTTTCACATTAAAAATGGAAGCCGTCTCCTCACAAAATCTCATAGAAACAAAGATTATAGTAACTAAGTTATTGTGCAGGAAACATGGCAGCTTGAAAGGGGTGCAACTAGATAGTTCAATGATGTATGAGAAGGATCCAGAAGTAGTTTTAAGATGGTGAAGAGAAATAGGTTGAGAAATACTTCTACTGTATAATGGCTGACTGAAAGAAGTCTTTTCCTTTATTCGGTATATGTCAAATTTACTCATGGTAATTCCCATCTGGTATCTGCTAGGAAAGAAAATGGCAGGATGACTAAAAATCTAGGCAGACATTTGATGCGCACAGAAATTTGGTAAATCTATCAAAATGAAAATATTATCATTTAACCTATTAAGGGTTTGATTGAACCAGTATTTCATATAATAAAAAACTGTCATTAAATATCACTTAACTGCCAAATCAGAACTGTGGAGTTTAGATTTCAACTTGCACCAATATCTGGAGCAGCAGTCAGTATTGATAATCTGGATTCACTAAATGATTTTCTCTAATTTGTTTCATTATGCAGCACATATGATTAGAGCTACTGAAAATAAATATTGCAATTTTTAAGGAAGCATATACTTCATTATACATATTTTAACAGCTCAAAATAAATTACATTTTGCACCTGTTTTAAGCCACTTACGAAACTGGGTAAGGAGTATGCAATATATATCATATTAATAAAAATAAATTTGGAAAGGAAAGAATTGTTTAAAATTCCTACTTAATGATTTAATCATTTTTAAAAAGAAAGAATGCAAAAAACAGAAAGATGACTAAAACATAAGAATGTCATATGAAATGATACACTTGGGCATAGAAAACAAAATGTGTCAGAATTCAATATACATTCATTTCAATATTTGCTAAGTGCCAAATAGTGAAATCATAAAGATGAGTAAGGCATAGATGTCATCAAGGTCAGATTCTTTATTAAACCTAAACATGGCTACCGTCTCTTGAGTACTACTCAGCACCAGGTATATTGCTAAATGCTTTATGAACATTACCTCAACAGCTCTGCCACGTATTAGGTCATTAATTATGAAATGTCTGATTTTGAATCAAAAGTTTAGTTTATTATATCTCAAACAAGGAGCAGTACAATTAATCAAAGTACATGTCTAAACTATTGACACAGTTTTGCCATCTTAACAGTACCTTGTTTATGACAATAGCAAAGAAGTCTGGAGAGTGAGTGGTGATGAAATCACAAAAGGTGTTTTCCACAGTCTGTTGAGAATTGAATATTTTTTATTGTAAGAAGTGGTCCAAAGTCTGAAAGGAGTGGTAGTCAGTTGGTGCAATGTCTGGCGAATACGGTGGATGACAGAGAGTTTCCAAGTCCAGCGTCTGTAGTTTGAGCAGCGTTGTTTGTGTGACGTATGGTCAAGTGTTGTCTTGCAAGAGGATTGGCCTGTCTCTATTGACCAATCTCAGCTGCTTAATCTCAAGCATCCTCATCATTTCATCCAAATGGCTGCAGTAGACATCTACTGTCATCGATTGACCAGGTTTCATGAAGCTGTAGTGGATAATACCAGTGCTGGACCACCAAACAGACACCATTAGCTTTTTTTGATGAGTATTTTCTTTTGGACTGTGTTTCAGCACTTTATCTTTATCCAGTCATTGTGCTGAATGCTTGCGATTGCCAAAAAGAATCTATTTTTTACCGCATGTAACAATACGGTATAGAAATGGTTCGCCTTTATGTCATGACAGCAAAGAAAGGCAAGCTTCAAGACGATTTTGCTTTTGACGTTTGTTTAATTTATGCAGTACCCATCAATCTAGCTTCTTTACCTTGTTGATTTGTTTTAAATGGGATAGTGACTTCAAACCTTGTTGTTAATTTACGTGTAGGTTGAGATGAATGTACTTCCACTACAGTTTTTAGTTTATCATTATCCACCTTGGTCTCAGGTCATCCGCGTGGCTCATTTTTAAGATTAAAATTACCAGCACAGAACTTTTTAAACCATTGATGTAGTGTGTTCATTAACCACATCTTTTCCAAACATTTTGTTGATATTTTGAGCTGCCTGTGTTTGTTGGTTTTACAATGGAACTCATATTTGAAAATAATACAAATTTTTGACTTATCTATGGTTGTACAAAAATTGTTCTAAAAAAATTTGGAAGATAACCACAAGTCAAAACATGTGTTTGAAAGAATGAGGATGTACCTTTACAAAAAAATAAAACAAGAAGTGTCAAAGTGAAATGTCCCAGTTGTTAATTGTCAAATAGTACTTAAGGAAATTGGACATTTCATACTCAATAACCTAATATTAGTATCCCTATAGTTCAGAAAAGTAAACCAAGAGGCAAAGATGTGGAAAAATGCCCAGACATATTGTTAATAAGTGGCAGAACCAAGATTTGATTCCAAGTTAGTCTGACACCAAAGACCATACTCCTAACCTATTAGGATATTGCAGTCAAAGTGTACTACATGCAAGCAGCAAAGATATAAAAAGATGTGATCCAACAGGAGCTTTCTCCTTATCATATATAAGCCCCATTTCTTCATTATGCTTACATGTTAAAATAAAATGGTTAATGGATTTGATCTTTATGAGGATTATTTTTTTCTAAGCTTTACTATTTTACTTGGCACTTAGTAAAATCAACTACACACAGACGCTTAAATCAATAACTATTGCTTGCTGACCAGTTAAATAATTAGATTTTGGTTTCATTCTTTTTACCAAAACTTACTGCAATATCATTACATTTGCTAATTAATTGCTTTCAGCACATTATTTCTATTTAATAACTAAAATATGTCACATTTTTCCACTTTTAGACCCTCCATCTTCTAATTTTGTCTCAGGAAACTGGTTCTCATTTTTATGGTAATGTTTTTACATAATTCATTTTTAATCTTTTTTGCTAATGAAAAACACAATGATTAAAAATAATTTAATCAAATATGAAATCTCTGGATTACTTTTAAGAAACTAGTTTTTCCTCACCATAGAGACTTACTTTTTTAAAATATATTTATTCACGTGGAAAATTTATAAACAGAACTTTATTTTGATATTAACATAACATCAGCTTCTTCTTGATTTAAATGGAATTGACTTTATTGACCACCATTTTTTTAATACTTCTATCCATTTTTGATTCTCCTATGTTTGAAATCAGTAGTCTAGAGTAGCTTAGGGAAACTGGCATGAATAATTAATAGCCAAGGTAATAATGACAAATTTGTTAAGATACTGCTTCAAAACCTTTGTTGATAGAACGAGTAAAGGAAGAGAGAAAAGGATGCCAAAAAGAGAATTACAGAACTAGGAATGCATTTGACATCCATTCATATACTTTCTGTATTCCCGATTCACATACTTTTAAATAGAAATTTCAGTGTATTTTCAGCAAAGCACAAACACATTTAATGGGATAACCACTACATACATCCAAAGACCAATTCATAAAATGGTGAAATGGAATAAATGTCAAGCAGTAACAAAATCTATAATATTTCTAAAATTATGGCTATGGAGTTAATAGTTTTCCATTGCAAGATTAAATTCTTTTGTTGCTCTTTTAAAAGATATCATACGTATTTTGTGGGCCCTTCCATTTTTCTTAGTCTAGGTTTCAGAATCAGTGAGAGCCCTATGGGGGAAATTGAAGGTGTTATTGAGCAATATAATGTGTAGCATAAATGAGTCGGGGAAATGCACTAGAATACAGTCTTTGAAACACATGAAACAGAATCTTTATATACCATATTAGGCATTGATGGTAGGATGGTAAAAGCAGTGGCTCTACTTGCCAGGCAAAAATAATTTCAAAAACACAAACACTGTTTCACTGAAAGTTAAATACTTCTGTAGAAATTAAAGATTTGTCATATTCTGAGACAGTCAAAATAGCAGCAGTGTTTGAAAGCAGTCATGCAAGCAAAGAGCCTTTCTCAACCCTGCTCTTTTAATCCATGTTGTTCCTATCAATATTAACCTCTTATAGAAATTCTTGTACAATATAACTATTGAACTTTCTTGACTAGGAGTGTTACTGTAGCTGTTAGTCATCCCTATAATGTATTTTGCAATCAGCTAAATCATCAAAGTATTTTTTAACAATGAACAGTTCAGAAGTGACAGATCTACTTTCTTGTTCAGAACTGCTTATCAGAGAATAGATATCACATATGTTTTCCAGGTGCTTCCTATAGTTAGGATACCTTCACAGAAGCGGCTCATGAAAGATAAGGTCATAATAGAGATGAAAAATGTGCGAGCTTCATACACTTACAGTTTTATCATCAGACAAGATAGCTTTGGTTAAAGGACTGTAACAGTCAAAAACAGAAAACAGCAGCTCATAGTGAAGGGCGAGGACATTAAAGTTTAAGATTCAGTTTGTGTTTGCTTTGCCTAATAGCTTCACAATATTGTTTGGCTTAAAACAATTGTTTGGTTATAGATTATCCAAACAAAATGTCATGTTAAATTAACTCTATGTTGTCAAATTACAGACATGATTATATCTCTAGAGACAAAAATAACACCATGCAGTTGTTACCCCTTTATAGCAATACCTAAAATAAATCTAAACATTTCAACTGTTTGAAAAGAACAGGTCCATTGTATTTGTGAATTCCTACCATGGTGTCTAACTCAGGTCTCCCTTTGACTTAATAAATATGTATAACAAAATGTAGGGTTTTGCCATGTTCTGTATAGTTATATTCAATATACAATTATTTCTTTTTTTAAATGCATGTGACTTTTGGTAACTTATTTGGGTTTTCTATATGACATGTCATTATTTTGACAATAGCGTTTTTCAGACCCCAGAAGATGAAAATAAAACAGATCAAAAGAATAGAACCCACATTTATTTTATTATACATTCTGAGACTCCAGGTTAGGAAACAATGCTAAAACAGTTGATAATAGTGTTCCAGAGCTAAGTCTGTTATGTTAAGAAGAAACTCAATTTCTACAGTCCATGCATGACTACTGTAATTTGTGGTGTTTTATTATAGCTAGGAAGGGAAAAAATTATTGAAAATACCAATGTTTATGATTACCAACATCATATAAAAGTCACAACTAAAATATTGATAATTTAGGAGAAAAAGAACAATGATTTATAAATTGTTTCTACAGTACTGACCATTTATCCCTGCTGTCAATATTATCCTCCAGGGGAAAAGGTTTTTTCTCAAAGTTTAAGTTCGCTAAAGATTTGGAGCATAAGGGAAATTTCCACGAGGTAAAATAAGGCAACTTCTCATCAGTATATCATTCAAGGATTTTTATTCCTCATAATTTCTCACAATGAGCACCTGAAAGGGTCAAATATATAAGCAAGTGTGGGAAAACGGGAAAACAAGACATTCTACTTTAAAAGATGTTTCCAAACTATATATTTCAAAGTTTATATTTATATACAAATATATATGGCTTTTCTTACATTCCCTTCTTCTTCCCACTCCAAAAAAACCAAAAAACCCTCACTGCAACTAATATCATTCCAGTCAGAGGAAGATTCTACGTAACTAAGCCATTTCTTGTTCCAAAGAAGAGACATAGTAATGCCTGATGGTCTGTAAATGAGGATATTCTACACTGTAATTTACCTACTCACAGATCTGTTGTTCTGCCATCAAGAAACCACTATTCCTTCTGTTTGCTGGCATCTGTCTTTATTTAAGAATATGATTCATAAGCAATCACTCATTAACATAGTGTTCCATTACTATGATATAATATACTCATTATAAACAGGACCCTATTCAAGCCACACATTCAAAACGCTAAAGCTAAAGAAGTAGCCAATAGAGGATGCATATTCTGAGGCAGCAACTAACAAAGATTTTGCTCCATATTTGAATGCCCTTAATCTAACACTAGTTCAAACACCCTAATGATGAATAGCTCTCAGAGCTCACAAATAAGGGATGATATTTATTTTTCCTTATAAAGCCTGTTTTTTCCTACTGCTTGACCATTGGAATTAGATCTTACTTTTCCATTTTCTCTCTCTACCATGGCTAATAGGAAGCTCAGATTTGCAATTTAATGCTTGAGCTTTCATGATATTTATCTCCCTCTCTTTTGCTTCCCCTCATTATTTCCTGTCCTTAGCCGTACGACCACTGTCCTTCCTGGTCTCTCTGATTCACACATAGCTCTTCTGGGCCAACTCACAGGACAGTCCCTGCGCTCTCTTCACATGCTCACCAGGCTGGTGTCACCCACATGCTGGGCCCTCTGCCTGAAACCCTATTCCTTCTTTTTACCTAGTTAACGTCTACTCAGCATTTGATTCCAGTTCAAGTGTCACATTCTTAAAGACACTTTCTCTGACCTTCCTCACTAGGTCAAACCACCCCGTACCATTTGTGTGATTATTTTATTAATGTCCCACCTGCCTGCTATAATGTAAATTCCAGAATAACCAGCACCTTCCATGCATTTGCTCACCATTGTGTCCACAGTGTGTCTCACAATATCTGATAAGCAGGTGTTCAGTAAACATTTATTAGATTAGATAAAGCATGAATGTTGAATGCACTGACTGCCATTATGTTTTGAGTCATTAATTATTTCAATAACCAAGCAAAGCAAATAAAAACTATGCATTTTTACACAAGCTGAAAACCCTCCATAGTAACAGAATTTAGAGGTGGGCATGTGGCCACCTGACCATAAAGACCATATTTCCCAGCTCCTCTTTCAGCATGGACAATGGGATGTGAGCCAGAGTCCTGTGGCCACTTCTAGGAGCCTATTCTTATAGGTAAAGCTAATCCTAATGGAGTTTCCATATCTACGGGGAAAAAATATTGTAGGTCATGTCAGCCTCCTTCTAACTCAGATCCACATCTTGCTTCTAACACCAGGGACAGACCCTAACATCTTATCACAAGACACATTCGGACTCTTTTTACCACAAGGTCTTCCCACCGCACCTCCTCCCTTAGTGCCTGGCTGCAGGTGATTACACCAGAAAAACAGATAATATCCACAACGTATTCCAGATTATCAGAAATGTGGAGGAACTCTTTCCTTCTTTGCTTCACTTTTTAAAACAGTGCTTTCAAAATGAGGCTTTTCATAAATATCTGTGATCTCTTTAGGCTAAGGGCAACTTGTTCTATAATGATAATAGATTTGGGATTCAGAGATCTAATTTAAATGCTAAGGCTTTTTGAGAATTTTACTGAAGGTTTCCAGTAAATTTGAAAGGCAAAACCAAACTTAACATTCTTGATCACTGTTGTCTTCTATGAGATCATCCATATTTACTACAGGTACTAACAGGGGTTGATTCAGGATCCGTGGGACCTGAAGCTTATACAACTTGAGGGACCCTCCTTAAGAAGAAAAATACAAAGTGATAATTACAAAATTAGGTGAATGGCCTTGGAAGGCGTCTTTACAAGGGAGGGGTTCTCAAGTTTAAGCTTCATTAACCTCATAGAAAATCTGTCTCTGAGTAGTAACCATAGTAAAGGTCAGAACTAGCTTTCTGCTCAGATGAATGGTACTGCCCCAAATGCTCAAGTATTCAGAACTATTGTCAAACTAGCTTCAGAATTTGGAAGCAACATCCAATATTTATTTGTATTATACAAGTTTCAGAATTGCCCAACACTATATCGAACTGCTGAAGGTCTATCGTTTGATAGAAAAATAATTAAACAATTGTGAAATAAACTAAAAAGAAGAATGAATAGATCTAATACTTCTTTGACAATGTTAAGTGTAAACATAAATTATTATGAACACTACATAATTTTTCAAAATGCATTCCTTTTATTAATGATTTGATCTTTTTTCCTGTTCATGATATTCTTTTACTGTAGAGAAAACACATCATTCTTTTCTAAACTGGGTTTTCCTTAGGACATAAGCTATTTTCCTTGTCCATTTTGTTTCCATATCACTTTGCATTTTTGTAGAATTATTGTTTCTTGTTAAGAGTTACTGTATTTTGGTCTTCCCTTTAGTAGTCAGCCACCAACACAGGATATAGCAGCACAGGATGTAGACATTAAATAAGGCAGCTGCATGCTGGTGAATAGTTTCCACACTGGAATGATGCACATTACCATAAGGAAGCTTGGGAATGAATGCACTATTTCCTTAATCAGCCCAAACCTAACATTATCTCCACCCCAATATAAATTTCCTTCTCTAATATGTGCATATGTTTTCTTTCCCTTACTAGGGCACTGTATCTTTAAGAAATGAGATCATTCTTTATATAGTCCTCTTTCTGCTGCTATACATGCATAGTCATGTATAGGCACAAACACATGTCCATACTTACACAACCAAAAACAAGTAACAGGTTCCCAGTGTTGGTTCACTAGCCTGGGCCATAATTTGCATCGAAAAAACAATACAGCTTATCTAAGACCCAAAATATAGTGTCTGGTGCTAATACTATGGCAACAATAGAAATTCCTTCAAATCCCATTGTTAAATAGGCGGGAGAGGGCAGAGCATTTTATATACCTGCACTGTAGATTTGCACCGTGATAAATCTACGTCTTTAAAAATAATCCTTAAAGAGACCTTCCCTTCTCACTGTCAGAAAAATATAATCACAGCCTACTGTCTGCAATTCCACTTTCCATTTCTGCTATGTGCATAAGACTTGGTAAGATACAGCCACTGTCAAGTTTCGGAACAGTTCCTTGTCTAATCTGTCCACTTCTCCAGATCTTTGATATAGAACCTGTTAGAATGTATTGCTTACTTTTCCAGTTCCTACGTTTATCTCACGTCCACTCTTACCATCTGTTGTACTGCATTTCCTTCAGAAAAGTGAAAAGTTTTCACAGTGCCCAGAGCTTTCCCTGCAAACAATGCCCTCTTCCCCTCTTCCTTCCTTCCTTTCTCTGCTTTTTATTTAGTCTTATTCTGTGTTAAGGTCAAACTGTTTTAAAGAGTTCACTTTGAAAACATTTCTACAGGGCTGAAGTTCCTGTCCAAATAGTTCTGATGGATTTGTAAACATTCCTGCATTTATTATTGGCTTCTTCCCAAGTACACACATTTTGGTGTGTCCTCGTTCTTTTGAATTACCTGAAAACAACATCACAAGAAACAGGCAGTGAGAAACTGCAACTTATGGCATTCCTTTAAAACAGGGTAATATAATAATTCAGTTAGAACTATGAGACCAAAGATCTTTCACTAGAGCTCCTTGCGTTATATCAAAACGTCAACTTATTTATATTGACAGAGAGTCTTTAAAGAAGTGCCAAAAGACAGAAATATGTTAAGCACACTCCTAATTCATTTATTTTCGCCTTTCTGTTTATTTCTTGGTTTTGTATTTGCCCTTCTTTTTGACTGACACACGTGTTTAATGAGTGTTTATTAGAGAATGCCAGGTTAAAAAAAAAAACGTGAAAAACCTGAGCTTTATACTTCATATGTCCAGCCTTCTGCAAATGCATTCATCTCTTTCTAAGAGAATTATATAATAGTGGACATCGGAAAACAAAATTAATTTTCTATTTTTATTAAGTACCAAAATGCAAATATTTTAATTCAGTATTAACCTTTAGTAGTTTTGTGACTTTGGCCAAGTTATTGAACCTCTGGAAGTCACAGGTGAAAACAGCATCTACCCTGTAGGACAGTAAGTTGATTAGAGATGATACATGTACAGCAAGATGTCTGACTTTCAGGAGCAGTCAGCAAATGAAAGTTGTTATTACCATTATTATAATTATTATAATTGGTACATAGTTTCAGTGTCAATCTCTGGAATCTCATTGAACTACAAAAAAAGAAGCTGAAACAGCAATCTGCATCTGTTATCAGTATTTACTTTATTGATGCAACACATTCAGTTATTTTTACTTGACCTTTTAAGAACAACAAAAAAGGGACTGAGTTTATTACTATAATTAAATTCATCGTACCACAGCTTTCTACGTTTCCCATTACATATTCTATGTTTGGGCCTATCAGAGATAAAGATTATCCCATCAGGTAATGGATGGACAAATGCTTTAATACTGCCTTTTGCTTCTCAAATGATAACAAAAACATTGTGAGAAATTTTACATACTAATAATAAAATGCACATTTATATGAGAAGATTAAGAGCTCTGAAAATCTTACTTGATTTAACCTTAAAGTATTCCAGTGTAGAACCAAGGAAATGTCTTTAAGTCATTTATGATGTTTAAGGTTAAAAAGTAGAGGAGACATGGATACTTCTAAGAGATCAGTTTCTCATAAATGATAACACTTTATCTCAAATCATAATGTGACCAACAGTCAGATTCAGGCTTGTCAACTACATTAATTCCATATGATTAAAATAAGTTAGCTACCCAGGCATCCCTAATGCTATTCATACTTTTAATTTTCTTTGACGTAGAAATATAAATTAAGAGTTAGTAGGTATAAATGATTGACAAACTGAATGTAGGTCTACATGAATTTGATTCAAATAAAAATTTGAGCAAAATAAAATTGAAATAAACATACTTTTAATTTAAATTAGGTATTTACATAATTAGAACTTGATCAAAACTATTTCCTTCAAGAACTCTTCATCCCACCCGAAACATCACTGAAAAAGTGTGGAAATTAAAAAAGGCTTAAAAATAAGCAGTTCACTTTTACATTACCAAGCTAAAACTAATGATTGATTAGTTAATTCACAATCTATACTTAAAGTGAAAAAGTCAATCAATAATGCAGATGTCTCCTACTTTGCTTTATATACATACATAAAATACCAGGAGATTAAATAAATTCTTACTCTTCATCTGACTTTAAACATCCTAGCAAATACAACAAATCTATACTAAATTTTACAGATCAAAAAATGCTCTTGTACTTGCAAAAACCTTAAACATAAAACCAAAGGCAATTTCTCTAAATGGTAAAATATAGCTTTTTATTTGGTTTTATATATTGTTTCCAATTTTTATCATTTACAACAATGATGCTGATATAAAGTAAAGATATAACTAAATCTGAGGCAAATATCTCCTGACACCTTCTATATTTAGGTAGAAACATAATTAAATGCACTTTATTATAATATGAGATTATTTCAGAAATTATAAGAGAATTAGGTAATTATATATTTTATCAAGCTTTGATATGTCTCAAAAAAGATCTTCAGCAGATTGTGCACTTGAGATCTGTTGATGGTCAGCTCACAGAAAGAACGAATTTAGTTTGTCATGCAAAAATGTAGTATATATTATCATGTATGACTCATAAATGATAGCATCATGAGTCATTGCAAACACTGCATAAAATTAATCATTTTAATTTTGTTGAAATTGCTATGATGATATATCTGGTATCAGAGATAAGGTTAGTAGACATAGCTTTATCTGACCCTTACATATAGAACACTGAGTCATGGATGAAACTTGTATACCCTCTGGTTCCATCAAAACCAAAAAAATGCTGACTCTCTTATAAGAACACAGTTCCTTCAAATGTTCTCTCATTTTCCAAGCAATTGTGGTTTTAAAAAAAAATCAATCTGATTCCAAACAAAAACTATGTTTTGGGGATTTTAAGATGGCTATAAAAAAAGTGATACCACAGCATCCTAAGTTATATGTTTTTTCAATCTCATGAAATTAAAAATACAAGTAGGTCACTATTTAGCCTCTGTCTCCTAAAAAGAATTACTTTCCAGTTTGCATTAGTAGATGCCTTACGTAAAAGCAAAAAACTTAATGATTTTAAAATAAATTTCAAAAAAAGAAAAAATACTGGATCCAGGAAGAGGGTTTGCCAAGGAGCAATAATGTCATGTGGAGGGAGGGGGAAGTGGTGGAGAAGGGAAGGCAGGTCCCTGCCAAGCAAAGCTGGGGGCTGTTCAATCAGCCCTATCAGTGTTCCATCAGTGTCTCCACTCCAGCCAAATCCAGAGAAAACAAGGAGTCAAAGATTCAGGTCAATAAGCTTATAGGCGATTTGCACAAACAGCTCCTCCAGCAAGGTAAAAAACAAAGTCATATTGGCTTTTCTTTTTTATTCCTTCTCTTTGAACTCCCTGGTCCAAACACACCCTGGAAATGTCAATGTTATATGCAAGAATTTAAAGAGCTGAGCTTCTTAATCCCGTTAAGAAAAAAGGAAAAAAGTTGCCTGTAAAGATCCCCTTCCTTATTGAACTCAAAGTGATTATCCTAGTAGAGCTGCCTTGTATGGATTCTGATTCCAGTTACCCAAGCATCAGAGGAGGCAAAACCATGTCATTAAAGGCATAACCAAGGAGGAAAGAAACCGCATTGATTAAAAGGGGTTTATAAAGTATAGCTATAAAAGAAAATAGGACGCAAAATAGCATGATGTTTGGATACTGGATCAAATGAAAAACAAATAGTTACTACTCCCACAACCAAGTCTGCATAAAGGTACAGTTTTTTTTTTAAATTTCTTTTTCTCACTATTAAGGATCTGGATAATATTTTCGTTGCTTTAGCTTAACATTCATGGGCATGGGATGGGAGGAATTAATGTCAATAATCTAGGTTTAGGTTTGTTACATACAGTCCAAAGAGAAATATGGCTTTTCTTCCATTATTTTATAATTTTCAAAGAGAGCTACAAAACTACACAAACAAACAGAAAGGGGAACATTTGCAGGGGGTGGGGAGCATTTCAATGAGTCTGGCAGCCTATTGGCAGAAATAGCTAAGCACAATGATGAAACAGGTTCCGCTTTTTGTGCCTCCTACCCTTTATCTTTCTGACCCAAGGATATGGAAAGACATAGAAAACACACCCACCTTTGCTATTGTGGAAGGGAGCAAAGTGACTCATATCATCCTCAAACGCCCCCGAACTGCTGTTCTGGAAACTACATTAATTAGCTACAGATGGAGTCCATCAAGCCCTTTGGCTAAAGGGACAATTCTGATTAGAGTTATCTGTATCTCCTGACAGCATCCCTAATTTACCTGTTTCAGTTTCCTGTTTAACCTTTACTTTCTGCAGGCCTTTCTTCCCCAGGCATCTACCAACTATGTCATGAGCACGCCTCTTGCCCCAGTCATACCTCAGCTCTGCTCCGTGGCTCAACAGACTACAGCTTCTCTTCACAATTCTGTTCCCCAAGGCTTCCATAGTGGTGGGAATCTAACAGATTCCTGGAGCCACAAGTTCCACAAGTATGACTACACCTCTCCTGCTCCCCAGCTCTCTGCTGTCCTCTTCTGGCTTCCTGCAACTCTAGCCTCATGGGTACGGCAGACGTGACTCATTCGTCAGCGAGTACTGGAAGCTCATTCCTCTCCCTCAGGTCTCCCCGCAAAGTTCTTCCCCATCACGCTTTATGAAATAGCATGCGCGTACCTGTGCACACACACAAGTGTTGCTCTCTCGCCCTTGCCTGTTTGACTTTTCTTCATGGTGCTCAACATCACCCAACATACTATAAAATGTGATTTGATTGCTTATTGTCTCTCTCTCCCCTCCTGATAGCGGGGACTGAATTTTGTTTACTGCTGTATCCCCAGCATCAAGAAGAAGGTCTGGCATAAAGCAGATGCTTAGTATATGGGTTGAGTGTATTGAGTTTGATCTAGTGAAAAGAAGTGGAAGCTTCTGCCAACCCAATTAAGGATCTGATTAAGTTTGCTCTTGGTTTGGTCTTCATTACTTCTGATTCCAAGTCTCAGTAACCCAGGTTTTATTCTATTTTCTTTAATATGCTTTACACTTTTCTGTTTAAAAAGTCTTTAAAATAACCTTTACTTTCTGCATACTACCTATGTGGACTCTTTTTGAATGTAGTGAGAATGTCCATTGTTAACACCATATCTTACTTATGGCTTTCCACATGTCTCCTCTTTTTAACCCAAACCTTTCCAGATTGAACAGCTCTAATTTTAGTTCATCTCTCCTAGGTATGAATAGTACCCCGTGATTTCTCCAACCATTCTCCATTTCTAGACACTAGGACTAGACCTAAGGTTTTTTGTCTTCCAAAAGCAACTTTGATGGCATCACCTTCCCTTTCAGCCTTTGTTTGGGGATCGTGACATCAGAGAACAATTTATAAGGACCCTCAGCAACTTTTCTAGACAATCATTACAGGTAACTCAAAGTTCACTGACATGTAGTTTCTTTGGAGTTATTTTTTAAATAGTATTACATTCTACTAGCCTGCTGTGACATTTATCTGATATTTTTCTTCCTGTTTACATATCCTGTGCCATTCTTTTGGAATGTATCCCAAAACATGTTTATTTTACTTTATAATTATTAAGGTGAAATAATTAATTAATAATTATATAAACCGGTTCTAGGACTGCTCCATGCCAACCCCACTCAGACTTACTGTCTGAGTTTATCCAAGAATTACCAATCTATGAAAGAGTTCCCACCTGCCAGTGGGGACATAAAACTAAAAACTCTCCAGGTTGCTTTCCAGGCCACCTATATTTCAATTTATATTCGTTTGCTTAGTTTTACACACGCATTGATGTACTTCCATGTCTAGTGCATAAACCAGAAGAAAGGCAGAAAAAATAACTCAAGCAAAAAATCCAGTACCACAGGAAATATGAAGCACTTATGGACCCAGCCTTGATGTCTTCGTCATCTGTAAATTCAAGGAAATAATTCTTGCTTGTTTCCTTCCTCTCAGAGATACTGTAAGGCAAGATGCCAAGCAATCTAAACTCATGGACAGAAGAAGATATAAGCTGTAAGTACTGCTTCATATTTTAAATCTAAAACTTAAAATCTAAAACTATCAAAGCGAGTTTGAAGTAGCATCTTTTTTATAAACATAGTTCATTTCATTTCAAAGATGAAAAATAGGAACATGAAATATGCAACTAATCCAAAGTAAAAAGTGACAGAGGAAACTTCAAAAGAATTATCAGGTTCAAATTTTAGAACTGCAACTATAGCAAGGGTATCTTTGAGATAGATTCATATAATTAAGAATTGTATACATTAAAGCTAACATAAAATTCTGACCAACATTTTTGGACATTTCTGTGGAATTTCCATTCTAAGACTGATTTGGGTCATATTTAATCACATGGTTTATAATGACTAGCAACCTTATATTAATAAATGCTTTGAGACTTGTAGAAAAACTTGCCCGTTAACAAAAACATAGATAATATACATGTGGAACTGAGGAAAATGTTACAATAGTAAGAGTCATTGAAGAGCTCTAATTTTAGTTCATCTCTGAAACACTGAAAATATCCTGTATAATGTAGAAGCTCAATTTCAAAAGGAAGTAAGAACTTTACCTATGATAAGCTATGTCTTCATATATGTACAAGGAGTAGAGAGGTTTTCTTTTTCTTTTAAAAAATTACAATAGCATATGACTGCTTTTATACAAAACACCATTGCTAAAATATGAAGGAAGACATATAGTAAATGTATGTGTATCCTCTTTTCTCTCCCCTGATAATGTGCCAAAATATCTTCTTCAGAGAATTTAGATCTTCTAGCCATGTTTCTGTAATCTGAAGTATTAAACTAACTATCCTTTGTTTAATAAGAAAGAATATTTCATATTCAAAATTTTTATGCCTAGGACCCACTAAAGTAATTAGACCACTGCTAGATTTTGGTCATGGCTAGACTTTCAGACAAAGAAACTTTCCAAATAATCCAATTCATTTTCCTGTATATATCAACAATTTTTAAGTTATAAACGATTTATAATATGTGCAAAAGCATGTTTCATCAGTGAACCTAAGGCAAAAATATTTCTTTTCAGAGGAATATTTCTTACATGCTTTTTCAATAATGACATTGGCACCATTAACCATTTAAATGCTTCTACTCCTTTGCTAATCTCTCCTCTTCCCCATAACTAGAAATAAAACATAACTTTGTGTCACTGAGCCAAATATGTGAATTTCTACAGAAAGATTTGTTTCTAATTTTCCAGAGAGAAAATTTTCTCTTTCCATTGTAGCTAATCAACTTAAGTGAAAAATGGATACCATCCCTTGTATGACCTCAAGGGGATGAAACATCTATCAGAGTTGTCTTTCCTTCATAACAGTTCCAAATGACTTCAGTGGTAATGCCCTGGTCTCACATTCTATGAGAGTAAAATAGTGAAATTCTTTTCCTATTAAACAAGGCCACAGTCATTTCAATTAGTAATATTCCTATTTATCCTGAAAAATACAATGTGAAAATAAGATTCCCACTTATTATGACTTTGCAGTTTCAAACTAAACATCAGAGAATTAATGTTATAACACACATAGTATATATTATATATTATTTAGTATAGTCTCTATATCATATATTAAATATTATTTTGTATACATTTGACCATTTTTAAAATTTCCAACTGTTCATCAAATAATAATATCTACTGAATAATGTTAATAGTAAATGTAATTCAATGTTTTTTCTTAGTTTCTAATAATTTCTTACGTGTTAGGACTCTGGTTATTGTAAATGGAGGTTATTGTCTTAACACCATAATGATGTCATCATGTAAGCATCTGCTGTAGTCTATTTTCTTCCAGGAGGCAAACTTAAATCTTGGAGTTCTACACTCTTTCATTAAACATAGTCCTTAACCAGTGACCTTCCCCAAATTTAAAATACATGTAATATATGTAACAATACCTATCATTGCTGCCTCCCTAGATTAATTAAATTGACAAAAATGTCTAAATCCATACATTAGCTCTTTTAACCACAAGAACAAAAAGTATAAATGGTACCTTCTAACTCTTAGCTCCTTCTCTTTATTGTGATACCACAACATACGGTAGGTACTCTACAATGCACAAAAGGGTGTATTTCCTGATAAGGAAAGAAAATACATATCTTCAAACATAAATTTAAAGCTTCTACATCTCCAGCCAGCTCTTTATATTTATTGCCATATGATATTTATTCTACATATCATCAAGAAATGATTCCAACATCCAGAACAACTAAGGAAAATATTAATTTGGCCTGAAATCTGAGTCAATATAGGAAAGAAGGCCTATTCTGTCTGTACTTTTCTGATCTTCAACCAAAAGTCTCTGATGTAGGAGACAAGGTCCATGATACAAGGCCATCTTGAGGTCTACAGGAGTTCATGGTTAAGGGGGTTTCCTGAACATCAGTGTGTTCAGATACTAGTCCTGCCATTCTGTTTCCACAGTTTTAAGGCCTTGGGTTCTATTGACCACAGGGATGGGAAATGGCTGACATCTTTTGTTTCTAACACACCATCAGCAGGAGAAAGTGATACTGGAATTTTTAATAAGATGTATCAAATATATAGAGAGCCCCCAAGATATGTGTATTGGTAGTTTTTTGATAAGCTATATCAACATTCTTGATTTGAAACTGTGAAGTCTGATCAACAAATTCAAACACACAAAAAAATTCACTTCATTTATCTGCCTAAAAAAACCACAAGTCTGAATAAAAATGGTGTATATACAAACACAGACAGACATACTGACACAGACACACAGACTCACAGACACACACTTCCAGTCATGTCCTCTGCAAAAGCTGCTATTCTAAACGAAGGAAGTGACCCAAGCACTTGTGAAACTGTGCATTTGTGCAAGAGAAGACAGAAAACCCACAGAAAAATCAAATAAAAATAAATAAATAAAAGAGAATCATGAGAAACTTTAAACTGACTTATGAAAAAAGTAAGCAAATGTGTATATGTGTCCAGTGAGGACACAGTCACTGGCAAGGCCACCTGGTTCCAAGTCATGGTTGGAAATAAGGTGAGATATGTCTCAGGTGCTTCTTGAGTTATAATGTTAATGTGTCAAAGAGTATCTAAAATAGAGAAAGAGTGTGCATTTTTTTATTCAACAGTATCCAAAAATCAGCATCCTCAGTGTTGAAAATCAACATCAAACATCTAAAGTATTCAGTTTTTAAAAGGAGTGAGCCAGAACCTTAGGTAGGGACTCTCTCTGCCCTATTCAGTGTTCATACTCAATGCCAAATTTAGTGCCTTGCCAACAACTGACATTCAATAAATAATTGTTGAAAGAATAAATGAATAAATTATAAACATTAAATGTATTGTAGTTAATTAGTCAATAACATGAAAATGTGCATAGTTAACTAGCCAACCAACACAAAAATATTTGTTTCAATATTAAAAGTGACTTGTTACAATAGTGGAATTACTTTTGTCCCTCAAAATAACATTTTACATTTAAAAAATTTTGCACATATTTTCAGACTGTTGAATTATGTGTCAGCACTCTGAGCACTTTGATTCCACCCTATTATACATTTTTAAAAAAATTACAAAATCATCTAAGTGTACGCACATATTACATCCAACCATCAACAATTACCTTTGTTACAAAAGTATTCCACCTCTTCACAGCTCAGATTTTCAGGCCCAAATTCTGTGGAAAAACTTTCCTCCAATGGAAAGTCTCCTTTTGAAATGATATCTGTTTCCTCTGACGGGCACTCTTCTTCCTCATCTTCAATGGCATCTTCAAGTGGCCCTTGAAAAAGAAACAAGGACACTGTACCAAAAACATCCAAAGAAGACAGTGAAATAAAATCCTTAAATAGAGTCCTTTGGATTACAGTGGTGAGGAAAATACACTCCAATTAGTACCACCAAGGGGGCTCCCACAAGATAATTCCACCTCCATATTCACAAGAAGCATTGACCTATGATGAGAAGTTCAAGGAAACCATTGTCTGAAGTTACGACATATAAAGCAACCTGCATCTCCAATTCTTCCCCCGCCCCTAACTCAAACCCCAAGCCCCAAACTTATTTTTTTATTCTCTCCTGAAGAGCAAAACTGTGCACTTTATGTTCATTTGTTAGAATTAACTGCCTGGCAAAGAGTACAAGTCTCTTTTACACTGTTGTACAATTTTACCTGAGATTTTAATAAAGATTTAAAGTAATTGAATGCATTTTAATTGAACTGAGATTTTAATAAAGTCTATACTTTTAAAAATCCATCTTAAGAGTGGATTCTGAAAAAAGATTTCATTATATGTGTTTGAAGCTTGAAGAAAAATTACACATTTCTCTTCCCGATGAAAGCATAACCCTATTCATAATTAATTGAATTTTTTCTGAAATGAAAAGTGGTTTTCTAATGAAAAAATGTAATTTGTATTTATGTGATACTTTTTCAGTAATAAAAATACAACTCCCTTAGCGAGAATGAGTGTGAGGTGCACTACATTAATGGACCTATTTTACTGAAAGGAAAGGGAGGGCTGTAGTTGTTCAGACCGAGCTGAAGTGGACTACGTGGGAATACCACTGGGCCGATTGTGAATTTCTGCCTGAATCTAAAGAATCAAAGTATCCAACTCATTTTACTAAGTAGAAGCCTGCACTTGCTCCAAAAGAAGTAATGTGGCATTTTATCCAAAGAACACAATTATGGTAATTTGTACTAATTGTCACTCATGGCAGCAGTCTCATCAGACAGGCTCAATACTTAAAGGCTTAGTTAGGCAGCCTCTCTCTCTCTTAGTTTTTAGAAATGTGCTAGACAGTTTTCAGGGCCTAAGGATAAATCTCACAAATAATTTTACATAGTGCATTTATTACAATTTTTTATATATATGTGGATAAATAGGGGTAAGTACATATGGCATAGTGGAGTATGTGTTTTCCCAAAAAGCAAGTTTTCAAAGGACTGAATTCATATGACACATTTGCATGGATAGAATTAGTTGCATGGGGTTAAATTAAGGGACACCCAATCAAACAATTACTTCCAGAGTCTCTTTGTCCTTTTGAAAATTTGTTTTTCCTTTTTGTCTTCAAAAGAACAAACCTTAAGAAGGATGCCCTAATTCCAAACACTCTGGTCATACTGTGTTATACTCAAGCTAGAGTGTTTAAAAAACCATGGATTCTGTTTATGCACAAACCACACTCAAAAGTCATGGATCTCAGATTTTATCTCTTATTGACTATTTTCAGCTTAAAATTTATAATATTTCACCTTTTAGAACAATGGCATCAAATAGTCAAACATTCAAAGAAGATGTAAAATAGTAATAATGTAAAATATTGTAATTCTTAAATCATTTATCTGATAATTTCAGGAGATAAGTCTAATTATTAGAGCTAAGTCTAATGAGAACTATAATAGAATATTTAATATTTTCCTTATTTTTATTTTTTCAAAAAACTTAATTATAATAAGTTTGATCAAAAGAAGACATGTGAAGCTATCTCATTTGTGTTTCATATAGGAGTTTCAAAGCATTTTCTTAAATGATCTTTAAAATAACCCAGTGATATAGGTATGGGAATTATTACTGTTTTTATTTTGTAGGTCTGAAAAGTAAAGCTTAGGAGGTTAGTTAACTGGAATAGGTTATAAGCTAATAGGTAAAAAAGGTGATGTGAAAACTCAAGATTTTTTAATATCTTTTATTAATATAATATATGACCATGCAACCCATTTTGGGTAGTTATAAATGCATTCCTTCAGAAATAAAACTATAAAACATGGGTAACTCAGAAAATGGTTAACTTATATTAACATGATTATTTATTTATAGATGCTTAAAGATCTAGTCTTTAAAAGTTGACAGCTTTTTTGCTGCTCTTCTCAGATTCCTTGAAGTCAACCAAAATATTAGACCCCTTCCCCCCCAAATCAGGAAGATCTTTTGGTGGAATTACCAAAAATAAAATAATTAATTCCTAATATTTATTATTTACATAATTTATATCTATACCAAATAAAACTGTAAAGTACTTTAATATCAGTTATAACAGAAATGACAATATATGCTTCTTTTTAAATATAAACTATTTTATAACATATACTCTGAGTTTTGTTAACAAAAAATAAAACTCCAATTGTAAATAAATATTTTATATAGTTCACATATAAAATATGAAGAACATAAAAATGAAGTTCTTCTTTATTAAGATGCTCTTCAATAATAAAAGCCTATATACAATAAAGAATACATGCATATTATAAATATAAAATTAACAATAATATTATATAAATGCTTTCCTTTTAAACAATGAAATTCTGAGCATATATGCTAACATTTTTAGAAGAGGATTTATTAAGGATAAGATGTAACTGAATAATTATTTAAAATACTCAATTACTTAAATTGGGTTCACTAGTATGATATCAAACTCAAATTAATAGTTGCATTAGAAATTACATAGAAAAGCTCATATGAAAATTTGAAAGAAAAAGTTACAACGCATTGGTCTATGTTTAAACCTCAAACCAAGCCACGTTATGGTGATTTTATATACATGCACACACATATATGTACACACATACATACATAGATACATATGTATGTGCTATATATAAATATAACCTTTTATTTATCAAAGTTTATACTAAGATCTTAATTGATAGTATAGTATTATATATTCTGGGGGTTATCTTACTTTATGTGTTGCTTATCAGTTTGCAATTCCACGTACATGATTGAGAGGTATCTATTTTTTAAAAAACTACAAAAATTCAAATAAAAGGTAAAAAATTCTTCAGCTCATTTGTTCAAAATACACAAGGTCTCATTGCCAATATTTAGAACAGGCCACAAGAAAGAGATTTAATGACCAACTTGTATTTCTCCCAAAGCAAGTGTCAGATTTATACAATTTACTGTACTTTAAAATGTGAAATTACTAACCATTTCTTTAGCCATGCCATCAAATCAGGCTCTGGGAAAAAGGTTTCTCTTAAAATGCACAGTATTTATGGTTTAAGATCAGATCTCACTCTTTGCTCTATATTGCGTGTTTCTTTAACGGGAAAACCTTACAGATAATAGGTGGCCATAAACTAACATTTTAAAAGGGTAAGAGACACTTGAAGCACAAGTACAATTAATAGCACCAATGAAGGAGGGAATGAAGGAACCTCCTGTGTATGGATTAGTGGGCACAGAAGTCCACTTCAGAAAAATCACCACACATAATTTGACACAAATAATAATATCTACTCAGAAAAGGCTCACGACTGAGCTCCATGTGCCCTCATGGAGAAAATTACTTCTGATTGAGGCCACTTGGCAGGCAAGTGTGAGGAAATCTGAATTTCAGCTCTTCAATTGCTTCTGATTTACAGATATTCAAACACACTCAGCAGAATTAATGGTCTCAATGTTTATAAATATAAATATTTACCTCATTTAAAAATGCTAATAATTAATTGTACATCCTAAAGCTATGAATACATTGGTGCTATATGTCAGACCCATAATGCTGTTAATTGCCTCTCATAATAAATGAGTAGGCATCCTTTCATATTTTGTACCAGATAAATAATAGAGATGACTGGGAAATTCTGGTGGGTGCAAAGTAGTACTTCCCTTTTCAGAGAAGAGAGACAATCGTGTACTCAGGACCCATTTGAATTGGCCATAGCTACCTTTGGCCTCTAGAGAAAAAGCTGAAGAGAGATAAGAAGGGTTGTGCAGATTCACCACACCTGACAACACTGCTGGACAGCCCAATGTACGGTGAAGCTTTTCATTTAACCAGCACCAACGGCTGCAAGCTGGGCCTAAGATGGGTATATCGGAGGATTTTTCATTTGGTGGTTGTTTCAATGAACTCAAATTGGTAACGGACAAATGGGATGTTCAAGGTTAAGTAGTCATACCCTGCATACTAGTAACGTAATCATTGAATGAAATGAAAATAAAGACGTGGATTTACGTGGTTAAGAAGCAGTTATAGGAGCACTTACTCCCCCAGATAAAAGAATTTATGAGAAAATTGTTGCTACAATTTCAGAGGTTTAAAGAAATTTCTGAAATGCATCCGTAGCCACTGGAGTAAGAGTAGAAGGTGACAAAGAAAATCTGAGGGAAAAATACAAAAGATCTATAAAGAAAGAAGATGAAAATAAGCAGTACAATGAGGAAATGCAAGAAATGATAAAGACCAACATAGTAAATATTAGATTGAACACGTGTCTTTCAATATATGTTGTCTTGATAATAACATTCTACGTTGGCAGCCTACTATAAACAGAACAACCCTCAACTAAATCTCAGATTGTCTTTGTTCAGATAAATTCAAAGCACTTCAGAATAAGAGGCATCCAAGAAAGAAATTAAATTCTACAAAAATTAATATACATTGTCATGTATGAACAGGGGAAAGAAATATGCCAAATACCATGGTTCTGATGCAATATTCCCCCAAAGGGGTCCTTTCTCTTAAACACTTATTGGCTTTAATTTATTATACATTAATTTAGCTTGGTATTGCATGCCTTTTGATTAAAACAAGACACTCTGTCATAAGGGAACTATAGAGAGTGTTCAATCTCCTCTCCATGCATTAATATTCTTAGCATTCTAGAAGCTGCACAAGACTAGCCACCTAGCAAAATGAGATTGTTTCAGAATACTGGGCAGCCTTGATTGCAACTGACAGGTGGGAAGAAAGGCATATTAAAATATTATCATTCCCAATAATTACAATAATCCATCACAGTGTGCTCAGAAATTCTGCTAGGTGAGTTTCCCCCGAAAATACAAATATTTCCAAACCTTTTATTCCAATGCTTTTCAATGTATGCCATTTTGGATCATTTTTGCATCAGATAGCATTATGAATAATAAAAATTAAAATTTCCATCACAAACTTCATATCATTTTGCTTATGCACAGAACAAATAATCTATACCAATGGAATAAATTTTTGAAAATCTTAATGAATTGAAAATGAATATGGTGATGCTCTCGCCAAGTCCAGCTCCTATTTTGTGCTCTTTTAAAGTCCTTTGCAAAAGATCCACTCAGACAAAGGAATGAGAAGGCAAATAAAGCCCTCTAATGTACATAAAACAAAAGAAACCTCTAAATTTCATAATTTAAGAAATAGTACACACCATGCTTGAATTCTTACATTATAATTGAGCCACAATTGTCAGGTGATGCTACCTTTCAAAATGCAAATATAAAAATATGAATTAAGAATAAACAAATTCTGGTTCACGTTTAATATGTAATACACAAATCTATCAAAACTCTACATAGGTATATGCTATTTTAGTTGATAGGTAAAAGGGGTTAAAATAGAACATTCTAAATTTGTGTTACAATTTCTATATGTGATGAAAATAAAGCAGTGGACTGATATTTAAACTGGATGTCTTGTTGCCTAAAATTCTGCATTCTTGCCTCATGTTTCTGCTAATTTCAGGATAACATTTATGAAATACAAAATATAAAGCCCTTCTAATAGGAAAAAAATTAGTATCATATGTTCTCTACATATATGCCCTGTTTGTTCAATTTGAAATAGGAAAAACAATAACCCAACTCTAAGTTAAAAAGCTGGATCCCACAAAAATGTTTCCCTCCTCTACTTATTATGGAGCAAGAACATTTCTAGCTTTAAAGTACTAACATGTTTTTACTAATTTTATCTGGGGCATATTTTGTGGCTTTCAGTAGTTCCTCTCTTAGAGTTTTCAGCTGCTACACGCAGACTTTCTTATGAACCATTACCCTGTAGGCACACCTCAAAATGCATCTCACTCGGTTCCTATTACATTTGTCTCATGCATATCCCACAGAGCCATTTAATGAGAAGGGGCAGAGAAGACGGATGCTCTTTGGACAGTGCAAATCCATACTAACTCATGTAATTGAGCTTAACAGCAAGAATAAAATCTTATTTCTGCAGTTTAAAAAAAATGGTATTTTAAACGAGCAAGTTCTTCCTGCAGTCACTCACTTTTAACAATAGTTGCATCGGGGGATCTAGTAGGAAGGAAACATTTTTATTAATTTTTCTCTTATCTGCCCGAAGAATGTTGATTTTTTTTCATTTACATTTGTTGCCTGCAGGTAGCAGACCAGAGAATCACATAGTAGAAATTCTTCTTTTTGATTAATTTCTTTCCATGTGTTATGTTATTTCTTATATATAATTGATTTTGGGCTTTTGCTCATAGCTGTACATCTTTTTTATATCTGTACCAACTGCTGTCCTTCAATCAAGAAAGTTGAAGGAAATTACCTGAATTTCGTTAACTTTATTAAAAACGTGATCTGTGAATATTTAAATTGAGTTTTGAAATGTTAATGCAAAGAAGAAGATATTAGAGAATTTTTAATGGAGGGTTCAATTTGACCATACACCATTGTAAAATGGAGGAGAAGGGGTCAGGTCTTATTCAAATTGTTTCTTTAGGGGGGAAAAATATATTCTTTAAACTTATAAAAATGGAGCAATATTCTTTGCTACAAAGTCTTTGGCCATATTTATAAATGGCAGTATTAACAGTTTTTGTATATAAACATGAAAACTATTTAAATTATTTAAATGTTTGCTTTGGGAACCTTCAGATTAACTGAATGATGCTAACAGGAAAACAACAATTTTGCTTAGAACCTCAGCAAGCCTTAAAAGCAGCAACTAATCTTACATAGTAGATTAAACTCTGATATCACAGGAAAAATAAAGTCAGGGGAAGAAATACAGACAAATTTGAACTAGAATCTCTAATGACTAATTTACTCTCAGGAAGTAACTCAGGCATTGAGAAAATTCAGTTCATTAGTGAATGCCTTGTGCATTGACCCAGGAACTTAGTGACAGAGATGGCATTGAAATTCAAATATTTTGTAATCAGGTCTCAGTCCAGAGCCCCATAAAGCTATCTGAGTTTATTGAGGATGGTAACCCTATCATGAAAAAATATGAAAGTATGTTCATTACCAAAAGGATATATTTATGTGACTGTGATGTATTTCAATAATAAAAAGGTCCCTCACTGGAAATCTGTACAAAAGATGAAAGGCATTGTATATTAGTTTGCTCTCTTTATGAGATTTTCATGTATGTATTTATTCATTCATTAATTCTTTGTTCACTTAACAATTATTTATTGAGGGTGCTAAAAGTGGCAGGCACTGTGTTAGGCACCAAGATAACAGCAGCGTACAAAATGAGATAGCCTCAGCCCAAAGGGAATGGATAATCCAGCTATGAAGACAAAGTTTATATGCACAAGGTATGCAATTGATTAACATACAAATAAACAAACAGAAACTCTGCTTTAACAAGGAGGAAGGGCAGAAAAGGCTTCCCATGTGCATTTTGCTTATTTCCTCTGTTATAATTCTAGCTTGCCCACAATTGCAACTGGAAGCAGCAACTATGATACCTTGCATTTAACCATGGCACTTAACGCTTATTCAAATAAGAATTTTTCAGTTGAATTTAATTGTAATAAAGTGGGAGATCAACTCAAGGAGAGACAATATTGGCCGATTTTGTTTTTAATTCTAGACACATAGTTTAAAATTATTATTATTATTATTAATATTGTTAGAGGGAGTTTAATCCCCTTGACAGTGTGAAAATCCAGAGTCCTTTCCTGGTTATTCAAAGCACTGTCAGCCTGCCAGAAGACTGCCTGAAGATATCAGATCAGGCAAGCAGGAATTTTTTTTTTTCCCAAAATGAGCACTGCTATCAAAACAAAAATATTAGTAATATAAATGCAGAACATTAGATTTTTAAAAGTACTTATGAATAAAAAAGGAAAGGATTTTAACCTATCCATAGAACCCTTTATAGATAAAATATGGCTGATAAACATTTATTAAGTAAATTAACCAAAATTTATAACTGTATAGACTTCTACAAGAAAACATGTATATATTTTCTTTAAAAATTTCAAAGCTCCATCAAAATATAGCTATTATTCTTATATAACAAACTAAATTCTCAAAACTACTAAACATGTTTATGTCAGAAAACTAGTTGATAGTACCCTATATGGTTACATAACAAATTTAAATCTGTTCAAGTAAAAGAGAAGTGATTTTTAATGTTATTTTTAAAACATACATAAAAGAATAGAAAAAATGGGGCATATAATCTTTTAACTCCAGAATGGATTTATATTTCAAAGACAATGTACAAGTTAATTTTTTAAAAAAATCAACAACAGAAGCACTAGACAAACAATGAATATTAAACTAAGGGCTTTGGTGACCAACTTTCTCAAACAGTTTCACAAGGCAAAGATGAATTTTAAGGCTGATCCTTAAAAACATTCAGCATGCATTTCTTTGTCTCATATGCAACAATATGGCTACATGCAGGAATGAAGGAAAAAAATATCAACTCACTGCATAGATTTAGGGAAAAACCCTTTAATTAGAGAAAAAATCAACAACAAAAAATTATGTCAAGTTTTGGTTGTTGTATATGCAAACTTTTTCTTCTTCTTAACTAATAAAATTTGAATCTAATCTAGAACAACTCATCAAATAGATCAATTTCTCTTTTTTTAGTCTTCCATTTTAATAACCCTCTTTCTGACTCTGCCCTATTAAAGTGATTCTTTACCTGTGCAATTAATTATTGTTGAAACATTCCAAAAAATTTTAATAAAATAACTGCTTTCAAAATGATGTCTGACTTCATTGGCTGATTACAAGTAGTTGATCAGCAAATAATGGTTCTCCAAGTGTGGTCCCAGGACCAGCACAATTAGCATCACCTGGGAACTTGTTAGAAATGCAAATTAATTATCATACCCTAGCTCAGATCTACTGATTTCAGAAACTCTGCTGGGAGGGCCACAAATCTGTGTTTTAACAAACCCTGTGGGTGATTCTGATGCATGCTCAAGTTTGAGAACAACTGTACTGGAATAGAAATGCTTTGCCAAAGTTACTTTGTGACAATATAAATTATATTAATTATAGTACTGTCATTTAATAGAAACAGTACAATAATTTTCAGTTTGTACAGGCTCCATGCCTCAATTATGGATAGACACTTGCTGTACTGCATCTGATGATCTGTGATCAAACTACTTTTCACCTGGACAACTCCTGATAAATGGCAGGTTAGGTTTACTTATTTAGTGCTGGTTAATTGTTCTCCCAAATAATGTCACAGAGTCTAGAAAATGCTCAAATAACATTATTTCAGACAATTCTGGGATAGAATAGACCTATAGGCTGATTCCAAATGTTACTTCTCCATACCTGCATGGATAATGCAAACACTTGACTAGGATGTTTTACTAAAGAATCTCCTACCGTCTGGCTACTGTATGAAAAGAAAGTCAGGAGAGCACCTCAATTTTTTTTTCTTTTAAATTATGGTCTGCTGTTTGAGTCTCTTGAAGACCAAGACCTTCAAACAGCAAAAAGTGTTCTCCTCATCCTCTTCTTTTGAGGGCTCATGAGACATAAACAAGGGTATTCCGCCCAGACAAAGCTGGCTAGTCAATCAACAAATGCAATCAGATGGAGGGGAGAGGTCCTGGCCAGATCACACATACGTTCCACATTCATCATCTCTCACTCCAGTCCCTTATTATAATCAGGCAGGGGCACAGACCAAGTGTGGTCTGTGGGATTTGATGGACCAGCATCATGACCAACCTTCCACTGTTAACCCATATAACATGGCTCAAAAAACTACATGTCCTAGCACCACATCTTGAACCAAATAGTCAAGGTGAGGGCAACTACAGAAATCTGTTCTATTTTTCACAAATAGGTGTGGCCTCCTGCTCCTGGAACCCTGCCAGTTTGGCCCTCTGTTTGGGTTTGACACAGTAAATCATGATGAATATTCTCTCTAAGCCTGTACAGTCCTGTACACATGTTCTTTGCACAACCAGAAAAAAGTCCTCACACAAAACAAAGCATTGTTGTAGATCCCACATATGGGTTGGAATACAAACTTTATAAGAATTTGCCTAATTTCACAGGTGTATGTGTAATTTTCCAAATTTCCATTCAGACAGATCTCTTTCATCTTTGGGGGATGAAAAAAACCTCCAACAGATCTTGAGTTGCAAAACCCTAACAAGATGAAGGGGGCCACGTGAGTGGAGGTGAAAACAAAATCAACATGTTCAATCCACTCTAATTATAACACGCCTTGGGACACATATCAACACGGCACTTTATTACAAGTGTTCTATGTTGTCATTAAACTGCCATAAAGGTACCTCGATTCAGTGCTTGTGAACATCTCAAGAGGCCCCCAAAAGCACTTCCCTATAAAACATATCTTCAAAAAGACTTTTACTTTATACTAGCACATTAAAAGAGTGTCTAAAGACACAGAGGCACTCGATATAGCTATATTTTTAAGAAGAACACTTACTCTCTGGAGAATTAGGAGAGCAGGTAGGGTGTCAGTGATAACAAAGCCAGCTCACCCACACTGCTCCAGCAATAGTAACCTGGAGGAAACATCTAAGGGCTCTCTTAAAAAGAAAATATCCTCTGCCTTTGGCAACAAAGCCTACAATAGAATAAAAGCAAGCATCTTTACAAGCAGAAGTTATAGGGTAAGCCAAAAGGTGGAGAGCTCACATAAATGAACTCTCCTCTGGCAGCTAGCAGTACTCCAATACTTGCATCATAAACCCTGCGCCAGCCTCCACGAGACACATACCTATGCACTCCTCATATAACGTCTATATGGCATCATATGTGGGAAGAAAACCAGGCTTAGTAGTTTCTGTTCCAATTAAACAGAATTTTATTTTCTCCTTTAAACGGTAAGAGCACAAATGCATTTACTAAATCTATCAAAGGTGATAAGTTGTAAAGTTCTTATTTCAATGTTGATTTAATAGGTTCTCTTTAATGAAGACCTAGAAATGTTCTCATCAGCAGCTACTCAACTCCAATCACTCTCTCTCACTTGAAACAAAGAAATACACATTCCTTTCCTCAAGATAGAAAATTCCAGAATATTAGATTTATCAAGAATTACTTAATTTTCAGTGCACTGGCAACAAGTACAGGGGACTTGGTACCCTCAAGAACACTTAATTCAGTTTGCTGTTAAATTCATGTTTTCTGAACTCTCAGAAACAGACAAATACATCAAACTTGAATGAATCTATAAATACACGGTTTCCTGTTTTCAAATAAAGGATTGCCTTAAACATGAATTAATGTGTTTTTCTTAGATTGCTTTTGGCTGATTTTCTTGTCAACCTATGTTGTTATTTTGTTTTGCTGTTGGACCATTACCACCTACAGCCAGTATAGTATAAATAGCATGAAGTAAAATGTGTTGATTTTTGTGTGCGTTAATAATCTTTTTCTAGTTCAGATATTATTTTCCTGCTATTGTTTAGAAAATAATTCTTTCATCTCCCAATCCCCTGTTTTTATGCACTTAAAATATTTTACTCTTGGCTTGGAAAAATATAAGTAAATTTTACCAACAAATGCAAAAAATTAAATAAATTAGTGAATTCCATTCACTTTTAACTAAAGCATTCAATGTGATCTGCCCCACCCCCAGCTGTTACTCTGTGCTTTCTGACTGCAATAAGGTAGGAAATATTCATTCATCTGTTACCCAGCACCACACCACACCATCTTCCTCATTCCAATATTCTACTTCGGAGTCAGGTCAACATTTGCCTCAAGTATCAAAAGGGTATGGAAAGAATATGTGACCATTTAGGTTCCTCCCGCATTCTTAGAGGGAAATTATGGTGCCATTCTCTACCTTGTCACCGTCTTATCCTCTAGTCTTCCACTACAGACATCAACTTTAGTGTATATTAGATTCACACTGAAGGTTTGATAAAAATGCAGCCTTTTAAACCCCACTCCCAAAGATTCAGCAGTTCTATGATAGGACCCAGGAATCAGCATGTTTAGCCTGCACTCTAAGTTATTCTAATACAGACCCCACGCTGGGACACATTCTCTAAATCTGTGGGAAGGGTCAAGTGAAGCAGATTTGAGTTATGAGAGTTATGACACTCCAACAGTGTGAGGGGCACAATAAACATGGACTATTATTGCACTTCAGTAAATCCGCTGAGGTCATTTTGTTTCTCTGTGTTTTAGTTCTACTTTGCTCAAGAACACCCTGTCCTACCAGGGGCTAATGCATATCCACCAATCTACAACTTGACTCATTAATTCTGTAGCATCATTTTCTATGAAGCCTCATTTCCATATATGAAGAGACTTACAATTTCAATTTGACCATTTATTTTATCCATTGTACTTGAGAATTATTCATATACCATATGGAGATTTGGCTGTTGGAGAAATTGTGGGGGAATTCCATCCCATCATGCTTCCCAGAATTCTTATAGGTTTAACCAAGACACAAATGAGGCAGCTCTAAATTAGGTCCTGGAATTACCTTTTTGTGTGTGTGTGTGGATTGGTTTTTGCCTTAACAATAAGTGGTCTATTATGGGGAGTTAAAGTGAAGGGGCACGTACATCTGATCCTTTTATGAGCTGTTAATGAGTTGACGATCTAAAATATTCTCAAGAAATCTACCAGGATTCCATACACTGGTACTAAAATTTCACAAACTTTTGAAAGAGGCACTATGTGAAATGGAGAATAAAGTACAAAGTATATGTGTATGTATGTTGAGAAAGGTTGCAAAGTCGAGAGAGAAGTTCCTTCACTTAGGACGTTAGAGATAGTTTAACTGCATTTCACATAGCTCAGATCGAGCTGAGTTGTCCTAAATCTGGTAAAAAATACTTAGGGACTATACAGATTGGCAAGGAAACCACCAACAAGGAAAAATTCAGATTAGTACTCTACTGAGTTAAAATTTTAAAAAGCAACCTCTCATTCATAGTAACATCTTACATATCTAGGATCATCAAGTAATAAGACTTATCAAATAAAAGAATGTGGCAGATCACTAACTCAACCATTAAAGCTTAAATAAATTTAAAACAAAGAAAAAAAGGAATGAATCTGTTTGGATGAAAAACTTTCTAAAATAGGTTAGAAAACAAAATCTATTATATTTTCTACAGTATATAGTGGTGAACTTCTAAGAATACATTTCAGTGAATAAGACATAAAGACACTCCTTAAAAAAAAACCCATGATTAATAAAATGTGGTATATGTATACCATGCAGTACTACTCAGCCACAAAAAAATTAATTAACAACTTTGCAACAATCTGGATGGAACTGGAGACCTTTCTCCTAAGTGAAGTATTACAAGAATGGAAAAATAGACACCACATGTACTCACTATTAAATTGGTACAAACCGATCAGCACTTTTGTGCACAGATGGAAGCAAAACTCAGCAGAAATCAAGCAGGTGGGAAGGGAGAGGAGGGGATGGGTGAAATCATACCTAACCGGTACAATGTATGCTATCTAGGTGACAGGCACACTTATAACTTGAACTCAAGCACTACAAAAGCAATCTGTGTAACCAAAACATTTGTACCCCTGTAATATTCTGAAATTAAAAAAAAAAACACAAGAACTGGCTGAAGAAACAATACTGCACAGGGAACACGAAAGAGCATGTGCATTCCCAATTCTGGAAAGAACCTACTTATCTTTCAGCTTCCCAAATCATTTAGATCTCTTCTCCAGATTATTTCATTTTCTACTACTGTGGTAAGAACCTAGGGCCTACAGCCAAATCCACATTTTACCAATGACCAAAAAAGTCCCTTAGAAGGTCTAGCCCTCCACATGTATGGCAGTCCATTTGCAATGCCAGGGAGATCACAAATCACTGGGAACTCTCACTGATAAGGAGAAAACGGTATGAACTGAGTGTCTATCTGCCCCTGGCCAGCAACCATGCTAGAGACTCCAACCTTTATCATCCTAACTTTGCCATCGTCATCTCCGAGAAGGAGAAAGAACCAGCAACCTGGACAAAGCTGAAGGGGATGAAAGAAATCCTAAAGTCTGTTGATTTTCTGCTTTAAAGCCAGGCTACATCTCTGTTAAAAATATATGTAGGTTATTAAGTATGGAATGTCTGATTTCCCTTAAGTACTAAGTTTTACAGTTGGTATCTCTGACATTTCACTTTGACACTTCATGTTTTTTTTTGTTTGTTTTTTTTTTATTGTGAAGGTACATCCTCATTCTTTCAAACACATGTTTTGGTTTGTGACTATCTTTCCAATTTTTTTTTAGAGCAATTTTTGTGAAACCATGGATAAGTCAAAAATTCGTGTTGTTTTTTAATATGAGTTCCATCACAGAACGAATGCAGCACAGACAGCTCAAAGTATCAACAAAGTGTTTGGGAAGCATGTGGCTAATGAACGCACAACATGTCGATGGTTTGAGAAGTTTTGTTCTGGTGATTTTAATTTTGAAAATGAGCCACACAGGTGACCTGAGACCAAGATGGATAATGATGAGCTAAAAGCTGTAGTGGAAGCGAATCCATCTCAACCTACGTGTGAATTAGCAGCAAGATTTGACGTTACTGTTCCAACAATATTGGACCATTTGAAACAAATGGGCAAGGTAACGAAGCTGGATAGATGGGTGCCACATGAATTAAATGAGCGTCAGCAGAGAAATCGTCTCGAAGCTTGCCCTTCTTTGCTGTCACAACATAAAGGCGAACCATTTCTACACCGTATTGTTACATGTGATGAAAAATGGATCTTTTTGACAATCACAAGTGTTCAGCACAATGGTTGCATAAAGATGAAGTGCATAAACACAGTCCAAAACTGAATATTCATCAAAAAAAGCTAATGGTGTCTGTTTGGTGGTCCAGCACTGGTATTATCCGCTAGAGCTTCATGAAACCTGGTCAATCGATGACAGTGGATGTCTACTGCAACCAATTGGACGAAATGATCAGGATGCTTGTGGTTAAGCAGTTTAGATGGGTCACTAGAGACAGGCTAATCCTCTTGCAAGACAACACTCGACCACATGTCACACAAAGAATGCTGCTCAAACTACAGCAGCTGGACTTGGAAATTCTCTGTCATCTACCATATTCACCAGACCTGGCACCAAGTGACTACCACTTCTTCCAGGCTTTGGACCACTTCTTGCAAGGAAAAATTTTCACTTCTCAACAAGCTGTGGAAAATGCCTTTCATGATTTCATCGCCACTCACTCTGCAGGCTTCTTCACTGCTGGCATAAACAGGCCACCGTTAAGATGCCAAAACTGTGTCGATAGTTTTAGGCGCATACTCTGATTAATTGTACTGCTTCTTGTTTGAGATGTAAGAAACTAAACTTTGACTTCGAAATTGGACATTTCATATTTAATGACCTAATATATTAAGGGAACCTAGGAACTGGGGGCTAGAGATGGAGGAAAAATTTAGAACATAAGACAAACAGTATGCTAATTACTAAAAAAGGAAAGCTTCACTTTTCTCCCTCCAAAATAGTTACTTCATAAAATGCAGTAGTATTTTTAAAAATCAACTTCATATTTCCTGTAAGGTTTTTGAAGGCATTCTTTCAAATAAGCTAAATATAAAATAAGAAAAGAGTGTTACAGTACAAATCACAATAACTCAAATAAAAAGTATATTGATAAACAATATATAGCACACTTGATGTTGCAGAAAAACTGAATTAGTGATGCTGATGACAAATGATATGAAAGAGCATGAAAATGCAGAAAATGATAAAAACAGTTTAAAAAGATGAGAAGTGGCAAGGGAAAACCAGGGAAGACTGTTATAGAGCTGCAACCCACAAATAGCAGATAATCCTAAATTTAAGTAAGCCAAAGAAATGATGAATTAGCAGTATGTATAATATTAAGAATTGACACATATTAAGAATTTCCAGACCTGAAGAAAGTCTCCATATTTGAGATTAAGGGAAACCACCAAAATCAAACCAAAGTTTATCCTTGTTATATTTTTGATAGGAAGAGTATAGAATCATCTTTCTACTCCCAAGTCTATCTTTCTATCCCCAAAGCTAGCACTCTACCAAAATAGATCAGTTACAATAAATAAATAAATAAATAACCAAAAAAATAAGTGAAAGCTAGTATAACTTTGCAGGAAAAGTCTATGAAAGAGCATTATATTCAGTTAACTATGAAATTTATATGTAATGTTAACCAAAACAGTCTCAGATCTGCTCGGCCTCAGAAACGACATCATAAAGTATCACTTCTTCAGACCTTATCAAAAGATGTTCTCTCAATTTCAGAGAGATGAATTATTAACCACTAAGAATGGCAAAACTGTGCTTAAAAAATAATTTGTACTGACAACAAACTTGCTAAAGATAAAAAGATAATTTTTAAAAATGTCATATTACAAATAAAGGTTTAATTCTGATTAGTCTAAATGCTTCTTGAGACTAAGTTAACAAAATAGAATATTAGACAATACATATTAAAAGAGGAATTAAATTTTAACAAGGATAGTAAACATAGAATAGATTAACAGAGAATAGGGAAATGGGGCTGAAAAGAAACCAAAACACTCGACTTTTATTCCTTTCTAAAAATGGGTTAGATTATTTTGATTTTGATAATTAGATAAAAGTAATTTTAAAACAAATTGGATAATACTTTATGATACCATTTAGTAGGACTTTTATCTTCCACATGTTTAAAGACATCAAAAGCAAGAAGTAATAATACACTCAAAAAAGACAATATTAAAGTATAATTATTAGGAACACCATAACAGAATGCAATATTTAAGAGGAAAGACTGAACAAGTTTAACTGAACAAATTTAACATTACAATAAAAAAATTAATTTTTTATTAGATAAATATCTTAAAACATTAAAGATGTTTCCAAAATTTTATCAGTCAATGTAAAAGGAAAATATAGGAGAGCTGACAATATTAGTATCACACAAGATTTAAGAAATTAGCAAATGAAAGTTACGGTACCTTGATTTACAAAAATCAATAGCAATACTAGAGTGAAGAATATTAACAAATTATTATCACAATGCCATACGGCAGAAACAAAAAATAAGGATATAAAGAATTTGAACACTATAATTAACACCTACATGCACAAAATTAGATGTTACATACCATTCTGTCTCCTGTAAAGAAAGAATAAATCTTTGTAAAAATTCATAAACTATTTACAAACACTGACCAAATAAAAGGAATTCCAAAGCTCAACAGATTTTAAAAAGCAAAATTTATTACAATGTGGCACAATTAGAAATTAAATATAATGTTAAAATAACTAAGAATTTTTAAAAAAACCAAAAACTTTTTGTAAGTGATGTGGTTTTGGTAGTTTTAGGTCCAAATACCAGCTTCCATATTAATAGCTTTCTGACTTCAGAGTACCTAAGAAAGGCAGCAAAATGACTGGTCAAACTCCAGAGTGAAACAAATAAGATGCCCTGAAGGCAAATGATGAAATGCACCTGGTAGGTCATGGTAGGCATACACAGAGTCACCCAAAAGCACCAGAATGTCTTGTAGCAGGCAGGCCCAGAGATTCTCTAAGAAAATGAGGGAAAAGGGAAAAGAAACTGATAATGCCTTAAATATTTTTTAGACTTTGAAAATTTATTAGAAAAAATGGTGAACACAAGTAAATAAAATTTAAAAAGCAAAACACAATAAAACATTTTTTTAAAATCAAGCAGAATATTATACTAACAGACTTGAAAACACAATAAAACACAAGATTTCTTTTAAAAAGCTTACTCTGTTTTAAAAAATTAAAGTGGAATACCTAAATTGAAAGATGATTGAGGAATTACAAACCTATTAAGTAATTATTGTCATTAAGTCCTTATTTAATGATTAAATAATTTCAAAAAGTAAAAAGCTCTTAGGATTAATCTTGACCAAAAATATATATAGCATTGAAAAAAATTACAAAATTTAATGAAAGATAAAAGAGCTTGTTTTAAAAATGTGCCTACATAACATATTCGTAGAAGTAGAAACCAAATATTATAAAACCAAATATTATAAAAATTATAAAAAATAATCCCAAAGTAAATATATTATGGTCTTTGATTTTAAAATTCCGGGGAATTTTTAGGAACTTGGAAAAAATTACTCTCTAGAGAAGCACTGCCTGAGAGAAATTTCTACAATAATGAAAATGTTCTACAATTCTGCATTGTCCAATATGGTAACCACTCAGCCCAGGTGGCTATTTTGAGCACTAGAAATACAGCTAATGAGACTGAGAAACAGAATTTTTAATTATGTTTAATTTTAATTAATTCTTATTTAGACATCCATATATGATTAGTAGCTACCATATTAAAGTGCAACTCCAGAACACCTGAGGAATGAACAGTTAAGAGTTGCAAACAAATATTATAGCCCAACCCAAATATATACCAGAAATACATATATTCCAAACATTGGATAAAATCACAACAATAAAGACACCATCTAATACCAGTAATAGTCTATTGCTAAACATTGATTTTAGTGGTACTAAAATTTAGCAACATTTAGTGGTACTTAAACATTTAGCAATAGACTATTATTTGTAAGAATCCAATAAACAATAAAGACACTTCTTAACAGAAAAGAAAGGGTTAATTAATTAATGAAGTCGAAATAACTAGTTAGCTTTCTAGGAAAAAAGTCTATCTAGGCCCTTATTTCACATCATTTAAAAAACAAATTTCAAATTGTTTTTCAAGAATTAAAAAAAAAAACATAAGAAGCAAAATTGTTTATTTATCAAACATTTGACCTGGGAATGATATTTTTTAGACACAATAAATCACAAAGTAATAAATAAATGGACATAAATCTACATAAAAATCAAAATAAAAATGCATCACAAATCTAAACATGTTTAGAGTTTCTGTATGTCAAAATATCAAAGACATAAAAATAAAAATACAACATAAGGGGAAATATATTCAGCAAATAGTTTAGATCATGTGTTAATGCTTTGCAATAAGTATTCAATAATATTTTGGAGCACTTCCTCTGTAGCTTAGCATGCCTTGTACTAGTGGGTATGCACAGTGAATAAAGGAGACAAGGTCCCTGCCCTCATGGAAGTTACATCTCATAAGGGCAACAGCAATTAAACTGCTAAAAAGTTTTCTCAAGCCCCAAAGTGAGGAGTCATAACTGATTCCTCTCTTTCCCTTAGTCACACATCGAATCTATCATCAAGTCCTTAAAACCTCCAAAGCATATCCCAAACTGACTGCTTGTCACCATTTCCACTTCTGTGTCCCTAGTTTGAGCCACCTTATCTTTCACCAGGGCTAATGCAGTGGCCAGCTTTCTCATCTCCAGGAATCCACTCCAACCACTCCTACAGCCCATTCCTTGTCATGGGATGTAAATTACACCCTATTACTCCTCTGCTTTTATGTCTTCTATCTGCACTTAGGATGAAGTCCAAAATCTATATCATGACCTACAAACTCCTACAAAAGGGCCAGTTGGACGTTGGCCCTACTATCTCCTCCATTCCTCCCCAGGATTTTGGCACATCAGTCATCTTTTCTTTCTTCCAACCCCAAAGCTCATTCCCACTTTAGAGTCTTTGCACTTGTTCTTCCATCTGCCAGGCACACTCTCTCACTGCTGACTCAGTTCACCCTTCAGGTTTGAGCTCAAATGTCCTTTCTCCACAGAAGCCTTCACTGCCTTAGCCATTCCGTCCTCACTCTCTATCTCAGCTTTAGATTAGAAAACCAAATGACCAAGTTTGTTAGAACTGAGCTTAATTATTCTGAGTGAATAAAAACTCTAAGTAAAGCTCATGAGCTCTTTTGCATGGACTTTGTGTCCTATATTTTTGCTGAGTTTGTCTTATTTTTATTTCTGGTTATCAATTTTAAAAAATAACGAAATACATAATTTGAGCTGTGGATATTTTTTGGAGTTATTATAATGTTTCTCTTACACATGAACAAAACATATTTGTGACCCATGAGGATGTGATGTAGCTGATTAAACTTCTCATTATAGCTCAAAGGTACTTTAGGTAAAGACAGCCATACACTTGGTTTTTTCCATGGTATATGCACAGGCATATCTGATTTTTTCTTTACTATTATATTGGTCTTGGGAAAAGAAGTCATGTGGTATGGGAAAAGGTGGGGGAAACCAAGCCTTCTGAGAAAAGAAATGAGAATTCCTAAGCTCACAATTTGTGGTGTTGATATATCACAAATCACAGGTATAAGTCTGTTATGTGGCACAACAAACTATAGAAAATTTTAGTTAAAATGGTTAAAGAAGCAATGGTTTGGTTAAAGAAGCAATCTTCACTCCCATGGAACAGAATTGTAGGTGACAGAAAGTTGGCTATTTTGTATACTTCTAAGAGCAAAAATTCCTCAGTAGCTCTATTAAATACCATCATTTTAAAGACAGCTTTAAACATGAAAAACAACTATTAAAAGAAAGTACAAAATAGTATATTCTTATACTATAGTATTAAAATGCATAGTGATGATGAACAAATATACTAAGAAACATAAAAAACGACTTTCAACAGCAATCAACAAAAACAGTACAGCAAAACTCTTTTGCCTGAAGGTGATAAAATTATTTTTTTTAATCCTTATGGTTCCAAGAATATTTACTAGGTATTTATAGATAAGGCTATGTTACTTAAGTTGTGTAATTATAAAATCTGGTATATCAAATCATATTAAACCTGTTCCTTTTTATATTAATAGCCTTTTTATTTTGATACATATCTTTACTATGACACCAATACCTGAGATTGATGATTTCTATGCTGGTAAAAGGGAGGAAATGAAAGATATAAGGAGATGGAACAATAGTGTGAAAAAAAATACAACTAATGAAATAGCAAAAGCAGAGTATATGCTGGAAGTGGTGGTCTGAGTAATTGGTTAGGGTGGGGTTTTGTTTAAAGCTTAAATCAGGACAAAAATATATTATTTGGGGTTTAATTTGTGTTATTTCTTGAGTAATGTCTAATTAACACCACCATTTACATTAAATCAGAATTTCAATTGAAAATTACCTTGTATAATGTTACTGCAACATTTAAAAGCTTCATAATTAATAATACAAATTACTGAACACAAGGCACAAGGACTTTTATTTATATCGTATGAACAACCTTGATATTCCTACAGCCACTGAAACATAATAATTAGCTTTTATTAGCTTTGTTTTCTTGATCAGCAATATGTGTGTTTTGTTGGACCCCTAAAAGGCCATTCTAATGCAAGTGAACATTGTCAGAAATCTTCCTCATGGTCTCTGCAATGCAACATAAAAAGTAAGCATGATAGATATCCACTAAATGAAGATATTTATGCCCTCCCCAAATAAGCATATTAAGAATCTCTTTTCCTGATGTCTGAAACAATCTGCATTCTTCACTTCTTTTATCTAAGGGAAGTCTCTTCCTTATTGAGTATCTCTTGCCTTCAAGGAGCCCTTAAGTCTGTTCTTCATTCCCATGCCCACAAATGCAACATGGAAATCTTACTGCAGAAATATATTAAAAATAGGAATTTAACTCTTCCCCATTTCAAGGACTCAGATTGAATAGGTACAGAGTGTGCCCTGCCACCAGGCCAGAGAATAGAGGGCACCCACACTCAACCAAACATGAAATACTAACATTCTTAACAGGCAGCCTAGAAAAACTCTTCAACAGGCACAACTGGGGAAGCATTCCTATAGTCAATGTTTGCATATTCACTCATATGTAAGGAATATGCTATATGAATGTTCTCTCTCTCTCTCTCTCTCTCTCACACACACACACACACACACAAACACAAACATCTATCTCTTTCATTTTTTCTTTGTTTCCTATCATGGGTGAGTTTTACCTGATACATACAGGTTCTGAGACATATGGCTGAGTGTAAGTAGAGAGGTTACAGCAAAATGAAGAAATATGGTAATTTTAGACACTGATAAAATAACATAAAAATGTATAGCAATGATGGAAATGTAATAAAAAGTCACAAACTTAAACACTTGAAGATATGGAGCTTAAAGAGCATTAAAACAGTCTCAGAAGTCCACGAGGTATCATAGGAGGCATCATTTGGAGAATAATTAACTGGCTACAGCCTACAACTATGATACAGTAGTAGGTAGACATCCCTGCATTTAAACCTTGGCTCTAGCCCTGACAAGCTGTCTGATTTTGAGCGAGCCTCAAAAATTCTGAGTTTCCATTTCTCATCTATAAAACTAGAATAATATCTCATAGTAGTTATAAATTCCATATGTTCAATTACATAATGAACTTAGCATGACGCCTGATATAAGTGTTTAAAATTTGTCAATGTATTATGTTTGAAATGTTTGTATTATGTTTGAAACTTCTGTCAATAATCATACGGTGCTTTTAGAAGGATAGTAACAATAAAACATGGTGTGGGGGACAGATCAACATGGGAGAAGCATACTTATTTTGATCTCTTGAAATACAACATCGCACCTAGAAAGGGGAAGTGGCTCTGCTAGGAAACTCTCTCTAGAGTTTCAGGGCCTTCAGATATTGCTGTCTAGGTGGCGGGTGAGCCCCCACATTTTTTGTGATTGAAGGGGACTGCATAAAATGTGGATCCCATCATCTCTGGGGTTAGTGTTTAAATACACTAAGAATTAAATTATCCTCTTTTTATTTATAAGAATATAAGAAAAAGGTTTCTAATTAGAGAGGACACATGGTACACTAAAGATAAACCTTTGTTCCATGAAAACAAAAATAAACTTCCATTTCAGATAAAAGGAACGCTCTCTGGACTCTTTAGGAAATACTAGGAGAAAGTGCAAAATTGGAGGAAGCATGAACATAATGAACATAGACAAAGTATGGCAGCTTCTGTAGCGGAGGGATTTGGTTGGGCCCTGGGGACATTCTTTGCACAAACTCTTGCTTCTGTGTCATGGAGATACGTAAGGACTGTAATAGCCTGGACCAGACCCAGTAGAAACAAACTAAAGATGTCTTCCCTTCCATAGTACTAATTTGTTTGTGATTTATACTGAATTATAAAGTTCTAGTCATAGAGACTACCCAGAAACCACAATGGGAAAAGGACCAGAAAAGATTGTTTGACACACATATGATTCCAGAAAATCAAAAGACCTGCACACGGGCACAAACAGAGAAATCCTTTGTTTCATGATTCCAAATGCTGTTTCATAAGGATAAACTGATTTTAAAATGTTGAAGGCATGAAAAATACTACTCAAAATTCAACTCATTTAATGCCGCACCCTTTATTCTATTGCCTCAAGGGTGGAAAAGGCATGTTCTTCACTGTCTGTGAGACAAGAAGCTGTGCCAAGCTAATGCTAATGGGAATTCTGTGGCCAGAGCCCACACTCGAAGACGTTCATGCACACTTCAATTTGGGATTTACCCGCTTTTACAAAATGGCGTAATAATATGCATCCCAGAAGAGACAGCTTCTTTGTTTAAAACTGTCATTTGATACATCACAGATACTTAGCCCTCCAATATAAAATGTATGAATTTAATTCTATATAGTGCTCTTTGTGGAACTTTCAATAACATTTTAAAACATTCTCAATTTCTAGGTGCTATTAAAAGAGTAACATTTTTTGAAACTGAGCTAAAGAGTAACATATTCCCTAATGAAATAAATAATACAAGAGGAAAATGATACATCTCCATAGAGTTAACATGTCAGTAAGCTCACATGTTGTACAAAACACCTTTCCCTAAACAAAGGCAGCAGGGAGCCCCTAGAGATGTCCCAGTTTGTTTTTCTCTGACCCAAACTCCCCACACAGCTGGAGCGTCTCAATATGAAACAGCAGTTAGAAACATTTTAGGTCTGATTTAATAAAATTTCAATTGTCAAATTAGTAATTTCCCGAATTAGAGTTATTAGTAGAAATGAGAAGAATTCTTACATAAATCTAAGATACTTTCAATTATTGTAGCTTTCACAATTACACCAGTACTTTTAATTACTAGTTTATGAATCAACATCCAAAATCTCAATAAAGACATGCAGTCAAAAATCTCAAAAACTTTCCTCGCACTAAATGAATTTCTTCCACCCAAACTGTCTGGAATGACTATACCAGTGCTAGCTTACTTTGAAATAACAGCACATGGCTGATCTGTTATAATATGAAAAATACTCTGGCTGAAATTTGTCTTTGCATTATACAGGAAGAAAAGGCCACCTTTTGAAAATAGTTTATCTATGGTTGTGTAGATATTATCTGAGTATCTTTAAGTCCTTTTAAGAGAAAAAAGCTTTTTAAGCATCCTCAAAACCTGCAGATATAACCATTTTAGTGATACATTCCACATTTAAACATTAAAGAATATCATTTCTCCAGTATAGCATATGCTTCAGCTATTTTTATTAGACTGTCTTCTGTGCTAGCCTCACTTCCAACCGCATAGTTTGAAAGCAATAAAAATATTTCTTTGAAATATTTTATAAATCAGACTTTGATTAGGTTGGTTTTAATCTGGATATTATGAGTTTTTGTTTTTGTTTTTGTTTTTTTTTGGTAATCATAGACTTTAAAGGTGAAGTATAACGAAATCCTCTCATTTTACAGATGAGAACAATGAAGGATGCTGAAGTTTTTTCACAGAACAAGTGCTAGAAACCAGGCCTCCTATAATCCATCCATGCCTTGTCACCACATGCTAATGAAGAAGCAATTTTACCCATGATTCCAGTGTTAAGGCTTCAAACAGAACTTGGATTTAAGGTAACAAAACCTACTATCTAACACTACAAATACTAACAAGAATAGCAAAAGCAGGAGTAGAAAATTTAGTCCAATCTCTCATTTATACATAGATTAAGAAATGAACTTCAAAGGGGTAAGCAATTTGCTTGTTTGCATGTTTCAAAGCCATCTCCACTGATCCTCTGTTTAATTTGAATTATTAATTATGCAGCACATATGCTGCTAGTGACATTATAAAAAAGTAGTTTTCAACCAAAATTATAGTGATTAAACATAAATGTTGGTGTTTTTGTAAGTATCCTCTCCATCCGATTGTATATTATTTATTTTTGTATGCTGCACAATACTAAAAACAGTGTTTTGGTACATAGTAGGCAGTTAACAAATGTGTTAAATTGTAAATATATGGTAGCAGGAGACTAAACAAAGTAATATAATATTTTACAAGTGTATGTTCTATAATATGGCTTTACCAATGGTCATTATGATGTTATGTAGATACACTGCAATTGTTTCCCATTCAGTCATTTGAAAACTATAATTACTATGATCAATTTACTATTACTGGTTGTAAGCCATTTTTTAATTAAAGAATAAGGTTTAACTGAATAGATAAAAGCACTGACTTTAATTCCATTTTGTTAACCTTTCTGTCTGCAAGAAAACGTAAACTGTGAAGAGTAAGGATTGGGTTAACTTCAAAGCCATCCTAAATGAGGCAAAATGTTAATGTTGAAATATTAAAAATACCAAAATTCATAGGCTCTGCACCCTCCTTTTCAAGGAAATTAAAAAATTGGCCAAAATCCACATAAGGTTATTTTCCTAATATTTTGACAATTCATTGAGTAATTTAAATTTATATAAATTTGGGCAAAACTCCAATTAGTGTTTAGAAATAAAAATAAATGGGTATCAGAATGCTATACATGCAGAAAAAAACAGGTAGAAATAAATTACAAAATAATTATATAAAAGCATTTAAATGAATATCATTGTAAGAAACAAACGAGATGATTTCATATGGAATAAACCTAGTCAAATTAATTTTAATGTATGAAAATTTAGAAAATTTAGGATGTGGATGGACCTATTTTTAATTAGTTTGAGGTTTATATTTCTCCTCCTGTAATACTTGGTGTTTTACTTTTTTCTACTACACTTTTTTCACAACAATATTGTTATAGGTATACCTTGTAGATATTGAGGGTTTGGTTTCAGATCACCACAATAAAGAGAGTATCACAATAAAGCAAGCCACAATTTTTTATTTGGAAGTATATAAAAGTTATGTGTACAATAACAATATGTCTTTAAAAAACAGTTTACATACCTTAATTTAACAATAGAGTTTATTGCTTAAAAATACTGACAATCATCTGAGCCTGAAGCAAGTCCTAATCTTTTTGCTGGTGGAGTGTCTTGCTTTAATGTTGATGGCTGTTGATTGATCAGGGTGATGGGTGCTGAAGGTTGAGGTGGCTGTGGTAATTTCTTAAAATAAGACAATGATGAAATTTCCCACATCAATTGACTCTTCCTTTCATGGACGATATCTCTGTGGCATGCCATGTTGTTTGATAACATTTTACTCACAGTAGAACTTATTTCAAAATTAAAGTCAATCCTCTCAAACCCTGTCACTGCTATATCAACTAAGTTTATGTTATATTCTAAATATCTTGTCATTTCAACAATGTTCACAGCATCTTCACCAGGAGTAGATTCCATTACAAGAAACCACTTTCTTTCCTCATCCATGAGAAGTAACTCCTCATCCATTCAAGTTTGATCATGAGATTTCAGCAATTCAGTCACATCTTCAGGATCCATTTCTAACTGTAGTTCTCTTGCTATTTCCACCACATCTGCAGTTATTTCCTCCACTGAAGTCTTGAACCTGCCAGAGTCACCCATGAGGTTTGGAATCAACTTCTTCCAAACTCCTGTTAATGTTGATGTTTTGACCTAGTCCCATGACTCACGAATGTTCTTAACGACATCTAGAAAGGTGAATCCTTTCTAGAAGGTTTTCAATTTAGTTTACCCAGATCCATCAGAGGAAGAACTATGTATGGCAGCTACATTCTTATGAAATGTATTTCTTAAATGATAATACTTGAAAGTTGAAATTACTCCTTGATACATTGGCAGCAGAATGGATGTTGTGTTAGCAGGCATGAAAACAACATTCATCTCTTTGTACATCTCCATCAGAGCTCTTGAATGACCAGGTGTATTGTCAATAAGCAGTAATATGTCAGAAGGAATCTTTTTATTCTGAGCAATAGGTCTCAACAGTGGGCTTAAAATATCTGGTAAACCATGCTCTCAAAAGATGTGCTGTCATCCAGGCTTTGTTTTTCCATTTGTAGAGCACAGGCAGAATGCACTTAGCATAATTCTTAAGGGCCCTGGGATTTTTGGAATGGTAAACAAACATTGCCTTCAACTGAAAGTCACCAGCTGCACTAGCCCCTAACAAGAAAGTGAGCCTGTCTTTGAAGCTTTGAAGCCGGGTATTGACTTCTCCTCTCTAGCTATGCGAGTCTTAGATGGCATCTTCTTCTAATAGAAGGCTGTTTCATCCACACTGAAAATCTGTTGTTTAGTGTAGCCACCTTCATCAAGGATCTTAGGTAGATCTTCTGCATAACTTGCTACAGCTTCTACATCAGCACTTGCTGCTTCATCTTACACTTTTATGTTATGGAGAGGGCATCTTCCCTTAAATCTCATGAAACAACCTCTCCTAGCTTCCAACCTTTCTTGTGCAGTTTCCTCACCTCTATCAGCCCTCACAGAATTGAAAAGAGTTAGGGCTTTGCTGTGGAATAGACTTTGACTTAAAATAATGTTGTAGCTGGTTTGATCTTTAATCCAGATCACTAAAACTTTCTTCATATCAGCAAGAAGGCTTTTTCACTTTCTTATCATTTGTATGTTCACTGGAGTAGCACTTTTAATTTCTAATCTCTTCACTGTAATATGAGAATAGCAATATATCAGAATGATATTTTGAGGAGAAAAACAAAGCAACTTTGGATCTACCCTTATTGGTCAATGGCCAATAACATTTTAGTAGTCATAGACAATGAACCGATCTTAGCATTTTTTGATTATCAGTCCTTATTGAAAGTCTTTGCTTTTCTGACACTATTTCCCCATCTGGTTTTCCTCTTTGTCCACTTAACCCTTTATATTAGTGCTTCCATGAAGTTCTGTCCTGGTCTCTTTTCATTCCGTATCCTTTCCCTAGTGATCTTCCAAGATTTTAAACTCCTGCTATATGCTGACAGATTTCAAAGATGAAACTCAAGCTCCAGATTCCAATGTCCCTTTACTTACTAGACATGTCTGAGTGTCCTATGGTCACCTTAGGTCTCCTCATCCAATCCTTTGCTCTTCCCTCATTGCCCGTTTCTTTAAATTGCATCACTCTCTTAAGCAAGCCAGCCAGAAGGATCAGAATATCCATGCTTCTTCCCTCCTGTCATGCCCCACCCCCCACACACACCTGTCACCAAATTCTGTAGTTCTGTTTTCTGAATTAGCTCTCTCCTCTGCATGTGTACTCTCTCTTCTTTTATTAGAGCCCTCAACATCCTTTCTCTAGATCATTGCTACAGTGTATCAGTTAGGATCTAGCCAAGAAACAGAAACAACTCTGAGTACTTAATGCACAGGGAATTTATTCCAGGGAATTGGACACACAGGTGATGGAACAGACAATACAATCCAGATACTAGCAACAGCAGGAAGCCATGATCTTCCCTGAACTAGAGAAATAAAAAGCAGGAGAATCATCTGGAAGAAACTTGTGAGGCTGAAGCCAGAAGTGAGATGCGGTCCCTGACGGAGATGCTTTCCCATCCCCTTTTCCTCTGACAACTGTTCTCCTTCTTCCAACCTCACTCCCTTTCAAGACATATGCACCAATGCTACCTTTCTAAAAAAGCAAATCTCTTTTATGTGCACATATGGAAGTAACATACTAATTGATCAACTTTTCTGCACACATACGGAAGTAACACTCATCAGGTGTCAGGCAGGTGGGAGGGGCGGGGGGGATGGGCAAATTCACACCTAAGAGGTGCAGAGCGCACTCTCCGGGAGATGGGCAGTTTGTAGCTCTGACTTGGGCAGGGTAAAGGCAATACATGCAACCTAAACGTCTGTACCCTCGTAATACTCTGAAATAAATAATTTTTTTTAAAAAAGCAAATCTCATTATGTTTATCTCAATGCAGAGAACTCTTCAATGGTGTTCTGCTGCCCACATGGAGTCAGAACTCACTGCCTTTTCCGCTGTTATGCTGTGCCATGCCCATTGCTCCCCAGAAGGCTTCAGTTCCCTTAAATATTCTATTCCCCAACTGGGAATCCCTCCTACCGCCACACGCTAACAACTGCAAATGCCTTCTCATCTTTCAAGACTTATATTACAAATCATCTGTTACGACGTCTTCCAAGCTGTATTTTCCCTCTCTTCTTCCCTCTCTCTTTCTCTCTCTTTTTTTCTCTCTCTTCTCCCACCTCATCCCTCTCCTTTTCCCTCTTCCTCTCCATTCCTTCCTCTCTTTCCTCTTGTATTCTCACTAATGAAATCAGTTGCTCCCCTAGGAAAACCTCTATGTTGGCACTTATTTCACAGTACTGCAATTGTGCGTGTGCGTTTGCATAGTTGGCATGCAACATTTAGTTACATGCAAATCTCTACCACGTTGTAACCTCCCTGAGGGAAGGAGTATTCCTCAAATATCATCTTTTATCAGATCAATAGTTTCTTAAAAGATGTCTTGAATTAATTTGGTGCTCTCAAATGTATTTATATATTCATATTTTTCTAAGACTGCAAGTAAATGACAAATATCCTATAAGAATTTCTTATTGCACAAGAAAAAAAATCTTGAAAGAGAAAATATTTCTTACATTAGTTTTCCCAGGAAGAATACAAGTTCTCTTCCTTCTGCAATGGTCCTTAATCATATAAAGTTACTAATGTGGCCAGTGCTCACGAACTTAAGATTCTTTCTCAACCTATAATTCTCATGCTTAAAAAAATACATAACAATTCAAATAAAAATGTATGCTTCGGCCTTAGGAAGATTAAAGGAATATGACACATATGAATTATGGCAAACACAATCTCTATCTTAACAAAAAAACTACTTTTGATCAGGCCCTTCATGAGTTATATCAAGAATATTCTAGTAGGTTTACTAAGGTTTAAAAGACTCTTTCTAAGTCAATAACCCTCCTTCTCCACTTACTGGCCATTTTTCTGAGCACCTATGAAGGCAATAATATAATCTGGTAAATAAAGGCAATAATAATATCTGTTTACCTACATCAATTTATTTAATATTCACAATAACTACATGAATGTAGGTTACTATTTTAAATCCATTTTACAGATGAGGAAACCAAGGCACAGAGAAGTTAAGTAACTTGCCCAAGGTCTCATGGAAGTAAGTAGCAGAACTGGGATATGAGCCAGCTCTGACTTCAGAACCCATATGCTTGTAGAAACCACTACACCACTCTTCCCCAGGTGTCAACATTTCTTTTCACCACAGCACCTTCGGTTCAAGAATAGAGAGGAGGGAATAGGAAGCACATTGTGTCCTTCACAGCTTATCCTTTCTGTCCTCTATGGATAAAATGTACCAATGAAGAAATGACATTGTTGCTATAAAGTAATCGTGGGGTCCTTCTGCTGACCAAGGAAGATCTAAAAGTGATGTAGTTAGGAGGCAAAGAAAAATAATATTTGCATGTATTTACAACCCGCCTTTCTCAGAAAGGATTTAAGGTGTTTCACTAAGATATGTACATTACTGACAGATAAAGTAAATTAAAATAGGCAAAAAGCAAAGCAAAGGGAAAGTTGGGACAGAAGAGTACAGTGAGTGCACACAACACGGGTCATGAATTTATAGAGACTTGCCAATAGCAAACTTGACAGTTGGCTCTAAGCTATGTAGCAGCCAATGAAAACAGAGAAATGAGATTAAATAATCAATTTTTTCTACAAAATACAAATAAAGTGGTTGCTTAGGAGAAGCCTAAATATTTCTGCTACTAAGAATAGAGAGAAATTACTTCCATGGTCTTCCAGAAAGCACACTGTTTTATACAATAAGCAGCATCCTCAACAACATGCCCCATACAGAAACGAATGTCAAAGATTGCTTTTCACAAGATCCCTCCAAAATAAGCACAACACTTATAAAATACAGGTCAAACTCAGTTGTGCCAAAATATGACTTTATTATTTTACACCTCTATGAGAAAGTAGTTTAGTACAGTCTGATACAGACTGCTTGGATTTGAGTCCTAGCTTTGTAACTTACTAGCTGCATAACATTGGACAAGACCTCTCTGGGCGTCATTTAATCATCAATAAAATGGAGATACAATAACTACCTCATATGGTTGTGTGAGACTTTCATTAGTCACTATATATAAAGTGCTTAGAATAGTGTTTGGGACACAGTAAGCACTGTATCAGTTTTTGCTGTTATATTTATTATTGAATAAATTTATTTTTCAAGACCCAACCTCCCAGGTGACAGAAATTTAAAGATAATCAATTCAGGGTTCTATCTAAGTTCCAAGGAGCATACTTAGTGACTTGACCATGGGGGGGGGGCGGGTAGAGCTGAGGGAGAAGGCATCTGGTCCTTAGTATCATCTATGCACCTTAGCACCCCTTTGGATTTCCTCTTTCTTCTTATCAGAGCTCTTGTTCCAAGCAGGTGAATGTTTGTGCCCAATTATTGCACCCCGTTAGGAGCACGGAGATCAGTTTGCTTCTCTCGTAATGCGATGGGATCAGGAAAGGTAGTGAGGCTGCCTTGGGCCCATCTGTCTCTGAGGTCTTCCTGACTCCCCAGGCCCTACTTAGGAAATCAAACACAGTGCCCATCTGGTATCCTATTAATGAACCTAGTGGGGAACTCCATTGATAACCTACCACCTGGGATTGACTAGGAGGTGGGCGGAAGGAGTGATTCACTTTCTTCTAAAGACTGTCATTTAGTCACTTGTCATTTCTCTTCTATCAGGGGAATTCTTATTTTATCTTGGCGGCTAAGTTAAGGGAAGCTTTGTATGAGTCGTCACATCTTCTTCACAAACTCATCTATTCTGTGGTCTTGGCTTTTTCAAGTCAAATGACAAGAACTGGCATCTTTGCGCTCTCTCTGTTTCTGATGTGTGATTCCAACCCCTAAGACGATGAATGTGGAAGGCTCACAGAATGGAGAATGGGAAGAGTCAAGCCATCCATAAAATTGTGACAAGAGGGAGTAAGTTAAAGCTGGTTAACGTTTCCCAGTATACCCTACTACATAAAGTTATAGCACCTTTCCTAAGCATAATTCAGTTAATGCAATTCAGTAATTGTCCAGTGTGATGAGGTCCATATTTGAAGCTTTCTCCTCTTCATGTTAACCCTTAGGCAGATTTTAAAGAAGACAGAAAAATAGGTAGACGAAAGAAAACAGCAATGTAATAATTACGTAGGTTTTTCAAAAAATAGATAATGTATTGGTCCTTAGCTTTTTCAAAATTCTGAATAGTAGGCACAACTCCTGGTACTGGCTAATCCAACAGGAGCTCCAAATGGTCTATTCCAAGTTTCAATTCAAGCTATTTTTGAACTGTAAACAAGGCTAAAGTAGCATGGAACAATTTATATGAGCCACACTCCATTTTCACATAGTCAACATCACTAAGACTAAGGCCTAACAGGTAACTCTTCCATGTTATAGGTTGTATGCTGACAAACTTAGAACAGGGAACTATGCAATTACAAATCTGCTAGGGTCCTCAAAGATCCGGTTCTTAAACACCTTTATTTTAGATATGAGAAAACAAGAACTGAGAGAGTTATTTGAGATCATAATTCTTCCCTTTTATATAAATACATTAAAAAATAAGAACAAAAACATACATCAGGTCACATATATTTTTAAAAGGTCTTCTAGGTAAATTCAACAAGTGTCCAGTGAATTTGTAAATTCCTAAAGGATAGGTGTCTATGCCTATTTCTATCTACCACAGTGCTTAATAAAATGCCTTGGAGAAAGCATATATTAAGACGAGTGTTAATGGTGATGACAAGGAGTGTCATATATTGATGATCACATGACCTGAATGCCCTTTCCATTTTCTTCATCTCTTATAGTCCTGTCTGTTCTTTAAGGCTCAACCAAGCCCAACCTCAGTCACGGTATCTTTCCTGACTACTCTACCCTACGGTCATTCCTCTCTTTCCTAACCACCTATTTTCCTTTTCATAAAATACCTATTACTTAAATATCTATTCCTAATTATTTAATATGTTTTAGCATAATCTCCATAACTAGATATTAGACTCCCACAGGTCATTTACTATACCCTATACATTTTCCCCACTCACCCTCATCATCACCAAAGCTCTTCAAAGATGAGGTGTAATATTACCCATCAATACTTCCTTTTTATACTCTTTGAAGTACCCTTATTATTACTAGACTTAAATATTGCTTTTTCAGGTTTTAGAGGAACTACCCATTTCCAGAGTCCTAAGGTGTGCCAAATAAGTTGTGTCCAACCTTTCTCTATGCTTCATGGGTGAAATCATACGTGTTTTCAGATATCATCTTTCCATTGTAAAATAAAAAATATTTCAAGCCAATCCCCAAATGTAGAGGCTCTCCTTTCCTCCTCTATTCTAGAAAATTTCTCTAGAATGTCTTCATTTCCATTTCACATTTTGAAAGATACTAGGCATTGATGCAAACAGTATATCCCACTGTGTTGTAAAGGGTAAAAATACATTTTCTACTTTGCTTTTAATACTCTTCCTGATGAAGGTAAATTTTATAACATGAGAATTAGAAAATAATATTGGCAAAAGTGTTTACTAAGAAACTGTTCTATAGTTTAATATTTTCTAATGGCCTATATTGAAAACACAATAAAACATTGTATTAGACATATGGGATCAACTCTGTTTTGCAATCTTAACCCAAACATTTTTTACTCCCTGTAAAATTATCTAATGAATGCCTAATGATTAAAAAAAAGTTTAAGTACTCTCTAGAGTGCACTCTATATATAGAGAAACGGTGTAGGGAAATTATTCTACTGACAAAACAATAGTAGGAGTAACAGATGAATCATTAAGCCTGTACTTATCGAAATATAATATTATAAAAATTACAAGAGTTTCTAAATACCTTACCTTGTGGAAAGTCAGGAGCAGCTGTTTCAGAAACATAAATTTTGAATCTTGAATATATTCTTTCCAGCACGTCTTTCAGGGGTGGCTTGTTAGTTCTTTAGATGGATATGTTTGAATTTATGGCAAACCACTTAACAGGAAGACTACTAATCCACAGACAGGATGTTCAGGATTTCACTTATAAGGTTTTTTCTTGTTGTTGTTTCTTTTTTTTTTTTAATTTCAAAATATTAAGGGTATACAAATGTTTTAGGTTGCATGGATAGCTTTTGTAATACTTGAGTCCAGGCTACAGATGTGCCCATCACCCAAATAGTGTTCATTGTATCCATTAGGTAGGTTTTTGCCCCTCCTCACCTCTCTCCTCCCCTCTGGTTGATTTCCACTGAGTTTCATGTCCCTCTGTGCACATGTGTGTTCATGGGTTGGTTCCAATTTAATAGTTGTTTTTTCTTTGGGTTTTTGTTTTGTTTTGTTTTGTTTAAATTTAGAGACAGAGTCTCGCTATGTTGCCCAGGCTGGTCTCAAACTCCTGGCCTCAAGTGATCCTCCCACCTCAGCCTCCAGAGTAGCCAGTATTACAGGCTTGAGCCCTCAGGCCCAACCAAGTTATAGGTCATATCACATTAATAGTTCAGTCTTTCAAATATGGTCTATAGAAATATACCATATAATAGTAATATTGGCTGATGAAACATACCACAATTATGCATACATTTGAAGCTTTAGTTTTTCTCTAGCTCAAATTTTCACTGCTTTCCAGAGTCTTTCTTTGGAGAAAATAGTCACATATATATATGATCAGCAAAAGCAAAAACAACATCTAAATTTTAACATACTCCATAGTCTTTAAGCTGTTAAAAACTGTCAAATGACCTTCAGTCAAAGAACACCTGAAACAGACCTATTGAACAAATGTGAGTTTATTGATTCCTTGCAATGAGGGAACTGTGGGGTATCTCAGTAAGAGTGTATCAGACATAACTTACAGGATTTGGACTTGTGTTAGGTAATTTGGGAGACAGTCCAAAAAAGCAGGACTTTGCTCTGGATTGGATGCTGTCAGAAAGCAGGAGTAATTCTGTGATTGGGTAGCTTAAAAATTCTTATCTAGAAGGCAAGAAGAATGAAGTAAGGTTATAGCTGTGATTGGTTAGCAAAAAGAAAAATACAGATAGGGAATATTTGGTCATTTTCTGGTCTGCAAAATGTTCATGTCTTTGCCTGAGTTCAAGTGTGAGTTTTTGGTCTGCAAATTTTTGTCTAGTCCATCACAATCACAGAAGGTCCTTGTCTAATGTTGATGGTGGGTAAAATTCTATGTTCAACAGAACATCACAGCATAGCTGTGCACGCCAGGCCAGCTCCTACCTATCAGCATCTGCCTTTCTCTTTCTTTCTTAATGCATAAAGAATGAGCACATGAAGTAACATCATCACCATCAGGTGTCAGGCAGGTGGGAGGGTAGAGGACGAGATGAGTATATTCACACCTAATGGGTGCGCTGCTCACTGTTTGGGGGAGGGGCACACTTATAGTTCTCACTCAGGCAGTGCAAAGGCCATATATGTAACCTAAACATTTGTACCCCCGTAATATTCTGAAATAAAGATAAATAAATAAATAAATAAATTTTTAAAAGACCAACAAAAAAAAAAAAAGAGAAAGACAACATGGTTAATGATGGGGGATGGATTTGAATTGAATAATTGTCTTTTAAATACAAAATTCTTTTAGTTGCACCATTGGAGATTAAGAGAATATATACTCTTCTTAATCTGAGAGTTTGTTTCTGTAATTTCTATTCTAAACTATTAAATTCTATACCATATAGGAAAAAAAAAAAAGAATGAGTATAAAGTGGGTGAGGTCATTCCCCATAGACTAAAATATAGTCACAAACAGGAACTCAACTCCACTTTAATTATAATGTAGGGTAAATCTACATCTTATATAATTTGGTATCACTATGTGTTAGAAACATAGCAAATATTCAAAAACTAGTTCAACTAACAAGTTGAACCAGTAATTACAAGTAATTACTGGCTTTCAACTACTGCAAATCACTATCACTTTCAAAATCTATAAGTAGTGTACTGAAATTCAATGTCATGGTTACAAAGCTAATGAAATAATAGGGACTAGGTGACGGGTGAGAGTGATTCTATATTCATACCTGAATTTCTATATAAGAGAGCACTTTGTAATGAGTGTTTACTGTATGTGCGAACACTCCTAGACCTTAGGAATACAATAATGAATAAGATCAAGTCCCCATACTCAGTGCATTTGCTGCCCACTACAGAGTTATAGTTTTATTTTCCTATTCCTCATCTTACAATCTTACACAGTGAAATAAAATTATATCTTTGTACTGAGTAGTCAAAAAAGAAAATATCAGTCTACTCTACACCATGTGTTTATAGCCAGTTTTGGTCCTTACTACAGTCAATGTAAATTTTTAATTAAATTTTGGCCACTGGTTTGCTGGTTCACTGGAAAGTTGTAAATATTTCCTCTCAAGTCCACAAGCATCTCACATAAACTCAACAGGGCAGGGACTCTAATTGCATTCCCATTAATGAAGTTTTTTCTTTTTTATGCTGTCAGTGGAAATTTGATTTGTTTCATAATTTGATGTTCATATGCTGATATAAAGTTATAAAATAAAGTTTTATAAATCACACTGTAATAATAAACAGTAATTAAATTGCATCACTAAATAAAAACTGTCAAATCTAGAAATCATCAAGCTATAAAATATCAGTAAGAATAAAATGTTTTTTTAAAATTTTAACGATTTATATTCAATTTAAAAACCATAAACAAAAATTATTCCATATTGTTATTTTCACAGAGAAATAATATACTTATTGGCCAAATAAATCCTAGATGTTAATTCTTTACCTATGTATCTATTAAAATATATGTATGTATCTTTCTACATATCTATCTGTGCTAGGTAAAATTAAGCCTCTTAAATAAAATTTCTTAAAATTTTCTTAATTTTAAAACAACTAAAGTAGTAGCATATTTCATAAATATTTTATTTCCTTCTTATGTCATTTGTTAATATTTACAGAGATTACTATTGTCCCCAAACCTGTATTAAATAAAACTTCCCAATGTTTTTGTAGTTTCATCATTAAAAGAAATATACATATACTTGCATAATCTAGCCTTGTCTGCTACTTACTTATTTGCTCACAAAATAAATATTTACTGAGTGTCCTCCAACTATTTACAGAAAATTATATAGAACAGAGTAATTAAAGCAAAACGAAACACAGTGCCTCATCTTAAGGAGTTTGAAGCCTAGGAGGAGAGATTAAGGCATCTACACAAATATTAAAAGAAAGCAGTAAATAGTCGTTATCACTAGAGATAGGGACAAAACCTTCTGAGAGTTCAGACGGGGGTGGGGGGAGATGGCTCTAGGCTGGAAGTATCATGAGTTCTCACAAAAAAAGGAGATAACTGTGCATTGCAGTATTGCAGATAGAGACTAGGGGCATCTGTGGTCCTTGAGGACCCATGCTTTCCTAATTCTCAGTGCACCCCCAGTTCTTCATCACACTCATTACTATAAAGTTTTTGTTGACTTAGGCTCGTGCAGTTTACCTTTCAACTCCAAATGCAGGGTTCTTTCCATTTAATTTTCTTAATTTCATCTGGCTATCACATCCAACATTCTAGCCTACAGCAATACTTTTTTTTAACAAAAAAGTATTATATTAACATATAATATGCATTGTGGCAATAATTTGGATCCTAATTTTTGTTTACATCCATCATAGTAGTTATCATTCCTCTGTTTCACACAATTTCAAATCTAGTAAGCAAACCTTTTATGCACTCATCCAAGAAAAAGGACATCTAAAACTCTTCAAGGTGTTCAAACTTCAAGGCAATCAAACTGTGATTATGAAGGAGGCAAGCGTAGTCTAAAGTGCACCTAACAATTTATGTATGATATATCCAAATACCTATTCATCCATTCATTCATTTTTCTATTCAATGATGTCTCTAGACTACATATGATAAACCAGGTTCTCTTTTAGGACTCTCTTAGGACTGACAAAGTCTCTGATATCCTTGGGTTTATACTCTAATAGGGGGTGAAAATGAGCAGAGAAAATCAACCAACCAAAAAATGAATGAATAAATAAATAAGCTACATATACAAACAAATGAAAATATAGTTACAAACTATAATGTGCTAAGGAGATAACCAAAATAGGGCAATGGCCTAAAGTGACAGTTGTGTTTACTTTATTTGGGAAGTTATGGTGAAGCACTCTTTGAAGGGGTGACATGTCAGATGGGACCTAATTGACAAGAATGAATGACCATTCAAGGGAAAGAGCATTCAAGGAAGAGAGAATAGCCCTACAGTGGGAATGAATGTGGCATGTTTGAGAAATAGCTACATGGCTGGAGGGAAGAGATGAGGGGACCCTGGTACAAGATGAAGGCAGAGAGGTTAAGTGGGAGGTTCTAAAGCCAGTTAAAGGAATACGGATTTTATTCTGATTGCATTGGAAGTAATTGACAAGTTTCAAGCTGGTGGGTGACACAATATTATTGTTTTAAAAGATTACTTTGGCTGCCGTACACAGAATGGATTCTAAGGGAGTAAGAGTGAAATTCAAAGAGACCATATTAAGCAGCAATAATCTGAGCAAGAGAGGATGATGATCTGGACTACGGTGGACAGAAATGGATGGCTTCAAAAGATATTTTAGGGGTTAAGACTTACAACAGATTGGATATGAAAGGATGCAAAAAAGGGAATAAATGCTAACCCCTAGCTTTCTTACTTAGACCAATCGGGTGCGTGTTGATGAAACTGGCTGAGATGAAACAATTGAAGAGGAACAGACCTGGGTGAAAAATGAGCAAGAGTTGTTCTTGGGACACACTGAATTTGTTATGCTTGTTAGAGATCCATGAGAAGCTTTTACATAGGCATTTGGAAGTACGAGTTTGAAATTCCAAGGAGAAGTCAGGTCTAGAAATAAAGATGTGAAAGCCTTTCATATACAGACAGTATTTAAAGCTATAGAATCAAAATTTATCACCTGGACAGACAACGTAGGCTGATAAGAGAAGAAGGTCCAGGAGAGTTTCTGGAGAACTCCAGTGCCTAAATATTGGGTGGAGGAGAATATAATCAAGAAAACTGAGGAGAAGTCCCCAGTCAAATAGGAAGAAAACTAGAAGACTGTGATGTTAGCAAAGTCAAGAGAGAAAGTGCTTCAAGAAGGAGGGAGCAGTCAACTGTGTGGAATCATGCTAAGGGTAAAGAAGAGAGGTGAAGATCACGTTTGTCCACACGGAAATCAATGGTCACCTTAACAGCAGTGTAAGTGGAATGCTGAGGAAAGGCATCTTGAATGGGATAGAGCTGAGACAAGACCAGGAAATGAAAGAACAGAAATAAGACCAAAGACAACAATTTCAAGACATTCTGCTGTGAATAAGGCATAGAGAAGTGGGGTGATGTATAGAGTCAGGGGAGGACTTTGTGATAGATGATGGTAAAGCATTAAGGAATTATCTTTTATTTACACAGAAACGTTGCAGAAGAAATAACAGATAGATAAACAACATCTTGGACAAGATGGAGTAGGCTCTACAGAGGAATAGAATAGGTGACCTTAAAAGTTCTCTGGGGCTATGATTATAGGCCAATTTTCTTCAGGTTTGTACTTTTGTGCACACAAAAGGGGCTAATAAATGATATAATAAAAAATAATTGTGCCCATAACACCTAATCTGCACATCAAGGTCTCATCTGCCTCTTTACAAACCCCTATCTTCATGACTGGACTGGTGGACGGGGTTCTCATTTGCTTGGTCATATTCCAGGGCACTGATTTTGCCGTATGTGTCAGTAGTTGGAGCAGTGGGTATTCAAAGGTCATATGGGAAAGTGTGATTCTCTCTTGGGCTGCTTCATTTTTCGCTACTGCACTGGAAAGAGACCAAAGCCTTTACCTCCTGAAGTCCCCACCTCCCTCTTCTTCCCTCCCTTTTCCTGTCTCTTCTCATCCTGAGGAAAATCTTTCCTGCAGGCAGGAGACTCCAGGTAACTCTTTTTTTCTCCTTGATTATCTTCCCTGTTCTCCCCTCCCCTGCAGAAGTAGTCGGTAACCTCAAGGCCTTTTCCATCAATGGAGGCCCTGTTAGATTTCTCTCTAGTCCTGTTCCTTTCTCAAGTGTGAAAAATCTTAAAATTCAGATCTGGGCTTAAGAGCTAAAAAGGTCAATTTTTCCTGCCCAGGTTGTTATGGATTGGGGAAAATTTAAGGATTTTTAGGTCCGTGGGACAAATATTAAATAATAATGGCAAAGTATTATCTCCAAAAGCCTTGCCCCCCAAATACAAACAGATATCATGGGGCACATCATCAGAGTACTTAATCAAAAGCAATTTAAACTACATACACCAGGAACAAAATCCCAAAGGATGTGGTAGCTTGGGTTTTGGCAGAGAGGTCTCTGGATAGTAGTCTTGGACACAGCCCTCACTTTACCTACAGAAGTTAGAGGTTCTGAACTCAAAAAGATGCTGTCTTTACTCCCATAGACTTGACCTATGCTATAAAAAATAATATTGGTAAATCCAGGATGTTCTCTTCAACTCAGTTGTTAACTAGTTACCCCTCTGGGTGGTTTCCCACTTCATGCCACTGCTTCCTGTCCTGTTAAGCTACTATGTCCCTGTGCTTGTCCACTTAACCAAACCTTTGTTGTAGCCTCTCCACAACGCCTGACTCATGACAGCACTATCTTACTCTTTTATTTTAAAAAAATCCTACTTTAAAATTTGTACTTAAGTAACTTGATAAAGTTTCCCTGCAGTTGCTTAAAACTATTGATAAGTATCTCTGGAACTATGAGGACTTTATTTAGCAAGTTGTGCATCTTTCATGAATAATTATATAACTAAATCTCATTATACCATTTTCTCTATTAAAAAGTCTAACCCAAGACTAGTTGACTGTGTGTGGATTTCTTGAGAGTTGGGGCCATGTCACGTCCATGTCTGATTTCCTTTAGGCTCTGCATATACAAAACTTATGTATTATTGAATTGAGAGACAGCGTATCTCATGAACTGAAAGCCCCAAAAGAAGAAGAGAATTGACATCCCATACTTAAAAGATTGCAATTTATATGTTAAAGTTTGCCAAACCCAGTAGTTGAACAACCTTTTACATTATTTTTTTTTTACACAATCTCTAGTTCATTCCTTCTTTTATCATGACTTCCTGCCCTCCCAGCCCAGGTGTTGGCTATTCCAGTGATTAGATCAAAGATGACCTTTTTGTGTGAAGACAGAAGCAAAGAAAATGCTTATTAAAAGTCTCTGCCTTTTGTATGTCATCAGTTAAGAGCTTTCCTTTCCTATCTGATAGAGGGACAATGTTTTCCTTTATCATTTTTTGGGCTTAATGTATTTTTAAAATAACATAGTTTCCATTGTTCTTTATTCTTTCTTTATCTCATATATTTTGTTTTCTTGTAGTTGTTGTTACTATAGCTTTTCTCTGACTTGAGCATGCAATTAGGCACTAACTGCTCTACAATTTTTTTTTCAAATAAACTATCTTCCCTTTTTGTAGCATTCTTTTTTTTGTATTTTTAAGGCATTGTATTTAACCACCTGAGATTTCTTTTACTCTGCCTATGTAATATGTAATGATTATGGGGCCCACAGAAGCTACTGCTCTGTGAAATTCAGATCACTCTTTATCGGATCCCTTTAAGAGACGGTTTGAGACTGAAGGAGAATAAAAAGTCTTACTACTTAAATGGAAGTTTAATAAACAGAAATAAAGGAAAATAAAATTGAAAAAGGTGATAATAAATGGACTTGGAATGTAAGGTCTGCCAAAAACAGCTTGAAATGATTTCTAGGGGTACCAGCCAAGAAAGAATCTTGTGAAAATGACAACAAGGATTCAATGAATGCTTGGCTAAATTGAGGAAATAAAAACTCAAACATGGGTTGTTTTGGCCCTTGGGAGATCCTTTGCTTTCATTTTACACCAATAAGAAAAAGAAAAAAAAACCCACAAGGATGGTACAGTGAAAATAGAGGACGAAGGCAATTTGCCAACAAGAGGTCTTCTGGCCAAAAAGAACAGTAATGGACTTCTTGTTTCCCCAAAGGCTTAAAGATAAGAAATGTGAGATTTAAAACCATGCTGGTCAAAGCACCCACTGGCCTTATGTATACAAACTGGGAGATGATCTATGAATCTTGAGTATTATTCTTACCTAGAACATTTTTCTCCTACTGTCCTTTATATTTTCTGAAGTCCCTTCTTTATTTATTAAATTGCACTTGATTCTGATCATTATCATCAACCTTTCTCTTCTTCCAGTTAAAATTCCTAATATGGCACACCCCTGATGGATAAAATTTAGAACAGCTTTCTTTTCCTACTTATTTTCTCTTCTTTCTACATCACAATACCTTACACAACTCAAGAATATGTTTGGTAATTTGAAAATGTCACTGCCCTTCATGTAAATGTTTGAGAAGAGTTTTCTGTCATTATTAGGTATATAGTAATATGGACGTGTTTAAATTAACCTTAGGGCACAATAGTATTTTAGTATATCCATCACAATCATTCTGACCTCTGGATACTTTTGCATCTATCAGAATTTTATTTACCCAGAAATCTCAGTAAATATTAATTGTTATTATTTTATTTGTTAGGAACATCAATTTTTTTCTTTTTCTTTTTTATATTTTAAACAGTCAAAAAGTTACAATACTAACATAATAAACATTCATATATCTTTCACCTAGAAATACAAATCGCTCCCATTTTGCCACATTTGCTTTATGTCTCTTTCTCAGTAATAATAATAATCATATTGCTGTTATCATTTTGCTGAACAATTTGAAAGTGAGTTCAAAGCACTATGGCCCTTTATCCTAAGTAGTTCAGTATGTATCATTCAAGAACAAGGACATTCTGTTATGTAGCCATAGCATATTTCACTAATTCAGGGTAATTAATTTTGATAGACACAATTATGTAATATATAGTTCATATTCAAATTTTGCCAATCATCCTAACAATGTCCCTCTTTCTCCAATTAACAGTCTAATCCAGTGTCATATTCTGGTCTTATATAAGACGTATCATCTTTCTTTCTCTGATAGCATATGCAAATAATTTACATTTTAATTTTTAACTTCATACCTCTAGTCATGACCCAATAATTTAATAATTCCTGTTGATAATTCACAAATTTCCTGAAGTCGAGTTTGTATAACCACACAAGAGTCTATAATTTGATCTGTTTTCCTTCATGACCTTCTGATTGCTCTAAAGAATCTATGCCTTAGATGATCTTTGCAACCAGTGCTTAGCCGTATAACTTTTGATCTGGTTTCCTTCAACTAAATTTACAAACTTTTCCTAAAATCCCTTCCTGTTCTTGGATGTTGAGAGTGTAATTATCTCCAGGCTCCATTATTACTAGAAGAGCACATTACAACCAAGGAAAGCCAAGTATACAGGTCTGTAACATGTAGCCATCTAGATGCCTGCCATCAGAATGTATCAATATTCTTGAAAAATTCAGCTCTTTGGACTAACATGACAGAAGAGAATATTACTTAATTTCCTATCTCCTTTCTTTGCCATACAGTTTTTGTTTGACCAGCTCAGTATACATCCTAGCGATATCATTTTGAGTGAACATGGCCTCTCTCTCCTCCCCCCCCTCCACCCCACCCTTTCTCCCTCTCTCTCTCTCTCTCTCTCTCTCTCTCTCTCTCTCTCTCTCTCACACACACATACACACACACACACACACACACAAATAGCAGTATTACAACAAAAGTATTAAATAGAGGCTTAACATTGCTGGGGTTTCAGGAAGTTCTGCTTAACATCTTGAACTCAGGCTTCATGACTTGCAAAATACATACCAAGGCGCCATGCCTAATCACCATCACAGTGTCAGTAACACTCAATATAGTAAAGGTCCACCCAGTATAGAGTTATGGCATCCTCCAAATCTATCACAAAGATGCATCAGGACAACTGCTGGTATGTGTACACACAACATAACACATGTAACGAAGAGCTTCAGCTTTGGAGTTAGACAACTTGGGTTCAAATCCCAGATCTGCACCTTACCAGCTACATGACCTTGAGCAAATTAATTCACCTTTCTCTGCCTTGTTTTCCTTATCTGTAAAATAGAGCACACACTCTACAGGTTAAAATAATTCATATAAAAACTTTGCAACATGCCTGACACAGAGAAAGTCCTCAGTAAGTGTTATTATCAAAAGAGGAGATGTGGTGCACTTGCTCTTGACCTCATTTTATTAATTCCACCAACCAGTGTCTGCTAAAGTCCCTCCTGGTGTAATAGCCCCCTTCATTCTCAGGTTTCTATAAAATTGTGTTGGACACAGTACAATGCAAACCACTAAAATGGAGCCCCTGGCCCACTGGACATAATATCTAAAAGATCATTTATAAAAGTCAGGTGGCCCAAACTCCCATCCAGTGATTTTCCCTTTAGAACATCCTTGAAAGATGATTAACTAAACACTGCTTAAACACTTCTGCCAGGCACAGTGGCTCATGCCTGTAGTCCTAGCTACTCAGGAGGCTGAAGTAGGAGGATTGCTTGAGCCCAGGAATTAGAGGTTGTGGTGAGCTATCATGACACCACTGCACTCTAGCCAAGGCAACAGAGCAAGACCCCATCTCAGAAAAAAAAAAAAAGGTCTATCCACTAGAAAAAACAACTAACATTTATCGAGTACTTATGTGTCATGCAGTTCACATGCACTATCTTTTGTTATCCTCTCCATAACCTTATGAAATAGGTTCTATTAATCCTCACTTTATGTTATGCCAACTTTGCATTTGATTTACTTTGCCCTATCATTTCAAGGAGTTGTTTCTCAGTGGTTTGCTGGTGCTTCATCTGAAAGGTGGACTGAGACCCTGGACCAGTAATTAGATTTACTCTCACTTATTGCCATATATTTTAACACATGATTCCTCCAAAATTTTAAACATAATTGACAAACACTGATAAAATTCCCCAAGGAAATATGTAATACTTTTACAATCATAAACACCTATATACATACTATTATAAATGCATATTTATTATTTTACTGTAGACTCATGCTTTTCAGTGAAATGTTCTGACACTATAATCCCATGACCTCTCTCTCACTCTCCCCATAACCACGCACTGAGGTAGTTTAGTACTATGTAGTACACGTCCTTTCCAGAAGGAAAAAAAATCCTGGTTTATTGGATAGAAATGTTACAAATTATCCACCCAAAGCACAGATCATAAACCTGACCCCCTTTTTAGATTTTTATTAGGACTGAAATAATTGATACTGACAGAACAAAGAGAAGATTCTTACAATCATAAAAATCACTTTGCTGCTACTAATATAACTGAATCCTACCTCTAATGGATTATGTGGCCAGGAAAGCCTCATAATAACATCTAGTAAGTAACTCTGTCCTTACGCTGGTGTGTTCAATGGCCAAAGGCCCCATTTAATTAAGAAGATGGATTTATATGTACTAATAATTCAGGTTAAAGCTTTGAGACCATAGTATTACTCAAGTTAAAAAAAATTTTTTTAGCCTCACTACATTTTTTCTTACTATGTACACCTCCTGTTTCTGCAAGATGCCTGATCGCAAGTATACTTATAATATTAGATATGCCTTAAAATATGAAAGCATAATAATGTTTAGCACATATTTATATAATTCATGTCAGGATAATCGTCTTCAATTTTAAACAGACCCTCTTAACAAAGAGGAATTATTAATCTTGTGAAAACCTGATGTTGAGATAAATCCACTTATCAGACATAGACATGGAAAAACATAGCCAGTTTAACTTAGGAGCAAAGTTATCTAGAAATAACCTAATGGGCACCATCATGTGTGGTTTTATATATTTCATTATTTGCTCTAGTCATAAATCACAACATGTATACTCCTGGCTAAAATATCTTCTGGGAATAAAGCTCCTACATTACAAAGTTAATGTTCAAAAGTACTTTGTAAATCAAATGAAACAAAATCACTGAGACTCATAGCCATGCACTTCAAAAAGTTCCTAGGTCAAAGTTGCACATTGCCTCAAGCTAAATAAAGACGACAGAAGTGACAAGTCCTAGACAATGCTGAGATATATTTTTTGTGAAGTAGCTATTATGCACCAGGCACTGATGGGCTGTGCCAATACAACAACCCTACTCTTCTTTGCCCCACTTTGAAATTTATGGATAGTGGAGGTAAAATCTAAGAAAAGGGAAAGAGTACATTCCATATTCTTCTAAATTGGGCAAAATACAGTCTTTCAATAATGAAAATCAGAAGGAAAGGATTTGGGGAGGAAGAAAGCTTCCATATTCTTAATTGAGTATTCAGTTTCATAACAAAATCAGTCAGGAATAAAATAAAGGAAAAAAAAAACTTGGTTCCTCCCCTTTGCCTAATATAAATACCCAGTACTTACATAGAGTCAAGCATGAATATTTTAATTTAACTTTTGGATGCCTGTGACATCTAACTCAGTCTGATTGGGCTTAAAGTGATAAGAGTACATGGTCCGGCGAGTAAGAATGACAGGGCCTGAGACTGATTTAAATAGCATTGACGGTAAGTACTGGTAACCAGACATTACTTCTCACTCCTTAAAAAAAATTCTCTTTATCATATGTTTATCTAACTTTACTTGATTTAAAATTAATACAAAAATTCTGTTTGTCTATTCAACTTATCTTCCATGTAGAGATTTAATATTTTTGTAATATGTCTTTAATAAAGAATTAACTGCATTGTTGAAAAGAAAACCAACGTTAAAATATGTTTAAAGATGCCAGTGATTCCTCCTCAATCAGTATCTAGCAATCTATACTCTTAGATTTCTCATAACCTAACAAGAAAACTACTCTAGATTACAGATGAAAAGTCCAAGAGAAATAATTCACTATCATAGACAGTGCCTATAGATGAATTATGTAAAGTGCCCTAACTTCTACACACAATTAAAAGGCAACTGACCTCAACTCAATGTTATCACCAGTAACTATGTCATTCTGCATACAGAATTAGCATAGTCATTCATTTTGAGATATTATATTAATATCATCATTTTGATATTGAAAATGATGCTTGGATTTAAAGCCCTAATCCATCAGAAGCAATGAATGAACTAAATAATAAATCTATAAAGATGGGGCCAGTCTTATACTTACTTAAGCTTTAACAGAGGCTGAAATTGTTCCTGGGGTATTGGAAATCACCATTCATGTTGGAAAACTCTGAGGATTCTGAACTGCATGGAAAACTAAATGAAAGGAGGAATTAGATTAAGTTGTTCCCTTGAAAAGTGCCTACATTTGTAAGTTTCCAAACAAATTAAAGAATCCCCTGACTTGTTATGCACACTGAAGCCAAAATCCATGCCCATGAGTAAGGTGGTTGTGGCTCAATTCATCAGTCTGTCTCCATTCCAACTGGACTAAAAGGGAAATTATTTTTCTCCTCCATTAAGCAAGAGATTTGATGTTGGGACTTGCCACAATACGTTTTGCTAAGTTAACAAGCAAACAAAAATCCTTGAAGATAACTGCTGCTTGTTGATCTTATTGGATGAATATTTTAAAATGCTTTTTATAAGTAAGAGAATCCTTTTTAATCCCAAACTCCATTACTTATAGTGGTCACTACAAACTACTTCAGAGATTATGCATCATGTCTAATCACCTATTTTAAATATTGAAATTAAATATCTGATAATGGAATTTACTTTATTCCTTAAATTTGCTACCCTAAGAGAGGCTTACCATCTACTGGAAGACGTTTTCTCTGGTTCCGGCAAACATGTTCTGAGCAATTAATTCCTCAAATCTAAAACCTTGCCTTTTATATCACCATTCCAAAATTCAAATGAGATTTCTAATATTCACTGTGGGAAGAGTAGACTTGCAAATTGAAAGGCCAGTGATCTCCCACTTGCCTATCACTGGATCTAAAATTGCCATACGAACTTCTTCCTGTGACTTACGAGATCACCAAAAATTCACATTGAAAACATGCCAAAAGCCCTGATGCCTAATAGGACAGGGCATCCCACCATTGATGAACTAGTCTGGGCTTATCAGAGTGAGCAATAAAAAAGTTTGGAAAGCTGAGAGCAAGTTGAAATACTAGAGTCCAGGACAGAAAAGTTTAACGGGGAAGTGACAGGGAAGGAAGAGGAAGCTAAAGAATAGAAAGGGAACAACTAAATGGGAGGCACAGTAGGAATAGTAATTATCAGTGCCCTAGAAGGCCAAAGATGGAGACCGCAGACCTTCAAAGTTAAAAGCCAGCTTCTAAGGATGCACTATAAAAGAAATGCATTGTCAGTTGGAGCTGGTTGCTGTCTAAGGGAACATCAAAAAATTTCCTTTTTAAAATCTGTTGATCTGAGAACTTTATAAGAAGAGTTCTCACACTTGATTTGGCCAACAGAACACATGTTTGTCAACCCTGTAAAATTAAGAAGGATCCATCTCTTCCATACTCCTACAGCAGGGATTTATATGTAGATTTATCAAGACAGACACAATCTCTACGTTTGATTATATTTCATTATATAAAATCTGGAGGTTAAAATTTCAGGCAGTTTGGCCACAATGAAATAGGATTTTCCAATGTCTTTAATGGACTCTGACACATTAGTTGAATATAAGATCTTTAATAATTTGTAGTTGAGATGAGTATAGATAAAATTTCCCTGAACCTCTTTCTTTTTCCTGAACTTTTCTTCCCGATTATTATTTAAGTAAAAAGTACCATAATTAATTTCAGAATGTAAATGTCTCACTCCTACTTGCCATGAATCATTTTTTTAATTTCCCTATTTCTTGATCTAGTAATTATTGCTTGTCTGAATTACCCCAATCGACCAATTCTTACTTCCAGACAATGTTAGAACATTACAAAAAAATACAAGTATATATTACAAACCAAATGAAAAGCTATTTTTCTAAGTACACTTAATTATATTTTGTGGATGCTTTTATCTAGCAACCACCTATTCAACCCTCAAGTAAGAAAGCTCAATGAGAGCACTACTCCTATACTAATAACACCATAAAGATTGTCTTAGTAAACCATAGCTCATCTATATCAGGAAAGAAATGCATTTTAAGTATCCCTTACTTTTGAACAAAAATATACAAATAAAAAACTCTATTTAGTATCAGAATTCCGTATTGAAGCTAAGACCAGTATAAAGGAATTGGTGCTGATTACGCCTATCGGTACTCTGCAACGAATCTTCTCCTTTTAAAAAATATTTTTCTTATTTTTTCCTGAGAAAAAATAGTTTTAACTCAGTTTTCAAGAATATTCCAGTGCACAAGACAAACTGTAAACCACACACTGAGAAATACCTATTTATAAATTATTTAAATTAATTTTTAAGAATTAGAGGAGGGAAAAATTCATTTTAAACAATTGATCTTCTTCCTTCCTATATTCTCAGCTCCTTAGTATTCTCTATGCCCTGCTTGCACTAAAGTTATCTGCCTGCTCCATTCCTAAATTTCCCCACAGCAGAAACTATATGTCATTTATTGCTGCCCCTTCAACAAAATGTTAGCACGTGGCCTCACTATAAAAGGCAGCATGTCATAGTAAAAACACTGTGGCCATGGGAGTTAGACAGAGCTGTGTGTGAATCTCAGACACATTCTTTATTCCTGTGAGCCTAATTTGAAGTGTCATTGTTAGGACAATATGAAATAATCTAAATTAAAGCATATAACACAGTACCTGGTACATGGTGGGCATGCAATAAAAGTTAGTTTTCTTCATTCTTTCCCTCATCGAAATTAAAAAACTAAAAAACATGTTACACAAATATTTAAAAACCAAATAATTTGGCACCTTAGAGTCATATAGCAAATGATCTTTTAAAATGTGCATTTTGTGGTGTAGCCACCACAGTGGAAGAAATAAAAACATTTTCCATATATCTAGCAAACCAAAGAGAAAAAGAAAAAATTATATAAGACACCAATATTGTCATAGATGAAATGGAAACAATGACCATTTAAAATTTTATCAAGGACCTAAATCCCTGATAGAGGTACTAAGAATTATTTTAGGAAATATGCAATATTCAAGTAGCCCAATTTTTTCAAAGTCCTTAACCTATGTAAAGGTGATTGGAGATACACATTCATCCTTGAGCACTCTTATGAATCCCTTGACAAAGTAACCAAGTGAAGAGGAAAATGTTGGCCAAAGATTTGTTCCCACTACAACTGTCTTATCATCCTCCAAAGCTCTAAACAGAGATGGTTACCTTTGCAAATATTGTTACATAATAAAATCAACAGTTAGGCCAGAGGAAAACAAAAGAAACCTTTTATTTGTGCCCTCAGATCTAGGGGCCTCTCTTCTGACTTCCACCCAAGGAAACTGTACGAAAATCCTGGGAATCAATCAATAAGATGCACCAAATTTAAACTGAATGGCACAATGCCCATATTACAAATGGGTCCATTAAGCTGCTACTTTCATATTGGTGGAATTCAGTCTTCCCCCACATTTATTCACTCATAGGGGATGACCCTTTTGAGAAAAGGAACTGTGTTTTATTTACCTAAGTATGCCTTCTTTGCCCTCCAAGAGTCTAGCGCCATGATATGAATAGGCACTTGAATAATGTCAACAAAATTAAAAATAAATGAATATAATCAACAGAATGTAGCAATACACAAAGTAATCTAAAATCTGAGTCTTTCTAAATGAAGAGCCTGCTATCGTCACAGTATCACAGTATCACTAATAGTAACAACCCTCTAGGGCATTATAACTTTCCAGTAGGTATCAGACATAACACAAATCCAATACAATCAGTATTAGGTGTAAAATACGAACTTAGGAACAGCCATATAAAGATCAGTCACCCAGATCCAGTATAATTATTGCCATCTCACAATATTATACAACTTAAGAAGATAATGAAAAGATTTTAGCAGGGCAAATTCTACCTCTACTTAAATAAGTGCTTGAGAAGCTCCCGTGAATATGATTTTATTTCTAGATGCCCTAAAAGTTATATTTGAGTCTCAAATTTAAGCTACCCTAAATTGACAAAGCCAAATATTATTTTTATACACTTTATAGTATATTGTGAGATTCTTGAGAATATTATACACACACATTCATATACAGTCATACCTTGCTTAATGGCAGGAATATATTCTGAGACATACATGTTAGGTGATTTCATCATTGTAAGAACATCGTAGAGTGAATTTACACAAACCTAGATGGTATTGCTTACTGCTATACCATATGGCCTATTACATGGTATAGCCTGTTGCTCCTAGGCTACAGACCTGTACAGCATGTTACTGTACTGAATACTGTAGGCAACTGTAACACAGTCTAAGTATTTGAGAATCTAAACATAGAAAATGTACAGTAAAAATACAGTAATATAATCTTATGGGACCATCTTCTTGTATGTGGTCATCATTGACTGAAATGTCATTATGTGGCGCATGAATGTACATAGAATCTATTGTACTCAAACTGGCAATTTCCATAAAGCCTTACTCTGCAAATTCATTTTGTAAAAAGAATTTACATAAATACAAATGTTGATGTGGTCTATATTTTAAAATGACACTAATGATGCTGCTAGAGAGATCAATATATAACCAGCACATATGGGTAAAAAATGGTGAAAAGTTAAAGATCTCAAAAAATGTTAAAATTATTTTTAGAAGTCCAGTATTATAACTAATATAGAACTCCATACTCCTTATTTAGCATCTATCTAAATATGTAAAGATGATCAATAATTTGATATAGAGATTAACAATCTCCTTTAGGAAAACATCAGCCTGATCAAGTTGTTCAAAGAATCTGAAATTTGGCTGATGCTGTAAATAATTTCCTGAATGATGAAAGAACAAAGCCATGTGCCAAAATGAAACCAACCTAAGTGCCAAAATAGGACCAGAATGATGTTACTCCAGTTGCTTGTGCTCTTTGCTACGTTAGAGAGGTACAAAACTGAGTAAAGCATACAGTTCGCTCTTAAAAAAGATAGTGGATTTTCCATTGCTGCTCATAATGATCTAGGTCTTTTGTTTATATTTTTAATCAGTTCAGATGAATCATTTCATTCAGAAAACATAAAAATTATGAAATAACCAATATTAGAAACAAAAATCTTGATTCAAAATGTCAGTCTGCATTTTATGATGACGGATGAGAGCTCAGACATCTTTAGATATAGCTTGTTCAATTGAAATATTGAGAGTGGGTTTGTTGAATATTGATCTGAGCTGACCTCTGGGGTTCCACAGACTAGTTGCACTTAAACTTTAGCATGTATAAGGTTCACCTGGATGGACTGTTATTCCACAGCTTCCAGGATCCATCCACAGAAATTCTGTGTCAGTAGGTCTGAGGCAGAGCCCACAAATTTGCTTTGCTAATTGGCTTCCAGGTCATGCTGATGGCTTTGGTCCTTGCATTGACAACACTTTGAACAGCACAGCCATCATTGTCTCCGGTTCTGCATTCTAGGACCCCATCACAATTCAGCTCTATTGACAGCTAAATTACATGAAAGAACCCTAGCAAAAGTTGAGAATTATGCATTAAAAATGAATCTTCAAATCCCTTTGTAATGTAGTTACTGAAACCAACCCCATAAATGCTGATTTTCTAGCTCTGGTTTTGTGACACACTAGGTTATCTCCAATTATCTCCAGGGGTGATATAACAGTCTCCCAAAATTAATTTTACTCCATTTTAATTTGACAAGATTCACATCTGGAAAATGAATGCAGAATTTGTTGGTTGAAGTGAAAGTAAAGAACAGCTGAATCCATTAACTCTGCTCCTATAACCTAAAGCTCTTTCCTTAATTTTGTTAAATTCATTAAAGATTTTGCTTTTAACTTGGACCTTGTGCCTCATTCTAACAGGGTGGCAAAATGCTATGGTCAAGTTGCAAACTATTTATGGAAGGGTAATTATAAATATGTAAAGGCTCTGATGAACCCAGTAACAGGCAGTGGCAGGGGTGGCACCGTCATTCTATGGTTAAGGAGATAGATGACTTACACGTCCTTCCTTTTACTAACATATTTGCTTCCAAAATGAGTTACTGACAGTGAAAATGATAGCTCTTAAACCTGATGGTTTATCTGTATTTATTTCCAGGTTAGTTGCAATTATTTTTAAAGGAATATATATATTATTTCCTAAGTGGCAGAAAATCTTCCCAAAAGCAAACATAAAACATAATATCCAACAGTCTTTGCAAAAAAATAGTTGTTCTAAATGTATGATAAAATATTCAATAATGTCTCCCAATACCTTTCTGTAGCTAGTTAATGCATTTCTAATTTGTAGTCTAATTTTATAAATCAAGCAAGACCTGAAGTAAATGCCTACTGCCTGATTGCCACAATGCTACAAGATATAAGGTTTACATAAAAGCAACAAAGGTATAAGAGCTCATTTTTTATTGTTCTTAAAATGCTTACATTCTTTATAGGAAGACATAGCTAATATATATGTACAAAAAACAGAAAACATGTGTCAAACTGTCTGACACTGACTATTATTGCAATAGAAACATAAAAAGAAGTTAATTACTGTGGGTTAGAAGAATACTGGAAAGCCTCTTGGAGGATGTGAAACTTCTACTGGACCTTTTCAATCAGAAAGATTTAGATAATGAAGAAAAAAAAGGTAGGGCATTATATGAACAAAGGCAGGAGGCAGGGATTCTGAGTGTGTGTGTTAGGGGCAGGGGTCGCCAGGGAGCAGCACTGCCGCACTGGAGCAAAGGTTATGGGCTCGACAGTAGGAGAAATAGTTTGGGAAAAGAAAATTTCAAATTCTGGGCAGTCCTTTAACAGGGCAGAAGAATTGGACTTGATGAAGGAGGTAATAAGGGGCCATAGCAGATTTGAAGCAGTGGCAATGACATTTTGTTAATTGTTTTTAGAAGATCAGCCTGGTAGACTTGAGGGAGGAGAGATTACAAGCAAGATGAAGCAGTAAGAAGAGAAACTCAGGCAAATTGACAGCTGCATTTCTAGAAAATGCAGGCGAGAAATATAAATCCATTGCGTAAAGAAATAAATGCTAAAAACATTATAGTAATCAACTGTCGGGGGAAGGGGTAAGCTACAACAACTACAAAGAAAAAACAAAACTAAACTAACTAAATATGGACCAGAAAAAGTACTTCTTTGCTGTCTCTTGAGTAGGAAGTTATCTCTGCACATATAAACTATATCGGCTTATATGTATAGTTTGTAAGGAGGTCAGTATTCACAGCACCTGGCTTTACAAGAACTACACATCTGAAGGAGATGAAAAGCAACATAATTTCTTACAATTTCTCAGATTACAGATCCTTTTGATCTTACACAAAAGCAATAAATGAGAAAGAATTCACTAAATATGTGTAATGAATCAAAAGGAGCTATGTCTAAATTTTCTTGACTGCCACCTAGCCATTTAATAAAAATGTAATGAGGACTAACCACGTACAAGCCAATGTGTTAGGTGCCATGGACAATGCAAACATAGGTAAGCTGACAACTTCCCCAAGCACCATAAATACATAAAAATCTATCCCAGCTCTCTAAAGCATACTCATGAACTTGAAAACCAAGTGCCAAAAAGGAAATCCCTGCACTCTCTTAAACAACAAAACTGCTTTATCCTTTGCTAGAGAAAATTTGAATTACAGGATGACAAGAAAAGGTAGAATTCTCCTGAAAGTGGAAAGTTTAACCAATGTGTTTGTTACAATTCCTTTTCATAAAAATTCCCATGGAAGGAGTTTATACTACAGATTTTATAGCTCAAAAAGATATATCAAACCAGGTGTTGATTACAGAAAAGAAAAGATGGAAGAAGGGAAACAGGGCATGCTTAATCTTTTCTCAGTGTTATACTTTCAATAAGAGATGTACGTGTTTTCACCACTTCATTATAAAACCTGATGGCATTTACATGTTCAAACACATACTCCATTTAAATGAATGCATTGTGATTATTATAATTAAGCTCCTACCTGAAATTTATAATATACTCTGAAACACAAACTGTATTTTTTTAAATTTTGTAATCACCTAAACTATACTGGTCAACATGTCTTTAGGCATATTCCCTACATATACAAATCTACATAAGAAAAGCAAATAAATAAATGAGCTTGTGAGCAATCTCTTGTCATTTCTACTTTTCCTTTCAACAGAGAAGTTTTTTAACAGAGAAGTTAAATAATAAAATAAAAGGAAGTAAAAGTAGGTAACTTTAATAGCACCCTTAAATTTTAGGTCTCACTCATCAGAAAAGTGAAAATCAGACTTGTTTCCTAAAAAGCATAGTAAATGGAATTATTGCTGTAAATATTTTATGTACATTGCTCTATAGTGGCCCAACATTTTAAAGTTTTCAGGTAGGAAATTTTCTAGAACCTAAAAAAACAAAACTATTCCCCAACATAAACATATTAATTAAACAGGAAAAAAAAAAAGAATAAAAAGCAACAAAATGCCAGAATAATGGACTAAAGAATTTTTGCCTAAAGAATTTTCAGTGCCAAACTCCTTAACGTAGTAAGACACAAGAATTAGATCAATTATCTAATTCAGCTCTCATCACTTAAAAAAAAAAATAGCACTGGCCAATAGTGATTTCTAAAGCCAAAATGCCAAATGGACTTAGCAACATATTTTATTTTGCCAAATAAAAGGCTAGCAGCAATGCTAAACTGTGTTAATACTGAGAAAAAAGTTTTAAATGATGTTAAACTTACTTTAATTCTTCCATATTTTCAATGTGTAAATTCTCACGTTAAAATACAGTGTCAATTTTTATATCATGAAAATTACAATAAGATAGCATGTTATGTCTCAACGTATAGATACTTTAAAACATTTGAAGTAAAGTTTTTTTTAAGTATCATACTACTATGTACAATGTTCAAAATTCAAATGTTGCATTGTTTCTCATCTTACTGTATGTGGTTTTTTACTAAAACTAAATGCATCAGACAGAACACAATTAAGGAATGGAACAGTAGTTATCTGTTTTATCCTCTTTGAACATACAGATGTTAAATGATCATACCTCACCAGTATATGCCTACTGCAACTCTTGTTTCACTTTCCAAAAACTCAGGGTTTAAAACAGAGCAGACTGCACTTTTGATAACATCTGCTACAACAAATAACAAAAAAAGAGTGTGAAGTCTGATGAATGTTTAAACAGAACATTTTTTATGGATCAGCTAAATCTTTTCTGCTTTTTAATTAAAAGTAAAGAAAATGGAACTTAATTATCCTGTAAAGATTAGCTTGTGGGCATCTTCCTGTAAATTACTTCTAATTGAAAGCAAATTGTCAAGTGACATTCAAAGTACTGTCCTTTAAAACACAGCTGTTCTGCTGATTTCAGTGCATTGCAGTGTTTTCTTGTTACAATACAGCATATTTGAATATTTTAACAATTTCAATGGTTTTGTATAGATTTCCATTTAACATATCTTAATCACATTTCTTCCTGTAAAAAAGTTAGCATCCTTAAGTGGTTTGCAGCATCTTGAACTAGACTATCTTAAGTGCTCTCCACTGAGGTTTACTTTTTTTATTTGTTTGCTTAAAGTACCACTACATCCGGACAGCAATGGTCCAGGAAGTGGGTGATTATACTCATTAGAATATTGTCAAAATTCAACTCTTTATGATACACATATAATTAAGCCACAGTTTATTGATGTTTTAAAATATGTTAAAAGTTTAAATGCAGTTCATACTAGAAACTGAAAACAAGCAATTTTTCAGTATTTAGCACCTAACAAAAAACTCCAGTCCTTTCAAAGATTTTAAAACAAACACCAAAGTGAAATATGAATAAAGCTAACATAGGAGTTCTAATGCTAGACTTTAATATGGTGACTGATAAGCAAATGAGGACCATATATGCATGAATCCACTAAAATACGTTTCTGCTTCCATCCATTTATATATTTATCTATCCACCAACTATTATTAATTAGCTAATATTGCCTAGCACTGTACTCATCTCTGAAGACATAGCAAGAAATAAAACAGAGTCCCAGTTCTAATGGAATTTACACTGCAGAAGAGGGGAAAATAAAATTAATCCTATATAGTTTTTGGTAACGGACTGTTTAGGTTCCTTGGCATGGGTTGTTTAAAACAATCTAACAACAACAACAACAACAAAAATCCTTGCCTGTGTGGAGTGCTTATTTCAGGTGATGATGAGTGCTTATTTCAGGTGATGATATGTGCTTTGAAGAAAAATAAATCAAAGTATAGTGACAAAGGAAGGAGGCACTATCCCAGGGGTGGGGAACCTTTTCATGTTGGAAGGCCACATTAATTATTAATTTAGCTGTAATCAAGTAAGACCACATCCAAGAAAATTCAATTAGATATACTTTAAAATGTACATTATTTTGTAAAAATCTAACTACTATGTACTTAATAATTTCAAACAATGAAAACTAGTTGTTAATTTTAAAGTTAACTAACCTTTTAATGACTTTGTTGTGTCTGCTTTTTGTTGGAAAGCATTTGAATATTTGGTTGCAACATGGAGGTCCACAGTTTCAGTTGATCCTCTAGATGGGTATCAGTCATTTGTGACCTTAAGGGCATCTTAATTTGGGTTAGGTAGGAGAATGTAGATTCACAGCAATAAGTGGTTGAAAAGCAAGAAAGCATTTTTCAGGCATGTTGCCGAAGGCGTGGGTATTCTATTTTCTGTATTTCAGTTGGATCTTTCTTAGCATCAAACAATGACTTTAAAATCTCATCTACTGAGAGCTCAATCGATTCCATCTGTAGTTCTTTAGGTGCCTTGGTGATATCAATTAGGTGAGGCTAAAATGCTAATTTGAGTGTGATGTCATGATTCTCAAAGTCAGTGAAACTTTTATTGTATTCTCCAATTAATAGGTCTGTAACAGCTGTGTATTCTTCCAATGATTTGGATATATCATCCTGCTCATCAATGACCTTTGCTAACTGGGGAAAATGTTCATCAACATTTCCTTTTGAAGAAGAAGTGTTTCGAAAAAAGATAGTTTTTTTCAAAATGCTTGGATTTTTTGCCACATATCATATATAGACTTAGTTTTACCTTGCAAAGAAATATTCAACCTGTTTTGATTTGACATGATGTCACATAGAAATGCTGCATTCCTATAGAAATTTTCTTTCAGTAATTCACATTGCTGATTCTGCACTTCATAAAATTTAACTATCTGTTTTTGCAAAGATAAAATTTTGGCTAACACCTGCCCCTGCGATAGCCAATGCACTTCAGAATGATACAGCAAATCTACACTGAATACCTCAGGGTTCAACTTTAGCATGCTATGAAACTGAGGATGCCAGTGTTGCATTTGCACGAACATAGTTAATGAAACTTATAACTTGTTGCAAAGTGTCGCTTAAAATAGTAGCTTTAGCACAGAGATTTTGCTGAATGCAAGATACAATGAAAAGAAATGAGACCAACTGGATCTGTTAATACTTTTTTTTATCTGTGCAATAAACCCTTCATGTTTTCCTGTCATGGAAGGTGCACTGTCTGTACATACACCCACTAAATTTACCAAAATCAGTCCAACTTCATGACATTTATATTGAAAGTTGTTGAAGATATCTATTCCCCGTCTTCTGTTCACAAGAGTGCCCAAGGCGAGTAACTCTTTGTACCAAAGAAAATCTTCTATTATGACCTGAATGAAGTTTAAACCTGTGCTGAGTCAGTAGTATCAGTTGAGTCATCCAAAGTGATTGAATAATATGTATTTTCCTTTTGAAGTATTTCATGAAGTCATTCTGTTAAGTTGAAGGCTAATTCATACTGCCAATCAGTTATGGTTCTCCTTGAGAGAGGCAGTTGTCTGTACTTTGAAATGTTAGCAGGGTCTAAGCATCCTACAACTCTGACAATGCATTCTTTCACAATTTCTACATCACCAAATGGCTTCCCTTTTTTCCCAAGTATATAAGCTACTTTATAAGTTGCCTCAATTTCCAGGTCTTATTGCTGCTTGAGAGAATTGTCTTTGCTTTCACTTTTCATCTTTTAATTTCTGCTATAAAACCTTTCGTGCCTCTCCCTCTAATTTAAAATATTTGTGATCCTTATGAGTGTTATAATGCTCATGAGCATTGAATTTCTTTAATGTTGACATTGCAGTATCACAAAGCAAACAAATCATCTTATCTTTAGCACAAACAAGATAATATTGCAATTCCCAATCCTCATTAAAAAATGTTTTCTTCCTTCAGCTTTCTCTTGGTTTTCTTTGACATGATGGGCTGTTAAGCAGACAAAATTAAAAACTACTGTCGAGCTGTGCAACTATTCACAAATTCCACTTCAAACAGAAACACAGAGCACCATTGTCAAAAGCTGATAACAGACTGGTGTGCTCAATCCCCATAAACTCTTGCCAACCAGCCTCATGTGGTAGTGGTGCCAGTCAGGCAGGGGAAGTTAGAACTAAATCATGAGTGTAGCAGTCATTAATTTAGCCATAATGTTCTAATTGTGCTGATCAATCTGGGAAGATTATTTCATTGAAACTTATTTGATTCTTTGGTATTTTAAATACGTTCATTTTAAAAATAAAATAAAAATATAAAAGACTAACAAAAATGTACTAATAAAAATGTCCTATAAAATTTGGATTCAGTCAAAAGGCTGCATTTAAGGACTTAGAAGGCCACAGGTTCCCCACATCTGTGCTATTCTTATGGACAGGGTGGCCAAGGAAGGACTCTCTACTAAGGTGACATCTAAACAGAGCCCAGAGTGAATTCATGAGTGAGAGGAACACACAAACACAGTACAGTATGAGAGTACAGGAGGAGTCCCTTCAGAAGAATTAGGAAAGTCTCCTAGAATAAGAATTTTTATAGTCCAAGAAAATAGTGTGAGGAAGGCTAACATTAAAAAGGTAAAAGATTATTAACCATAACGTTTGAAGATTTGTATTTTTGCTTAGACAGTAATATGATTCAAACCATAAATCCAACTAATACCTATTTTACTTCCTTAATTGAGTGAATTATGTTCTCAAGCTGTGTATTGTGCCAAAAGCCTATACAATACATTCAACTTATTTTTACATAATGACATGTTGTTCTTCTCCAAAGTAAAATAATTGGTATTAGTTGCCCTAACTATTAATAAATAATCTAGAGATGATTTAAAGTATACAGGAGGATGTGCCTAGGTTAAATGCAAATATGACAATACTACACCATTTTATATCAGGGACTTGGTATCCTGGGTGGGGGGTCCTGGAACCAATTTCCCATGGATACTGAGGGATGACTATATATTTCACAACTCTGAAGTAAGGCAGAATATAGTGATCTTTATATCAGGGAAAATATGACAATTTGGATCCTCCAAAAGCCAGCAATAAATAGACGAACCAGCGAATTAACATACAGTATACAAATATACTAAAATATCCATTAAGGTAACAACTTAATCATTTGCTCAGTGCCCAAAAAATATTAGAATTGTCTATTGAGTTGTTTCTTTGCTCTCTCCCTACTCTGAGAAAGCCATTTTTTCTTTCTTCCTACCAACAACCTTCCATTTTCTTCAACTTTCAGCTCAAGATTCAGTCAATACAAAGCCTTCCTTTCTAGCTTCAATTTTTAGTACTCTAACCCTTTATTTATCTGATAATTCTTCTATAAATATTTTCACCAATCAAGTATTTTGTAAACTTTAGAGTAGGATCTCCTCTCTCCTTTTTAAGCTCAGAGCACCCAGGATAAGTGTTCAATGAGGAGCAAATTGCCAGGCTTCTTTCCATTTCAAAACCCACCCCTGGCCCAGGAAATTGTTACTGTACACCTGAATTGCTCTAACAGACTCCCAGAAGTTACCTGCCTTCAGCCTCTGGACAAGTATTGTCTGATTATGTCACTCCCTATTCAAATCTTATGTTGCTATTTTAGAATTTCTAAGGAGGTAGGAAGTAGTCAAAGCTATAATTTTTTCTTTATCCTCTCCTCCTATACCTTCACCCCATAAAAAGTATATAAACCTTAATCCAGTAATCTTACTTAGAACCTAAAATAAGTAAATGACTATATACTCTAATTTAGTCATTTCAGTGTTGGTTACAAAAATTGGAAATTATCCAAATGCCTTTTAATAAAATGTTTAAATAAATTGTAACACATCAGCTGAGGGACTACAGAGCAAAAATGCAAAACAAAAATCAAGAAGACCATGTAAGAAGATGGAAAATATATCTCGTTATAAGCACAATAAAACTGTATCTATACTATGATTAAATGTATATATAGCATAAAAATATAGAAAAAATGAAAACAACTAATATATTAGGGTAGTTGGGTGTACTTTTTGTTTATATTGTTTTTGTAAGAAATTAGGATTAGTACATATCAAATACTTCCACATCTTCTATATCTTCATCTCTGGAGTTGTAATATGTATACAGTGAGCTTTATGATTTAGGAAGATGGTGCAGAGTTTCTATAAGGTCTTATATGACCATAAGTTTCATTATATTCACCTAAAAGTGAACATAAACTCTTCACTGAGAATTTCAACAAAGGTTGTAATAAAACAGAGTTTCTGGATAACCATCAATTAATCAAAATACCTTACGGTTCATTCCAGGTTTTACCCTGTATTGTGTACAAGGATACCTAAGAGCTGATAGTTTTGTTGTCATTTTCTTTGTTACAAGGTTTGTGTACAATTACAGACCACATTACTCTGAGCCCTCAAAACTAAATGGGAATTGAGCTGCTGAAGTCCAGGCCATTTCTTTGAAAAGGAATGCCTTCCAGCTATTTTTCTTTCTTGTTATACTGAATTTTCTTATGGATCTAACTATGGATATATAAAAGGCAGAATAGCTTCATGACTGATTTATTCTTATTTCAGAATTCTGGCATTAAAAAAATCCAGTACCTAATCAGTTAATATTAATGCATTCAGAGACTTTGCATGTCTACTAAATAATAGTACAACCTTGTAGTGGGACAATTTAAACTCAGGCTCCTTGGGCTCATTTATCATCTTTTTCTGTAACCCCATAACAGTTCTTTGGAATTGAGGAAGAAGATAAATGGACCCCTGGGAAACAAATATTTACAAACCTTTTGAAATGATTTTTAAGTAGAAAAGGAAATATTCCATTATCTATGCTGATCAGATGAGAATTCACAACACAGGGTCAAGTACAGTGTGTCCTGTTCAACCTCATAATCATTTGCAAATAAAACTATCCCAGATTTCAAACTTATAAATGAAATTCCAAATCTTAGTCATTTTTTTACTTAATTACAAAGGTAATGTTGACTTCTTATTTTTAAATGGGTTATTTAATATGTCGATTGTCTAATAAGACCTTTATTGGTTTGCTGTTGTGACCGCTGCCCTACCCTTGAAAAGAAATGGACAGGAGGTAAAATGCAAAAACATTAATGGTAAATTCTAATCCCTGAGTTCCACATGGTCACAACCCACATTAACTGTTAATATACTTTTCTTCCTTACTAGAATAAAAAACATTTATTATAAATAAAACAACAAAGTATTTGGAAAACATTAATATAATCAATAGTCTTTCACTTTAATTATACAGAAAAAGCCACAGAAACAAACACATCACCATTTTGACCCTAGCTAGCCATGACGAAAATCTGACATGTGTCACACAATGAGACACTATGCAGATAACACAGAACCCCTCCCCTTAATCCCTGGAAAGGCAATTCAAATCATAAAATGGAAGATTATAAATCTTGAGTCCTTATACAAATGACTTCATTAAAGAAAATAATATATGCAAATGCAAAGCAACAAATATTCAGCATTATACAAATATAAACAGTACTACTTTCTGTTATTTGTTACTATTTCTTTGGTGCTTGCTACATGATTATTTATCTATCCACACAGACTATGATGTGACTTGTGAGAGTCTCAAAGAACTAACAAAATGTACAAGAAAGAACTGATAGAGCTTTCTTCTACCAGTTGATTTTTTCCCCAACATTTAAGATATCACTTTCTCTCTCTCTCTCTCTCTCTCTCTCTCACACACACACACACACACACACACACACACACAAACGTCTTCTCAATAGCTTCAAAATTGGATAGGGGTATTTTGAAAAAGTCAATCAATAATACTGCATTAAGGTAATTTATTGGAGTAGGCTGTAACTTAAACATAACCCTTAGTGTGGTGTTTTTCTTTATCATTTTTGTTTTCTTTGTTACTATTTTTAATATGGTAAACATGTCCAATGGCTGTAATATGTTTCCCCAATCGAAATATGAGTGATAAAAAGAAGTGACTAATTTGAAATTTAAACACTTGAATAAGCTGGAGGGGGCATAAAACAGAAGCTGTAAGAGAACGTAATGGAATGGAAATTGCTCAAACTAAATGTGTGATAGGGCAAAGCCCTCTGACATATGCCATGTCTCTAAATGAAGTAAAGGTATGTGACATGCCACCTGGGGTTGTATGTGTCACTGTTTGTTTTGTATGCCGCTCACTCTCTCCCATAGCTGCTACATATTACTAAATGTTAAAACCTTTAGTCATCATATTTTAAATATAACCTCTTGGTGACAGGAGAAACAGAGCACTCTGACCTGGGGCCTTGTCTGGGTTTTCACACATTTCATATTGCACATGCATTTATTTTTCACATTAAGGTTTATGGATGTATCTTTTTAGCCTCATATAATAAAAGTAAAGTAACTTGTGAGCCTATGTCAACTCTAAGCTAAATGTTACAAGCTATGACAAAAAAGGTTTTTATTGACATCAGTGATTAGTAGTTTTATGTTTCACATAGGCTTTTAATTTGCAGTCAGTAAATTGGATTTTTAATGTTAAAAGAATAATCACACTTGAAAACTTTCTGGAAAGTGTATATAAAGTGCTTTCAATAAGTTTTCCATCTGACACTTAAGAATTTTAAGGGGGTTTTATATTATCTAAAATTGTCTAATAAGGTTTCCAATAACATACTTTTTCAAATAAGTGAACAGAAAGCCCATAGTTTCAATCCCCACGGCTCTCTATTTAAAGCTGTATGGCACTCTTCTCCTGACATTTTATTCTGCATTATACCTATGGTTGCATCAGGTTTCCTTAGAATATAAGCCACGTGAGGAAGGAACCATGGTTCAAAAATGACTAGCATTTACTGAGTGTTTATGTGTCAGATCTATCATTCCCACCTACATGATCTCATCTTATCCACTGTTGAATCCCTCCATGTTGCAGCAGAAGCCTTTTCACGGATGAAATGGAGTTATGAAAAGAGCTCCTCAAACCTAGTCCAAATATTGGCTCTGTCAATTGCAGTGTGACCCAGAACAATGTCTGTAAAATGGGGTTAATCATACCTGTCCTACATAAAGTAGGATAATGCAGATAAATAACGTAACAAATTAAATTAAATGCATATAAAGTGCCTAACAGAATCCTTAGCACATAGGAGGGCTCTCAATAAAAGGTTTTTTTCCCTTTCCCAGAAGTAATATGTAATACACACATATAGTTATCATAACTGCATATCACTGGTACCCAGAGCATATCATGAATAAAAGAAAGAAATGTTTATTGTATTCACCTCTTATTAAGTTTCATTTCATATGTAGCACTTAAGTATGTCAAGAACTAAATCGATCCATTTATCAACTCAAATATCTACATATCTATGCCATAACAGTATTTACTGTCTGTTTTTCTTTTCTTTCTTGTTAGGTTCAAAAGAAATTATTCAAGTACTTATCAATTTCAGATATGTTGTCTTTGCACAGCAAATATTTATTTAAAAAATTAAATGCTAAAATCAAAGGAAAATAATATTTAGAAACATTGTATACAAGCATAATAATGAAACTGATTTTCAAATATAAATGGAAAAAGATGATAGTACATTTCAGAAAATAATGGAATCACCAAATCCCATTTGAGTGTAAGAAATAGGTCTATGTGGTAAAATACATGATAATAATTCTGGAATTATAGCAATGTTATTACAAAACGTTTGTATTCCCAATTTCTCTATTATACCAATCTCAACAACAGAGACACACGAAGGGAACTAGATTTGATCCATTGTTCTTTTCCATACCAGTTCTGTTTGGACAAGCTGGACAGCATTTTTTCCTTTTGAGCCAGTTTGCTCCATAGGAGATATGAAAAGATCACCTACTAGCTAGCCAAGTACCTGAAGGAACTTCCACACCTTTAGAGAAGTATGAACTTTCCTTGACAGAAGAAATGATGCTACTGTACAGGGGAATTCACAGTCATGGCATAGCTCCTGATTTCGTTATCTTAGAAATTTTTTTTGAAAAGAAGAACCCCAATAAGCTATGGATGTCAGGACAGAAGCATGCTCTATATGACTGCCTTTCAAAAGATGGAAAGAAGAATAAAATTAAACTTTGGCAAAAAGGTGCAGAAGACAAACATATTTGGAAAAGATATAGAAAAAGCTCCAGATTGTTTAAAGTATAATATTTGGTAAGCTATTATTATAGATTAATGATAGAGGACAAATTCTTTTTTAGAGATTCTCAAAATTTGTCAGCTGGCTTTACTAGATTTGACATCAAAGTAAGCTAAATTTGTAATGTCAAAGTGGTTTTATCTCTAAAGCATAAAATGTATTGACATTTTCATATATACATTAGTTTCCTAATTAATAAGATGTACACAAGAACACAACCCTTTTACCTTTGCCATGGGAAAAATATATACACCGATTAGGTTATAATACCATAATAGTATGATCTTCTTAGAAATCAGGTATCATAGACACTGTTACTTTCTCATTGTTGTTTAAAGTACTCATTTCTTATTTGATAATAAAAATGTCCATGCATGTAAACTTGTAAAAATTTTGTATTTTGTATCAGTTTTAATTATTTCATCAAGTAGACAGCTGAATCCATAATAAAACTGCTCAGATTCCCCCACTACATTGTACATAAATTGATATAAAGACAATGGCTTACGCATCTTTCTATCTGTGGCATGTAGACTCATGCCATATATATATATATATATATATATATATATATATATATATTTATAAGAGGGGCACACAAGAATAGATCCAGGTACTATAGGATCTGAAGCTTACACAATTGAGGGTCCTCTGTAAACAGAGAATATAAAATTACAAATATGTAGTATGTATGAAAGTAAATGTCTACTTAGGGAAATCTCAGAAAATTACAAATGTTAAAAATCTGACAATTATATTCCCAGCTCAACTTCTACTTACCAATAATCTAATAACGCCTATGGCCATTCTGAACTGTGGCAGACAGAAAGTCAAAGAGGGAAGAATTAGCAGTCTTAACCAATTGTGGTTAAAATATTTTAATTCCGCATATTTTATAAAAATATAAGACCAGCTAAACATACTGTTTCAGTCCCTCCCAAGGCTTTGAGGGTCCTGACACTTGAGCTTTTTAAGCTTCTGGGAGAATTGGTTGTTGCTGACACAATAACAGTGATGAGAAGGAGTTGATAGGTATGAGTCAAATCCTTCTAAAATTGAACTGAATGAGAGAGACTCAAAACATTCTAGGGCCAATGTAGAATATGAAATCACCCAGGAATCTATCCCTACTTTACCCCTCCTAACTCCTTAATCTCCATTACTCCCTGCCTTCCAAGGATCTACTAAATAATAAATGTAGCAAGTGATTATCTGGGCAAACCTTCACTTACATGCTCCCAGTGACAGGCAGTTCTCTACTCTACAATGAAGGCCATGCCATTTGAACAGCTCTAACTGTTCTACTGATGCTCAGCTCAAATACGCTTTCAGTGTGTAGAATGCAGACCCAGAACACCCTATGGAATTATTTCTTCTGAGCTACAAGGAAGAAAGCTAATACCTTTTCTATGTGAGTTCCTCAGATATCTGAATATAGCTTTTATATAAAACCCAGAATTTTCTTTTCCTACTAAACATTCCCAGTTCCTTCAGCTACTGCCTGTTATCCTGGTTGCACACTCCAAATGTAGTTGAGTTTTTAAGAAAGACAAGACTTTGAATATAGTACCCAAAATGTAATTGGCCAGTATAAAGTACAGCAGGACTCCTGTCCATTGCCTAACATTGCAGAATGGTTCTGGACTACAGCTTCCATTGAAACATCTATGCAGTTTTAATTTTAGCAGCAAATGAAATTTACTCTCTTCATCCTGTACTTATACAGTTGGCTTTTTAAACCAAAATCTACAATGTTATTAAATGTTCACCAGCCTTTAGTACTTGGGTCTATTTCCAGATAAGTGATACATTTGTATTGGTTTATGTACCAGCCCCAGCAGTGTAGGCATGACAGGCATCAGACAGAGTTTACTAAGAAACCCAGAGATGTATTAGTCCACATGTGCCAATTTTAATATCCAGAAGAATAAATAATAGTTTGTAAAAATGATATTGGATATTTCTCTTTCAAATAGAATCAACACAATTGTATTTGATAAAGAGAAAGAAAGTCTTATTCTTTTCTTTTTTCTTCCTTTTCGATTTGTTTGAGGAGGGTTTTGTTGCTGCTGTTGTTAGTTTGAAGTAAATCTAAGTTAAGAACTATCATTCCCCTCTATGGGGTTCTTCAGCCTTTTCTCTATGGTTCTCTTATTTAGCTTATTTTCTTTAGATAAACAGGCAAGTCCAAATAAAAATATTGTGCCTTATTATTAGTAAGTATCCAAATGTCTCAAACATTTCTCCCAATTTCATCTGCTCTGAGTCTTTTTCTTTTTTTTAAATTATCCAGTTTGTGCTCAGTTATTACCTTCCTTCTAGATTCTTCCAGAGTTCTTGGAGCAACTGTGCTTACTAGTTCCTAGGTAATTTCTCTTGGGATTTTTTGTTTGTTTGTTTATTTGTTTGTTTGGTGGTTGTTTTTTTTTTTTGAGACAGAGTCTCACTCTGTCACCTTGGGTAGAGTGCAGTGGCATCATCGTAGCTCACTGCAACCTCAAACTCCTGGGCTCAGGTGATCCACTTGCCTCAGCCTCCTGAGTAGCTGGGACTACAGGTGTGCACCATGATGCCCGGCTAATTTTTCTATTTTTAGTACAGATGGGTCTCGCTCTGGCTCAGGCTAGTCTGCAACTCCTGAGCTCAAGCAATCCTCCCGCCTCGGCCCCCCAGAGTGCTAGGATTACAAGCGTGAGCCATAGAACCCCTCCCTTCTCAGGTAATTTCTAAGAGAATATGACAACACCTGCTCCTACCTCTTAATCCCTGTTGGCTGAATCTGAATGAATGATTCAGCACAAATCATCAACTTGACTTTCTCAAAGGAGATTTTGACATTGTAACCAACATATGTGGGAGAAAGGTTAACATATAACTTAAATATGAAGCAGGTTTCTTTATAATCTCCATATTCACGAAAACAGAGTGATTAAGGCCTTATTAAGGGTGGATGTGTCTTCAAAGAGTACTGTCAACTGATCTATTCCTATATGAGAAGACACTAGAAATCTTCAAAAGCATAAAACTGTTTATGCATGTGTAGTTTTGTTTCTGCCCCCACCCTGAGTTCTCCCTGAGCAGATTAGTATCACATTTACTAATACTGGCAAATGCCTAGGCCATTTCACTTAGCTGTCTCCAGATGAACAACCCGTGAAGAAATTATTCCCATAAAGCCCAGTAAACCTTTTGCCTAGAGTACAAAATTATAATATTCAGAAGGTTCCAGATGCCTCACGTTCACCCAGAGCTCCCCAGGGCTCTGCAGTCACACATTCCCACCTATATTGAGCAGTGATACATGTTATATAAAATTAAATTAAAGTGGAATTCATGTGGCTTTAAACCTAAATATTTCACAACTGCTACTCCAACAGTAGTGATGGTGGTCATTAACAAAAATTTCCAACAGTTACCACTTAATTTAATCAGTCACAAAATATCCATTCAAAAAATCCATATATATATATATATATATATATATATATATGGAATGAGGACATAGCAACGGTACTGATAATGTTATATTAACAATTATGCAACATCATTGTCTTAATAATGTTATTATATTGTGAATATTACAATAGCATACATACAGTATTGCCACATACATAACACATATATTGCACTGTTACCTTACAATAACAATATGTATTGTTAATGTTATTGCATAGTAATAATGCATTGTTAATAATGTTACATATATTGTATAATACAATATTTTATAATAGAAATTCTCTCCCATAATATGGACAGAATAATGTAATTATCAGTGTGATTGTTCCCCATTTGTTGAAAACATTCATGTAAATAGCATGTAAATAAATATGACATCTGAAAAATCAAAGAGCATTGGACTGGGTTTTCTGAGAGGCCATATCATTATTTTAGATAGAACCATGCATCTCTTCTAGGATGGAAGCCCAGTGAGGGTGCATTCTACGTCTGCCTTAGTAACTATGTTATCCCAAGAACCTAACTCCATCTCTAATATATATGCTCAATTTGTTCAACAAAGTCTAATAGTCCTCAACATTTTTTCCAGGCCTCTACACCATTCAAAAGGTAACATCTTTAAGCTGGGCCATTGGGGGATGGGGCGGATCAGAATCAGTGGGAGATATTTGTCCCCTCACTCATGACAGTGGTTCCCAACAATTTTTCAAGGAAAGATATTCATTTTATTGTTCCTCATCAACAGCACCAAGTTTAAGAAATTTTTGTCTAACAGATAGTTCTAAGGTGGTCCCAACCGTCAGTCTTTGTCACAACACCGTATTTGATTTTTTCATGATACTTACGCCAATCAAAAATTGCAGTGTGCATTAAGTTACTGTTTTGATTGCCCATTGCCCACCTCTAGAATGCAAGTTCTACAAGAGAAGAGATGCTACCTTCCTAGTACACCATTGACCTCCATACATAGAACAGCATCAGGCAGATTCAGAGAAGGATCACAATACACGTTTGTTAACAGAATAAATAAAATTATAGAAAATATATTTCTTAATTAGAAGTCTCCATTGCTAGTAAGATACAACATCAATAAGTTTTTCAAAAAAAGAAGAAAAACTACAACATTAAATGGATTTGCTGATTTTAAAGTAAGCTATATTCTGATTTTAGGAACATTAAAACAGGAATTCTAAAATCAAGAAATGTATTTTGGCTTTATCGTCTTAAAATTAGTCAAGGATTTACATAGTTGCTAGAGTTTCTCATCAGTGTGGAATAGCAAATGTCATCTGATTGTGTGATAAATCCCATGACCCATAAGGAAATACAGCATATTAGTTGTTCTGGGCAGGTTTGTGAGTGATAACTCTACCAATTTCTCCTGGATTTTAAAAACATGGACATTAGCTATTGACCTCAAAAGTTTTTAGATTAGGAAACACAAATGTAGTTACACCTGCCCATTTTACAGGTGAAAAAAACAACAACTAGGTCTCACAGGTTCAGTGATTCTAGATAACCCTGAGGTGATCTACAAGGCTATAGATGTTTCCCACTGCTACATCTCCTTCATCCCTCTAAAGAACTCTTTCCATTTTAACAAGGAAAAACACTTTGTACAGTGTATGGCACATAAGAGGAGCTCAATAAATGCTGGTTTTCTTTATTGTTAGATTTATATTTGCTGGCAATAAATAAACAGAAAAACTGTATTTTCAAAACCTGTAATAGATCTTAAGTTAACCCTGTGGTTCTTCATGATCTCCTTTACAGCATCCATTCTCATACCACAAAGAGTTGCAGTGAGGGAAACCAAGAAGCTTCACGTGGCAATTTTGCTCCGCTAAAGCTCAAAGTTTTTGCACTGAAATGTTACTGTTTTTAAAAATTAAATAAAAGGGAAGCGGGAGAGACAGAGTGTGTGTGTGACAGCGAGAGAACGAAGGAGACAGAATATGAATGAGAGAGTCGTCAACCATTCAATAGCTCAGCAGGATCTAGATTTCATTTTAGCCACATCGCAGAGTTCAACGCTGATCTAACTACTAGCATGATTTTTGGGCGTCTGTTTGCAGATGCAGTAGAATTATCAATCCGAACAGACACACAATCCAGGTCCAATGTCACTTCTCCTCATTATGTTAATAGTTAATACATGCAAATGAAAACACTCTAGCAATTTGATTTCTTTGAAGATAGTTTGCATATTGTCTTAGCCATAATGACTGTACACTTCTCTCAGCCTCCATTTATGCAAGGGTAGTGTAGTTCATTTTTATCAGCTCAAGTTCATTTTGGCTGCTATTGGAATGTATGTGCATGTTTCTTTTTTACCTTTCGCCTAATTACCATTCAGGTACCATAAGCAGATTTTTCATGCTATTGGTGTTTTTCTTAATTAAGAAACAAATGAATTCTCCCTAGCAAAAAAGATGGTACAACAGAATAAGATGCCAGGGGCTGATGTTCTGTTTCTTAATTGAAGCAGTTCTATTGTTCGGTGTCGGTAGAGAGGGGGCAGACATGTCATAAGTGTAGAATGTTACTAGTACAAAAATAACATAAAACTACTTTTAAAAATAAAGAAGGAATACAAAAAAATGCTGTAAGAGCTTTGAAAACACAGATTTTTATCCACATATTAATTCTGACAGAAACAAAGTAGCTTCATTTACAAATCCCTCGCACTTAGAAAGCCTGAGGTTCTAACCTCAGTCCTGAGAGATATGCCTGCCCCTCTCTGCTGGTCTAGTTAACTGCATCCTACTTATTTGCTCTTCATCAATTAAGGAGGCAGCCAGGGGAACAATTTGTTTCTTTAATTTGTGAATAAACCATTTCTATTTTAATTTGCATTCTTCTTTTTCTACCCACAGTAAAATCTCAATGTCCCATCCATATATTCAATATGCATTACTACAACCTCAAAGTAAGATGCATGCAAATTCATAGACAACTTTTTCATTTCTCTTAGGGTGATGGAAACTTCAAGGAATCAAGATGTTAGGAGTAAACTGAGTCTTTTACTCACTACTATACTGATGGCACAAATCTGGACTAGTGAATGGCATAAAAGGTTACATATTTTTCCTTTACTAAAAGCTATGGACAAATATTCTTTCACTCATGGCTTTATTCCTTTCTCAGATAACTAAATTCCCACCTTATTATTTAACTTAGATTTTTTTTACTTGAAAATCTACTGCGGTATTTTAAATAAGCTAATAAAGATTTAACAAGAGGCATCTTACAGAGTAATATGTTTTTCTGACAGGGAAAGAACATTATAAAATATGGTCTTTAGGTATCAATTTCTAAATTACTGAGTTTCTACTAATATAGATCACACTTGCTGTCCTTCAGGTGCCTGAGTTATGTATGGAATACATCTAAGAGCCAAATGGAATAAAAGGATTTTAATATATATAAATAATATACATGTGAATAAAACATATCCTCATGTAGTTGCTTCCTATATGGAAGGAAGAGGGCATAACTAACTTGCATTATCATAAATATACTTAAACACAGTAATAAAAATTAAGGTGACCCTTTACTTACGAAGACCTAATATTTTATGATAATATGGAATATCATGGAAAATCCATTTCAGTTGCTGTAAAAGCAGAATTCATAGGTGTTGAAAAGTAAATATAAAATTTTATTTTGAGATGATTTTTAAAAGTTTTTAACAAAGTACAGAAAATATTTTATGAATCATCTCCATGAATGCCAATTGGACAATTTAAAGAGAGTTTTTTATGGAAAAGAATGTCTGTGAGAAACAGATTTGTAGCACACAATATTACATACATACACACAACTAAAGATCATTTGTATAACCACTACAATTTTGAGAATCCATATTTCCATGAAAGTCATAGATAATTTTCAAAGAGTTTAATTCATTCACAAAATTTGAAATCCTATGAAACTGTCAAGGGAGTCCTCAATCTGATTATTTTTCATTTCACCACTTTTTTAAAAAAAAGTATGAACAATGACCAAAAAAAATAAAAAGATTTTCATGTCCATGTTATTTATGCTCTGATATATTTGAAGAGGATTTACTTAAGGTCACTCCCATAATGATAAAATGTTATATGATATTCAGTTATTGACTTGTTTTTGATAATGTAAAATATGAAATAAGACCTAGTAACAACACTTTTCCTTCACTTTCCTGAGTTTCTATAACATTGGAATGGGTGGGAAAGAGAAGGAAAGCCAGGAATTTTGGAGCTTTGAGATTTACAAATAGATTCTATATATATGGAAGAAATGTGGACCAGAATGAAAAAAATTTTTCTTGAGAGTGTTTATAGAGCCCCATGAAATTTTATTATTTCCTCAAATTCCTCAAGTAAAAAGACTAAAAATATCCATTATCACTCTTAACCCAATAACAAATTGTTTAGAAAACACATTTTCCTTACTCCTGCAGTGGTGTGAAGCTGTTGTTTTGCCCCACTCCCCGTCTCCGACTTGCTAACGTGGTGTCCCTGCCAAATTCTTGGCATTGGAAGTGAGGGGGAAGAGGCCATACCATAACGTGTTGATAATGAGGAGATAGAAATAGCAAACCAGCTGGATTGTCCTAATAAAGTATGTCTGGGATTTAGAGACACAACAACTATGTACTCAGGTCATCCAGATGCATTTATTTTAACCAACTGGTTTCTTCAATGACCTTTTCAGATACCCCATTCAGGATCTCTCTAAATAAATTTTGTATATTCTGAAAAAAACAAAACAAAACAAAAATCTTACTAATCATTTTTTCTGGTAATGATTATTATACCCAAAGCACTTTGTATTATTTAATACCAAAAAATTAGACAAAGTAATCTATAACAGATGTCAGAAATTTTAAAAATGTTTTACTCTATATATAATTTTTGTGATGAATATTTTACATTCTACTATCAATCCATTTTATAATCATTTCCCAGTGAAGCTCAAAATATTTTCCCCTTGGGAATAAGTATTGGCTACTTAAAAATTATTTTGGGGTTGTACAGGCAAAATCATTCAATTAGAGTTACTCCAACTAGGAACAGTATTTACAAAATGAAAATACTTCATTTAAATATTTGTCTACTAAAATATGCAACCCCAAAACCTTTAAAAATTATATTTTAGATACACAAGGATATTTATCACTACAAAAGAATAATTTATTTTCATGGATTTCACCTCAAAAATACTAATAATAAAGAAAAGTTTTACTAGTGCATGCCTGGTAGTGTTATAATATAGTCTTTGCATGTATTAATCCATTTAATCCCTTCAACAGCCCTTGTATAGGCCTCTTTAATAACCTTGTTTTTACAAATAGAGGAAACTGAGTCAAAGATTAAGTAATTTGCTCAAGGACAGGCAACAAGGAAGTAGCAGAGCTGGAATTTGAACCCTGATGCAAGACTCCAGAGTTCTGAAACATTCTAGCATACCACCTCTCTAAAGAATGATTGTATAATTCAATCCCCTTCTAAATAAAAAGGTCAATACATGCCTTTGTGCCACACATCCACTCAAGTACCATCTGATAGGCAGTCATTGCATTTTGTGTCTTGAAGTTAGTATGTAAGTTTACCTACATCTTCATTTTCAAATTATTTCTTAGGATACTCAGACCTCTGGACTAACACATTTCCACAGGGTAGCTACAGAGGAGCAGCACACCATTTGATCATAATATACTGCATGTAGTGGACAACCCAACTGTGAAAATGAATCCTAGTAACACCAATAATCCTGCTGACTCTTTACTCCAGAAATTTTGTATAGTCTTCTAGGCAGAGGTAGTTCATCTTCAATAACTTATTCTTCTAGGCCTTGCTCTTAGTCTATTTTTAGTACCAACCACTAACTTTATCATCACAAAAACCACTTGTAGCTTTTCAACAGTTGATGGTTAGAACATCAGCAGGCCACATGGGAGCCAGGGGCTGGATCCACTTTGGGTATGTGTTCTTCTGATTCTTTCCTTTACTCCTCTGGGACTTTAAGAATAGAATTCTTGATGGCAAGACATACCTCAAGAGATCAAATCAATTTTTTTCCAAACAATTACTTCTCTATTTGCATAAAGTCACTGCATAATGCCACTGATCAGATGAATTTACCTATAAGACCATGTATCTTGATAGCACCTCTGTCCAAACTCAGAATGTAAAATACGAAATTATTATTAAAATCTTCAACACTACCTGGGTTGTTCACAATCCATGAGAATGAATGGAATGAAATTGACCATTAGGTCATATGTGGTAACAAGGCTGAAAATGTTAGAAGACCCTTATAGGTAAAAACAAACTTAACAAATTGCATTAACTTTTCTAGGCTCTAGGTTTCTTCAAATGAGAGAAACAAATATTTAATTTGTTTTCAGATCATAATTTCCTTCAACTCTACATTACTTCTATTCTAATTTTATGTCCATTTCTTTAAAATAACTTGACAAAAATTCAACATATTTTATTTTACTTCAACTCTGTCATAATTATCTGAGGATATTTATGTTGGCATTTATGAACTAAGCCCTTCACATTTTCTTCAGGGGCATCCTTCTTAAATCCCGCTGATACCCTAAGCTTTAGCCTCTGCCGTGCACTGGTTCCTTTCCTTGTGCTGTTCTTGCTTCCCATAAGAACACATGGGATAGCTTGGAAGATTTTCAAGGATACAAAATCCTTAATAAGGTACAAAAAGCAGCAACACATTTGGCCCAGAACCAATTTAAAAATATTTCTGTATATAATAGTATGGATAAAAATGACAGGCATCTTAAAATCACTCAGAAGGTAAAACATTTGATATGGATGAGAGATGAACTGTTTCAGGCAGAGCAGGACAAAATTTCTACACTCAGGAAAACAACATCATGGGGATAAACTTCTCTTTGTAAAACAGGGCCTACAACAGTACATCAAATTTTAAAGAATAGATGTTTTATCTAAAACCAAACTATCATACACTGTTAATCTGAGGTTAATAACATAGCCATGACCTACGTTAAGAATAGAGAAATACTATATTTTAAAAGGCAATGTATTTAAAATCTTTTTCTCTGTGCTATTTCCTTCTCTAAAGTAAAACAGAGCTTAATCTTCACTTGAGTCCTCACTTTTGGTATATTCTTATATAAGCTTAATAAGAACTACAGAGAAATGTATCGTTATAGTTATTCTTCCCATATTAATGTCTTAATTAGATAGACATTGAAATATTTTATCAAATTTTTTTCCATCTCCCACTTTCTTCCCAACCCCCAATAGTATTTTTATCCTCTCAACTACACAACTGAGGGGAAGATGAATAATTTAAAACTTAATTATCATGGCAATATATACCTGATTATTTTCTGCCCCTGAACTTCCACCTCCCACCCCGGCCATATACATGCACAAAACAGGATTTATTTTTACTAGCAGTACTGGCAGTGGTATGAAAATAACATCTTCACTTTCCAATGTACGCATATTAGTTTTAATTTTTATTATTGGTATTAATTTGTAACTGGTTAGAATTGTTATTGGTTAAAAAATTAAAACAATATTAACAGGCATACAGTGGAAAGGGAGTCTATGTGCTACTTTAAACTCCCAGGCCTAATTCCCCAAAAAATAGCATCATCAATAATTTCTTGCACATTTTTTTCAGAAATTTTAATGAAAAAATATATGTATCTACTATCTATTCATTCTTTCATTTTTTTAAATACCAGTAAGGGCATATCATACTGAATTTTTTTTCATTTTATAAGTCTTTGAGATATTTCCGTATCAGCATGAACACATCTGTCTTATCCTTTACAATACACGAGAGGGTTGTACCATAATTTTATTTAACCCATCCCCTATTAATGGACATTTAGGTGATGTCTAATTTTTTGCTATTACAAACCATGCTGTCATGAGCACATATATGAGGGTTTCTACACGATATGTGGAATCTCTGGGCCAAAGAGTATATGTGCAATTTTAATTGCTATAAAATGCCAAATTGTCTTTCAAAGAGGTTGCAAAAATTGGCAATCCCAGTGGCAATTATTCTGCCCACTTGCTATTGAACATTTTTCCTTCTCGATATTAGTTATAAAACTAGGCTAATGCATAAGACAATCTCATGAGTCAAGCACAAACAGATTCAATTAAAAAGATACTGTTCTGTTCATTTACTTTTGCATGTGTTGTCTAGCCCCAATAAAATATTCATACTAAACTACTGAAAGCAATGAGTGATTGTTTTAGCCATCAGCTACAATGCTGTTATTAAATCTGTGTCTAAAAGGTAGAGGGTAGCACAGGTCTAAAGTTGAATTTGAGATAACAATAATTGTTAAATTTAACAAAATGAAAACTAACTGAAGCCCATCATCAGCTCACAGGTTTTCTTGTCCTCTCCCACTCCAAATTGTAATTTGGTAAGGCCATGCAATTATCAAGCAGATTCAAAATACACTAATCAGGCTTTATTTTTCAAAATCTGCAATGACCATAATTAGCTAAAGGATGGATCCAAGTTCTTTAAATGGCACATAAAGCCCGTTAAAACTCTGGCCCTAAATCAGTTCTTAGGCTGCATTCTCTGTCACTCTTTCTCACATAGTTTCATCTTTGGCCAAATCTATTCATTGGACCTTGAAAAATACCAAGCTCTTTAATACCTTCCTGCTTTTGGCCAAGCTATTGTTTCCACCAAGACACAATTTCCTCTTGTCATTACTAGACCTCCTACTCGTCCTTCAGAACCCAGCTGAAATAGAACCTCAACCTAGAGGCTTAACCTGACTTACCTGGGCACCTCAGTGCCCACGTCACTTTATATCTCCATCAATCATGATTGGATCATACTGAAATTATGTCTTTCTCCTTCACTATTCTATGTGCTACTTAGGGGAAGAGACCATAGTTCATTCATTTTTGTATTCTTCCCTCCCCGTGGCTTAATACAATACTAACTATATGTTTGTTTAACGAATTTTAAATGAATGAAAATTTTAATTTAAGTTAAATTTAAAGCATGTGGGTAACACTTTTTCTTGGGGGAAAAATTGTAAAACCACCTTTATTAAAAAATATACCACAGGAAATGATGTGGATTTTTTTTAAATGTTCATTCCTCATTCATTCAGCTAATATTCTTTGAATGCTTGCTATGTGCCAGATACTCTTCTAGCAACTGGAGTTACAGAAGTAAACAAGACTAGGTCCCATACCCAATGAGCTTAGATTCTAGTGAAAAATCATATAATAAACAGGTAAATAAACTAACAAACACACAAATAAGGTTAATTTCAGATAAATGTCAATGTAATAAAAATAAATTAGGATAACGGCCTAGAGAGCAAATTGAGGCAACTTTTAACAGGGGCCTAGGGGAGACCTTTCTGAAGAGTTGACAAGGGAAGTGAGAAGTCAAGGATGAGAAGCCAGCCATACGGAAATCTATGGAAAGAACAGGAAGAGGAGAAGCTTGGTATGACCAAGGAACATAAAGAAGAACTGTAAGGACAAAACATAGTGAAAGCAAGTGGTTTATGGGGGCTAGGGTAGGGACTGGGAAAGGAGTGGTGTGCGGCGATGGTGTGCTTAGTGATCAGGTCAGACGCAAGGAACAAACCACGCAGGATGTGCTAGGCCATAATAAAAAGCTCGGATATTAATTGCAGAAGACTTACACTGGAAAATTTAAAGCAGCAAAGTGAAATGATTTGATTTTATGTTTTTGAAAAAACTCATATCGGCAAATAAAAATGAAACTGTTCCTATTTTACATGGCTACTTTTTAAAATGTAACAAGTGGTCATACAGATGCCTATATAGAAATTCTTTAGAATGGTCTTAAAGTTTTGGTGGGGCTGTGAAGCCCATTGAAAGGCCCATGAAAACTTCCTCTTAGAAACATTCTTGAATACATAAAATTTTGCATACAACGTGTGGATATTCACAAACTCTTCAAAGCCTAAGGATCCCAAGTTAAAAACGCTTGATTCAAGATACAATCATGTTTCTTTCTTAGGAGAGTAAGAACAATGTGCAGTTTCAATTCCTGTAATAGGTAAGAGGTTATTTCTCTATATAAAGAACATTGGTACTAACCACAGTTTAGAGAAAACAAATCCCCTAAGATCCACCTTAGTAACATCCCATACCTGAACCTCATTGTTATTTTTTCAAAATGAAAACTTCCAAACTAAGAGTCAAAGAACATCAAAGTGAATGTGAGATGAATCAGTCCAGCCTCTGCATCGCAAACTCTTACTTTTCCTTAAATGAGATTTCTGAATCTGTAGGATTGATCAAGAAACTGCAGACTGACCAACTCACTGATTCTTATCTTCCGTATATAAGGACTGCTAATCATTAATAGTTTTATGATGTGACATTTTTCATTTGTCAATGTTAATTTTCCTCAATTTATAATTAGTTAATTTTCAAATACAGCTTACCCATATATACAAAAAAAGGTACACCATTCCAAACCAGATGGAATAACAAAAAGAAACAAACAAACAAAACTAAAGGAGATAAAAGGGTTGAAAATGAAGTACTAGGTAATCTATTATATTAAGTGTGTGTGTACACCAAAAAACAAGTTATTAATCTTTAGAGAGCTGTCATGGATACGCAAAAACACCTAAATACTATCAAAGCAATTTGCACTAGACAATTGTTACACTGCCTTAAAATGAAACATCATTTTAACTGTATAATTTAGAAATGTATCACAGACTTACACTGTGATTGTGCAAGGAAAATCCATTTGTGTTCTCTTTTCTCTCATGTAACAAAAGTCTTGACCATTATTAGCTATCATCAGTAAATAGTATTACAACACCCTCATCAGTAATGTTACCATCAGAGTAAGATACTATAGGTGAGCTTTTTTCATCTGAACCGTCTTTTTTGCAAAAATTTTGTAACCATACCTATGATGATTTCTCACTATTTCCAAAAAATATATATATGATGATATATATTAATAATATGTGAGATATATGTGCCATATATACATGCATACATCATATGATATATGCACACGCATACACACACATACACAAAACACACATGAATTGTTTTGTTTCATATAAATATATGTAGAAGAAACCAGGTCATTTTCTTATGGCACCTTTCTTGGAAGTATTACTAATCACTGCTGAAATGGCCATCAGTACACCTTCCCTAATCATTTATTATGAGTACCACTTCAGGTTTTGGCACAAGTGTTTTCATATAGTATTCCACTTATTCTATCACCAATACAGCACCTTGCAGAATTCATCTTGTTGATATTAAGCCTACAGTATTAGCTGAGACCCAACTATCCTTTAGAGATCTGACCCTTAAAACTCAGAGAAAGAAAGCAATACATCATAGAGGATTTCTAGAGAGTATCAAACTCACCTAAAACTAAATTCAAATCCAAGCTGTCTAAATTCCAATTCTGTAACAGTGGTACTAATTTTTATGGTTAACATTGAAAAACATTTTATTCTAAAACCAGCTATTCTGGTTTACGCCTGCCTCCCTTCCCTCCTTCTTTCCTTCCTTCCTTCTTTTCTTCCTGCCTGTCTTTTAAGAACATTTATTCTAACTATTAATTATGTTCAAACTTAAAAATGTTCTACAATGTTGTTCTATAGTAGCATACAAACAAGCTAACATAGATTTTTAAAGTGATTCTAATATGTGTCATGAATTTGGGGATTTCCATGATTGAAATACAAAGAAGCATTCTAATTATCCTATCACCAGCAAGATTAAAGTTCAGCAAATTACAGCACAATCATTCAGTAACCATGGACCTGCACAACATACAAAGTTCTCCCATTGTACCACCTAAGGTTTCACCAAACTCTGACACGTATTAGACACACGTCTGTGTCAAAACTCTGTGACAAACTCTGACACGTCTGTGTCATGTATTAGAATATTTTTTAACCTAAGCGTCTCAGAATTTATAATACTCAAACACCTGGACTGATAACTCTAGATTAATTTATGCAGTAATTTTTCACCTCAAAAAAAACTATATTTCTTCAAAAGTATTTTTTTTTAATATTAGATTTGGCCAGTTTAAGTGTTATGCTGTTTTGTAGCACTTTACCTCATAAGATTATAATAAAATAAAATATGCAAAAGTCATTATATTTGGGTGTTTTGTAGCACTTTACCTCATAAGATCAAATGAACATATGCCCTTGCCCTTTGTGACATAAACAACATAAAAACATTAAATTAAATAAAACAGGGGAGTAGTCACACATTTCTGTTTGTAGACTGAATCTTCACGCCTTTAAATAATTATCAAATGTTAGGGCCTGGACCTAAAAAAGAAAGAATGAAATATTAATAATGTCCCACCTTGTGGGAGCTCGACATTACTTGACACTACACAGAAACCGACCTTTTTGTCCTTCAGGCTTGCCTACCAGGCCCCATCTTCTATCGCAAAAGCCAAATCATCTGATCCCAAACTAACTGTCAACTGCCTGTGATGGTGGGGAAGCCAGACATCAATCAATCAGGTTTTATCAGACGCTCTCTTCGTTTCTCTGTTGTGTTCATCTTATCATCTGACCCAGTTGTAGCCCTGACTTCAGAAGCTTAAGCAACTTGATGACAAAATATGCGCCTGTTTGTCCAAGATGCACATTGTTAAGAAGTGGGGTGATATTTTTAGCAGCTACCTAATATATTTGCAAATGAACTCTTGAATATTTCAGATTTATACAAGTCCCATGTTGGTCAGTCTCCCCTGCACATTTGAGTCTGTCCTTGGCAGTGGGAGGCCCAATATTTCCAAAATATGCAAGAACACTTACATACAAGTCAAACGTTATTGGAATATGTGGTTATTTTTATGTCAATGTAGGCAAAAAGGCTACAAAAATGAGAATTGAAGGATGTCATTTCAAGAAGAGAAAGACGACCTGATTAATAAGTGTGCACAATACAAAGTCAGTTTTATCCCAAATAATAAAAATAACTCAAAAATTAGAAGCCTTTTTATCTATCTATATTGATAGTAGTCTCGGGGAAAAAAATGTTTAAACCTTTAATGCTGTTGCTAAATTTATGTTAGCTGACCTCCTCCTCTAACAGCACAGTACAGAATATACGCCTATGCATAAACTAGTTAGGTAAGAAGACAATTATGACATAGATTATGAACTTGAAATTTTAAAATTCAAAGTAGATACTTGTTCTATAATTTCTACAAAAAAGTTAGAAGAGTAAAATACACATGTATTTTGTGGATATAAGCATTCTGTTAGCCCAAGTAACTGTCTTCTGGCCTAAATTTGTCTTTTTTTCTTCAAAGAGAAATTAGTTGAACTTTTAGATTTTCCTTAAAATCAAAACAACAGAGCTCAGGATGAATATAAGCTTTTCATTAATAGGCAATGTTGTCAATATACCGTCCATCTCTCAATCATATATTCACTGAACTATAATATATTTTGAAAAGCTTTTAAAAGCAGCATAAAATTTATCCACAGAATTTATTCACTAAAATGCATAGCTTAATCAAATAAGTATGGGCTATATAAAAGCACAAAGTATTACACTGATATATTTGACATGGATGAAAATGCACACCATGAAAATAATTTGTATACAGTGAGAAATGCATCATTCCAAAAGATTCCCACTGAATTCACAGGGTTTATAAAAAACAAATGCCTTTGAACTTCTCAGCACACAAAATGAGCAAGAAGGCTTACCAGTACATAGCGTTTTACGTTTTGGGGACATTAGATATGGGAAATTAAACAAGCTTCCACTAGAAAAATGGAAAAAATTTCCTTTTATACTATTGTCAGAAATAAAAAAATTTAAAAATGTTCTTACATACCAGCTATACTAAAATTAATCTATGATAGATTTTATCAGTTAATTATAAATAATCAGATCTTTTAATTGAATAGTGTGATAAGCTTTAAAGCCACTCTTCCAAATTAGCTAATCTAAATGTAGTAAATAAGGGGGAAATGGACAATATCGAGTATATTTAATTATTTACAGTGATTATTTTATCATTATTTTTATTATTTTTAAAACTACTTAAAAGTATATGATTTGTAGCTATCTTTCTGCATATATTAAGAGGAATTTGGCACTCAACTGAACCTGAAGACTTGTCAATTCATTATTTTTAATCTTCTAATCCTCAATTTATGCAATCTCCCAATAATTTCAGGATATATCACAGTGAAGTAGATAAAAGTCTTTTTTCAAGAATAAACCATTGTTCAATATTCCAAAGCGGCAATTAATAAGGAAATTAACAGTTAAAAGTCCCAGATTAATAGGAAATGAAGGACAAATATTTGCCTCTAACTCTAAATTTTGTATTTAATTCTTCACTCTATTCAAGTTTAAATACTTTTGCAAGTTTTATGATAAACAAACAATTTTAGAGATTATGGCTGAAAATTTTATGTCGATTAACTTACACTTACAAGAAATCTTCCATATGCAATATTATATAGCTGTCGACTGGTTGATAATTTACTTTTTTTCTCTCAATAAGAGATGCCCACAAAAGTTTTCCCAATGTGCATTAGAGTGACTCATATCTTCAATGGAATTTATTTCTAAGAAGGAAATCAACTAAAAAATAACATTAAATGCATCTTCCAATAAATGCTTACTTAAAATAATTTTCAAATAATTTAAAATTTAAACAAAATTAAAATATAGCTTTTTAATAGCCTACAAAAATTAGGTGTTACAGCTTTTGTGAAGGCTATTAAAATTATATATTTTTATGATGCCTATGTATAGGCTATTATATACATTTGTGAGTTGTTTATGATAAATCTGACATTAGCAAAAACCAAATCATGGACCTGAAAACATCAGACTAACACTATTCAACAACTTCTGGCAATTCAAAAGGGAGCATTTGCCCAAATACATAAAACTAAGCAGTCAGTAGCAGACGCCCATAAGAAATGAAGGTCTAGTCAACATTAAGTATTATACTAGTGTCTCTAGTAAGCATATTCCTTGCTTTACATAAAGAGAATATTACCAGAATATTAAATAATATATAGCATTACCTTGCAGGATATATAAAAGAGTTGATTTTTAGCGACTATAGGACAATGCCTGGAATGAATGGGTTGTTATGTGGCATTGAATATACCTACCAGGCACTAAACATTCATTTTTAAAATCTCTAAAATCATGAGATGTATATAGAGTTTCCCCATATGCAAAGATTTAAGTTTATTTCGTGCCCGGAATCTTAAGAGTAAAGTACAGTGTACCAGACACCAATTCTAAATCTAGTTTTTACCCTCTAGCATACCTTTTTTTTTTTAAACAAAGATGGATTTCCGATGACCTGATTTAGAAATAAAATGCTTATTTTAAGTGATCAGTATGTCTTAAGAATATCAGCAAAATAGCATGTATTTTGTTTCCTGGCTTTAGAAACTTATGATCCTTTCTTATCTTTGCAAACATTCTTCAAAGACATCTACCCTCCAGCTTATTGTTTAGGACTTCCCTTATTAGGAATAAGTATTTGTTAATATTAAAATATTCCCAGATAAATTCTTTCCCTGGACTTGAAAATCCATAGCAAAACGCTCTCACCTTAGACATGGGACTAGTTACCTCACACACGTGGTGAGGCAAAACTGGTCCTCAAAAGTACTTTTTTTTTTTTTTTAAACACAGTGGATAATATAAGGGACCAGGAAAGAAAGAATGAAAGAGAAAAAGCAATAGCCTTTTATTTAAACATATGAAATCTTGACCAAAACCAACTCTACCCAGTAATGATCATATATTCATTTGTAGAAGCTTTTGCCAAAAGCAAAAATTACTAAAGCTTGAAATAATCCTGACTAGACAACTCTTCTCTACCTTTCTGTCATCTCAAAAAGACGGTCTGACAGTAATGGTATGACATCCTCTCAGACAAGCCTCTCGGCATTAATATTTAAATCTTACCTATCCCTTGTGATTGGAATTCAGCCTCTATTCGCAAACAAAAACTAAATCAATGTTCTTAGAGTTCAAACTAGATCCCTAAACAGTTTGCCACTCTCTATGCACAGATAAGATAAACTTTCTTTGACCCAAGAGATGAAGTTGCCATGACGATCAGAGAGTCCACTTTCTATATTGATATTTTGCTGATGTAACAACAAATAGAACCAGATCCTAGTGCTGATAATGGTGATTAATTAATACTAATATTGATCCCTACAAGCAAGAGACAAGGCTATTAACTTGAAGCCTGAAAAGTCAATTGTTACCTGTGGCAGAGATACTAGGAGCTGATTTGAAAGCATAATAAACAAATGTGCTATCTTTATGCTAATACCTTTAAAGAGATAGTTCTTTCCAGAATGCCAAATATTGCCATATCTGAGCTTATTAATTTAATTGCATTTCACCTATTAAAAATGTAACCTTATTAAATGATACATACTTACCCCTTTATCTATGGTGGAAACACATTCTCTGGTGACTGAAGTAACGGACTTTTGCTGCTATTCATTTTGTGAGAGAATGAACTAATAATTTTACTCAGTGGCAGACACTGAATTAGACCAGGTTTCAAAAACACCTGCAGTGTTCTGAAATGTCCTACTAGTCTTTTGGAATTGGGAAAGTAACAAAAAAATCCAGGGGAATATGGCTTGGGGGATAAGAACTCCAAAGTTAACATCCGCTCACACGTTTTAGTGAATAAAGATTGCATTTTAAAAAGGAGATTATTCTTGAGAAATATTTTTTATCCCTATAGAAACCTAATTTTAGATTCTTCACACAATTTAGAACATGAAAAAACTTCCTCTAAATAATATCACCTTATTTAAAACTTGAATACACATGAAGTTATTTTGAAGGAAAGTTCATTTGGGAAGGTGTTTTCTTAAAATGTAAAAATAAATTATAGACTGTAGAATAAATAAAATTAGTTTATTCATTTAATATTTTTTGAGCAAAAGTTATATTTTTAAATAGGGGTGTGACTGAAATGTAAATAACAAGTCCATTGTTGATTTGCCTTGGTTATGGGGAAGAGCAAAAACATTGATATTAGAAAGCCATACATCTAGTCCTAAATGCCTCATTTTAGTTAACATGTTAGGTTCAATCTTCTTCTCTCAAAACTTTTTCCAGTGATAATAACTAACAGCAAAATGGCTAATTAGAGTTTCATTCCTTCTTGTTTATCATTTGAAAAAAGAGCTAATTAGTTCTTGAATCGTTAGTCCTCAACCAGCAGAAATAACATGGATGAGAAAGGCCTTGGATAGCTCATGAACAAGAAAAATGAGTTACTTCAACTGTAATACAAAGTTAACTTAATACACACTACTACAAAGATATGGATAGATACAGATATAGGCAAAATATAGATATAGACATAAGCTAGAAAATTGATATAATCAATGAACATCTTAATTTTTCCCATAATTACCCCAAAACAAAGCAATGTATAAATCTTTGCATTAACCCTTAAACATATAATAAAATTTTAAATTAACAGGATATAAAAATCAGAAGCAAATCATCTAATTGCATTGTTTTCCTTTACAACATAATAACGTTGACTTAAATAATATATGGCAAGTCACGTCATATGTTCTATGTCTATATTTAAATAGCTCAGGAAATAAAATTTTAATTTACAAAGACTGGTAATTTTTGATGTCTAAAATGAACACTGATCTCGTGTGAAATTCAAAGAGATGCTTACACTCCTTGTAATTGAACAGATACGATTATATAATTCTTAAAGTCTCTAACTACGATTTGTAGAAAATTCAAACTTGTTTGTTCATTTAAAAATTTGAGATATATAACATTAAACTTCATAGTTCTTCTTAACTCCATAATTTTACAAATGAACTACTTTGAAAGTTACCAGAAGTGGAAAACACAACTGCTCTTTTAATTCCAAGTCATATCGCCAAGTTTTAGCCCTAAACTCTTTCACAGCAACTAGAGATGAAAATGCTACTTCATTTATATTTGCATCGTTGACTCCACTGAGCTTTAAAAAACCTGACTTCATTAATCATGAAGTCAGGTTTTTTAAAGCGAATATAAGAAAGTTTACCTGTAAACTTTCTTAAACACCAGGATTGCTATATTACCCATCTTAAAATCTGTCTATTTTAAAATCTACTAAATAATTATCCTTAGATTTTTTTCAGAAAAATTATATGCATTGATATTATT